>CM052447.1:13196042-13262705 GCA_028533085.1 Varecia variegata
TTCTGAGTGCTCCTGGGGCAGCTAGGCAGTGAGCCGCAGAGTCTGCACTCTGCAGTGGAGCATCACGATATTAGACCTGTCTCTAACTTGCCTAATAACCACTGAATAAACAAACACCTCTTTAGCAGAAAAAGAGTGGGATTTCAATTCAGCAAACTTGGATTGGCATCTAGGTTCACCCATTACAGCTACTTGAACTTGGGGGTGATAGAAACCCCTCTGAGATCCAATTTTCTATTTGACTGAGTTGCTAGGAGAAAGAGGAAGATTTACACTGCGTGGCTTACGGTGGGTGCTCAAGAACGGGCGTTATCATTACTTGTATCACAGGTGCTTCCTTGGAACAAAAAGGGTGGTAGAGACCTCGGAGGATGATATTGGGAAGCCGTCCACACTACGATTCCAGCTTGTCTCCTCTTAGTCTCAACTAAAATGAAACTTAAAATGATTTTTTTCCCTTCTTGTTTACACATATTTATACCACATTTGCCAAATGTCCTGTTGGGGAGAAATCAATTTTTCATACCTTACTTGTATCCTTTTCCAAATGAGAGAAGACTCTCAAAGACAGTTGGATGAGAGTTAAAATAAAATGAAACATGTTCTGTTCACTTTATGGCTTTATTTACCATGACAACCAGTACTGTCTATTACACATTCAGCACATCCCTTCTAACCTCCATTTACCAGTATGCTTCTGGAAACGAACTTGGTAAAACAGCACCATACATTTCTAACACCTACATTCTAATCAAAAATTCAGCTCCTAAACCACAGCTTGCCACTTTCTTCCAGAAGTAGCAACACAAACTCAGAAATAATAACTATATGCAACATTTATTGAACGCTTGCTGTATGCTCTGAATTTTGCTGGTCTTACATGATTATCTCATTTAATTATCAAGAAAACCCTAATAATGAGCATGCAGTAAATATTAGTGTCTAGTACTATTATTGTGGCTGCTTTTTGTAGTCTTTTGACAATTGATAGTAGCCCATATTTTAGGGCTTTTATTTGTTTTTTTTCCCTGAACCTGTGTTTTTTCAAGAAGTATCATTTTATTCTTCAGCTCTGCCTCTTCTCTTTGTCCTCCAACCCAAATGACGTGGAGGGGCCAGGCCAAAATCTTTCCATTTGTTATGGACTGAATTGTGCCCCTTTTAAAATTTATACCTTGAACTCCTAGCTCCCAACACCTCAAAATGTGACTGTATTTGGACATAGGGCCTTTAAAACGGTGATTGAGGTTAAATGAGGTCAGAAGGGTGGGTCCTTAATTTGACAGGACTGGTGTCTTTATAAGAAAAGGAAGAGTCATCAGAGATGCACGTGCACAGAGGAAAGGCCATGTGAGGACAAAGCAAGAAAGTGGCCACGGACAGAGGCCTCCGGAGAAATCAAACCTGCAGACACCTTGATCTTGGACTTCCAGCATCCAGAACTGGGAGGAAACAATTTCTGTTGTTCAAGTCACCCAGTCTGTGGTACTTTGTTGTGGCAGTCCTAGCAAACTAGTACACCATCTGTCCACACGGTTTGTCAATTTTACTTTTATTTCTGAAAATCTTTAACTATAAGGACCTTAGATATAATGTAATTTTTATATCATTTTTCCACTTTTGCTCCATTTCAAAATATTTTTTGATTTTCATTCTGACTTTAACCATTGGGCTACTAAGAAGTATGCTGCTTAATTTCTGAACACATGAGAATAGTCTAGTTTTCTTTTTGTGGATTTTTAGTTTAATTTAATTATTCTAAGAGAATATGTACTCTATAATTTCAGTCCTTTGGAATTTGTTGCTTTGGGCCCAGACAAGGGTTTATTTTAGTAAATGTTCCATTTACATTTAAAATGAATTTGTATCTGCACTTGTTGGGTGTTATATCTTTAAGCAAAATCCTCATCCTGATTTCTTGTCTGCTTTTTTTATTACTGAGAAAGGTGTGCTAACATTTCAACTATCACTGTGTATATTTGTCTATTTCTTCTCTTAGTTCTGTCAACTTTTGCTTTATATATTTTAAAGATAGGTTACTAAGGACATAGAAATGTTGGATAGTTATGTCTGCCTATTTAACTTTTTTACTATTATAAAATGTACTTTTTATGTTTGGTAATACCTCTAGTCTTAAAGCTTTATTTGACTGATAACATTGCCACCCAGTGTCTTTTGTTAGAGTGTGGTATATCTTTTTCATATTTTTAATGTCAGCCTCTCTATAAGCTTACATGTAGAATGTAGCTCTTGTAAACATATTTGTTTTTTTAATTTATCAAGTCTAACAATCTTTGTCTTTTACTTGGGATGCTAAGTCCATTTATACCTAATGTAACTACTGCTATAATTTGCTTTAGGTCTACCATGTTGATATTCATTTTCTTTCTGTTCCATTTGTTCTTTGTTTATTCATCCTGTCCTACATTCTTTTTTTATTAATCGAGTGTTTTGTTATCTCTTCCATTAGCTTTTTTTTTTTCCCCAGAGTCCTAGGTTCAGCTTTATTACCTAATATAAGTGCAATCTCTGGAACATTAAAATTGTTCCAAAGTTTAATTAAAAACACAATTTACAAATATTTAATATCTTCTGAAAAGCATTTCCAAGTTAAGAATAAAAAAAAGTATGTACATAATATATAACCAAATACCAGTTGGCTTTAAATCCCATCAGGTCCACACTCAGCAACATCAGTCTTTTTAGATTCTTCAAAATCTTCTGTTAAATCTGCAAAGTTGTTTTCTACGACAGGGGGAGGAATGGAAATCCCCATTGCTTTTCGAACTCCATACATGCTTACGATATCACCTGGGGTTAATTGCTGCGCAGGTTCTTTAAGATTATCGGTCACTTGTTCAGCGAGATGCATTTCTCTATGAGGAACCCAAGAGACAGATCATATTGGCAGGGGGTCTGGTGCTCAAATGCTCCATTGGATTTTTGGTTATACTTTTTGCCTTAAAAATTTAGCAGTTATGCTAGAGATTACAGTGTGCATCCTGAACTTACATAGTCTACTTTTAATTTGTAGTACTTCCCAAAAAATGCAAGAACCTTATTACTGTTTAGTGGTTTTACTCATCTCCACCCTGAGCTATTGTTTTTATGTATACTACTTCTACATGGTATAAACACCATGTGAACAAAAGTTCTCTTTTGAAAAGGAATTTGGAAAGATACTTCATTCCAGTGAACAGTTTGTAAACCAAGGAGATACAGCCCTCAGTGTAAAATAAAAGTGCACTCCAGAGAACACAGAGAGGGTTCAGGTCTCATAGCAAAAGTTCCTGCCTAGGTTCCCAATCAGGTCCATTTATGCAAATGACAAATTGAAACTCACTTCGTTCTGATTGGCTGGCATAACTGTGTCCTCATTGATTGATACAGGTGAGTCCTGATTAATTGATATAGTTGAGCCCTGATTAGCTGGAGCAGGTAAGCTCTTATTGGTTGGTTTTCAACTCCCAAACCAGAAGTCTCTGTCAGATGTTTCTTTGAAATGGCCAGCACTGGGGCTAAAGGAATTCCAGCTGCAGTTTATCTTGGCACTGACAATAGCAACAAGTTTGGCTTGATTGTGGAAAGGGAGATCCTGTAATACTTTTACAATATTTTTCTGAAAATGCCAAGTACGTGACCACTCCCTCACCCATCCATAGCCACCTGGTTCTGTTTTAACTTGAAAAATCACAAATTTATTTACCTGTTTATTCAACAAACAATTATTGAGGACTTATTAAGTACCAGGCACTGTGCTAGGTTCAGGGAATACAAGCACGAACAGTACATATATGGTATGGTCCTTCCCATTCCAGAGCTTGCAAGTGAGTGGGAGAGTGACAATTTAAAAAAAAAAAAATCAGTACACAATTAAAAGAGTTAAGTCTATGAAAGAAAAGCATGAGGTAAAAGAAAGCAAGAGGCTACGGATTTAGATTGCAGGGTCAGGTATATCCTCTCTGAATTGACGATTAAGATGAGACCTGAAAAATGAGAAATTATTTCAGCAAAGAGTGGAGGCAAGATCATTTCAGGCAGAAAAAACATTGTATGCAATAACCTGAAACAAGAAAGAGATGATTTATCAAGGATTTGAAAACATGCAAGCTTGAGTGAGAAGGAATATCTTGGTAGATGAGATCAACATGAGATTTAGGGGCCAAGTCATACAAAGCCTGATGATGGTGTTAAGGTTTTATATTTTCTCTATTGAATAGTTGTAAGCAGGGAAGTGCCAATCTGCTCTGTGAAGAATCGGTTGGAAGAGAGTAAGAGCAAACATAGGGAGCTGGATTAGAAGGCCACTGCACGTACCCAGGTGAAAAATGACGATGGCTTAAATTAAGATGGTGCCAGCGGAGGTCAATAACCATTTGGATTTGACATATACTTTAAAGTTAGAATCAGTAGCATCTGCTGAAGGAATAAATAGGGAAATGATAGGAAAGGAGATGTCTAAAGTTTTGACTTAAAAAAATAAAAGTTTCTTCCACTTTTTGGTGCCTTGATAGCTTATTTTTTTAACACTGAATAATGTTCCATTTTCTGGATATATTGCAGTTTATTTATTCACTTACTTCCTGCTGGATGTCTTGGTTGCTATCAAGTTTTGGCAGTTATGAATAAAGCTTCTGTAAACATCCATGTACAGTTTTTTTTAGAGACATAAGTTTTCAACTCCTTTGTGTAAATACCAAGGAGCCCTATTGTTGGATCATATCGTGAGAGCATGTTCAGTTTAGACATGGAGGAAATTTAAATGCCTATTACTAACTGAAAGAAGCTGATCTGAAAAGTCTACATGTTATATGATTCCAATTATATGACATTGTGGAAAAGGCAAAATTATGGAGATAGTAAAAAGATAAGTAGTTGCCAGTGGCTAGAGGCAGGGAGGGATGGATAGGTGGACCACAGAGGATTTTAGATCAGTAAAACTGTTCTGTATGGCACTATAATGGTGGATACATGTTATTATACATTTGTCCAAATCCATAGAATGTACAACACCAAGGGTGAACCCTAATGTAAACTCTGGACCCTGAGTGATAATAATGTGTCAGTGTAGGTTTGCTGATTATAACAAAGATACCACTCTGGTGGGAGAAGCTGACCATGGGGGAGGCTATGTGCGTGTGGGGCCAGGGGGATATGGAAAATCTCTGTAACTTTGGCTCAGTTTTGCTGTGAACCTAAAACTGCCCCAACTATGAAGTCTATTAAGAAAAAAACCCATATATATATATATATATATAATATATATACATATATATGCTTATATTTTAAATTTTATATATATTATATCTGCTTATATTTTGTTAACATGGATTTCACAAAATATTTCATATGTGTGATCTGATTTGATCCTCACAGTAACACAATGATATCAACACTATTATTTCTTTTACAGATAAGGAAAGGGAGGCTCAAACGAGTCAAGTATACTGTCTGTGGTTAATCCAGTAATTAATGCACACCCGAGACCAGAACCTAATTTCATAACACTCATCCAGGGCTCTTTTGCTCTATCTTTATTCCCTCCATACACGCTTCAGAACTACAAGAGAGACCTATGTGGCCACTGGCAGAGAGCTGGTATCTCCGCCATATACTAGACACCACTAAAGTCCCAGCCATGCCCCTCACTAAGTAATTCAAAGCCAATAATCTAAAATCTATAATAATAATCATAGAAATATTTGATTAATGTTGTTAACACCTTTACAATATTTCAAACTTTTAACCTGCATTATCTCATTTAATAATAATAATCCTTAGAGCAGATACTAATATTAACCCACTTTGAGTGAGGAACCTGAGGTGCAGAAAGATTAAATAATTGGCAGGAGATGACAGAACTAGTAATTGGCCAAATAAAAAATATGCCGGAGTCCACACTGTGCAGCTCATTATGAATTGCAGAGAGAAAAAGTAATAGCAAAAGCATGGACAACAAGATTATATGATTGCAAGAAAACTTAATTCAGACTGAAAGATTAGGATTTCAGTCACTGGCTTTGTCACTGATGAAGTCTGTAGCTTTCAGTGCATTCCTCACCTCTCAAAAACCCACCTTGCTCCTGGCCTTAGTTTCTCCTGTAAAATAAGAGGCTTTTATCACATTATTTCTCAGGATACTCCTGATTTTGATTTTTTTTTTTTGTCTGCTTCTAAGAAATTATATTTTCAAGAGTTTGTTAATATAGTTTGTGTTACTGCCAATCAGTCCCCTCACTGATCACCCCCACCCACTGTTCTCTTCTTGCCTGAAAATACCCCACCACCTCCAGAGTCCCAGAGTTTCTTAGATAATTCTCAGCTGGTATACAGGGTGCTCAAGAAACATCAGCTCAGCTCAGTTGATAGCTTGGCAATTAACTCATCCTGCTAGCTCACTCCCTGTGTTAAAGTGCTAAATTGCAGAGAGTGTTTATCATATGTCAGGCTGACAGCCTCCTGCTGTCAGCTTTGATTTGCTAAATACCTGCAAAAGATTTGGTGACTGCAACACCTGGTCGGCAGAGCAGGCAGCACAGCAAAGCGGCAGGAAGCCTCTCAAGAGGTCCCTCCTGCATGCCTTCTTTGAGTTGCCCCCCACCCTTTCCTTTTGATAGTGAAGTAAACAGAAAGAGGCAGCACCTTGAATGAACCAAGATAGACTTTAGACCAGACTGAAATGGTTAAGGAACGTGGGAGCCTCCACTCTCACCCCTCTGCCCTGGGTGATGCTATAATGATAAACTAATGACCAATTACGGAGTGCTTATTACTATGTGCCAGGATCTATGCCAAATATATCACCTGCACAAACTTACTTAATCTGCACACTACTCCAGGTGTTTAAATAACTTTCTCCCGGTCACCCAGCAGATGAAGCAGTATAGCAGAATCAAATTTGCCTTGTTCAAATCTCAGCTCTGCCCAAGAATTGACCATCGGGTTTCCCGATCCTTTCCCACTGCCCTGTTCTCCACACCCCGGGCACCACTACGCTTTCTGAAAGGTGGTCATGAGTTAGCAAGCAAAATAATACTTTCTGTTGTACTTTTCATCTCAGTTATATAATCCTACTGCTCAACACAAGAACGATTGTCCTTAATCAAGCTTTGAAGAAGCAATATTGTCAGTGACTTCTCAGCCCCCTGGTTAGACAGAATAAAGAGGTTAGGTTTGCTGTGTGGCCAATAGAAGCATACCTTTGAGACTGCTATTTCCTCTGTCCATGTACGATGCTGACTCTGTCTGGATGCCATCCCAGCTTTCCGATTTGGAAGTTGCAAGTCAATGGTCCATTGGCTCAGCTGGACAGTATTCTATTTAAAAAACTGAAATGCCAAAAACCAGATGCTTTTGCTAATACTTATAATCTGTTGGAGTCAGACATACCTTAATGAGAATTTTGGTTCTTTGCATAGATCACACAAACTGTGCCATCTTGGGCAATTTATTTAACCTCTCTGAGCCTCGGTGTCCTCATCTGTAAAATAGAGATAATAGTACTTACCCAGAAGCTTGTATGAGTATTAAACAGTAAACTTTATAAGTATGAAGAAGCATGGTATTGTGGAAATGAATGTGCATTTGAATCTGGTCTTTGGGACTTGAAGATGTTGAATAAGTCATCCAGCATCTGTAAGTCCATGTTCCTTGCCTGTATATGGAAATAACATTAATATTAATAGTACCACTTTAAGTATGTATTAATAACTAAATCAGATAATGTATGCCAAATGCCTGAAGTAGCACTTGGCACAGAGTACTTGCTCAGTTAGTATAGTTCCCTCTGTTTACACACATTCGTATTTAATTTCTTAATTTTTTGCACTGACATATACTAAACTAAATGACTCAAGTCAGTAAAGAAAGGAATATTAATTAGGGTGATGAACATTACTAAGGAATTCAGTGGGTTTGATATCTTTGTAGCTCAATTAATTTTTCCTAACTTTTATAGTTGTGAGTGATAGACTCTAACAACAAAGGCCTATGGATCTGTCTTAGTCCATTTGGGCTGCTATGACAAACTACTACAGCCTAGTGGCATATAAACAGCAGAAATATTTTTCTCACAGTTCACAAGGCTAGGAAGTCCAAGATCAAGGCACCAGCAGATTTATTGTAGTATCTGGTGAGGTTCTACTTCTTGGTTCATAGATGGTGCCTTCTTGCTGTGATGTCACATGGTGGAAGGTGCAAGACAGCTCTCCAGTGTCTCTTTTGCAAGAGCACCATGATGATTAATTTCACCTTTCAACTTGACTGGATTAAGGAATACCTAGAAAACTTGTAAAGCATTACTTCTTGGTGTGCCTGTGAGGGTGTTTCCAGAGGAGATTGGCATGTGAGTCAGGGGATTAAGTAGGGAAGATCCACCCTTAATGTGGGTGGACACCATCCAATTGGTTGGGGGCCCACACAGGAAAAAACAAAAAGGAGAGAAAAGGACTTCTTTTCTTTCTCTTGGAGTGGAGACACTCTCCTCCTCTTGCCCTTGGCCATCAGAACTCCAGGCTCTCTAGCCTTGGGACTCCAGGACTTACACCAGTGGCCCTCTGAATTCTCAGGCCTTTGGCCTCAGACTGAGAATTACACCATCAGCTTCCCTGGTTCTGAGGCTTTAGAACTTGAATTGAGCCACACCACCAGCATCTCAGTCTCTCCAGCTTACAGATGAACTGTCGTAGAACTTCTCTGTCTCCATAATTGCCTTGGCCAATTCCCCTAATAAATCCCCTCTTTATCGATATCTATCTAAATCTGTATCTATATCTGTGTATCTGTATTGTCAACCTAAATAACAAACAGACAGGAAAACTCTCTAAAAAGAAATAGCATTTATTCAGAAATGGGTGCTGCAATGGAAATACTTGTGCCATAGTAAACTATGTGCGTATTTAGGGAGATAAAAGAAGATTTTTAAAGGAAAAATGAATAGGATTACCTAATTGTTTTGAGATAATTATCCATGGCTTCAAGGATCAATAGCAAGGATGGTGCCAGTCCAAGGTTGGACAGGCAGTTGCTGTGCAGATTTTTGTATGTGTGTGTAAGGTTGTGACAGCCTTTGTGTAAAGTTGTGGGTTTTTTAGTCTTTTGCGATAGTTTTTGTTATCAAGCACTTCTGTGTGAGAATCCTCCCTCCACATCCTTCCCTGACTTTTTTTTCTTAACACCAGTGACTCCATTTTGATTCTGACAACTTTCACAATATTGGTTCTCACTAAAGAACCCTGCCTAACACAAGTTTTGATACTAGGAGTGGTTCTGGAGGAACAGAAGTTTAAGGATTCACTTCCTTAATTGGTTTGGGGGTTTTTAGAATTGGCTGTCTAATCTTATTAGATCTAAGAAAGCTAAGGTCTCTACTTTGAATAGTAGAGAGAGCATTGGTAGTCCGTGGCATGAACTGTTTATGGAAATATGCAAAATACCTGCATTTGATACTCCTAATCAACCACTTACGAGAAGCAAGGAAATTGGTGAGCCTGCATGTGATACTTTACAGCAATCATGGGAAGCAAAAGGATATAATGACATTGGTTAATTGCTTCTAATGTCACTGGCCAAGGTGATGAAAGAAAAGGATGAAATCAGGGATCCTAATTTCCAGCTCCAGCTCTACATAAATAGCCTAACAGCTTCTGAGGGTTCCCTGAGCCAGAATCTTCTTTCCTATAGCCACAGGGCTGAAATGGCTGAATCAAACACAAGCCCTCATCATGCAATTGGCTGCATTATAATAAAAATTTAACTCTCGGCCTCATAAGGTAGCCACTGAGGGCACTGGTTGGGAAAGAATAGGGTCCTGTAAGTTGTGATAGGGATGTTTGGGAAGATGCTGATAAAGCAGGGGACATTAAGCTCCTAAATTCTGATGCCTTGTTTGCCAGCAGAAATGGCCTCTGGACCCCCCAGGGACAGCAGTATCCTCACCCACAGCAGTGAGGCCTTTCCACTGCTGTCTGAGGGGTCAACTACGCATTGCCTGAGGAAACAGTAATGGCCTCCCCCTGACGCAGTTGCCAGGTGAGACAATGTTGATTCTCGTCAGGACCCACCCTCACCATCCCTCTTTGCTTCCAGACCTATAGGTCCCAGCACTAGACTCAAGTCCCAGCAGGTCCCTAAAAGCGAGGTACAAAGTGTGACCTATGAGGAGGGGTGCTACACTCCAAAAGAACTACGTGAGGTTTGTTTTTTAAAAAAAATTTATACAAGCAGAAGAAATCCTGGGAACATAATGTGGAATGAATATTAAGGGTGTGGAACAATTGTGGAAGGAATATAAAGTTGGATCAGGCTGAATTTATTGCTATGAGCCCACTAAGCAGAGATTCTGCACTTAATGTTGCAGGTCAGGGAGTTAGGAAAGGTGCTAACAGTTTGTTTGGTTGATTACCTAAAATATGGCTCAAAAGACGGCCCATTGTGAGCAAGTTGGAGATACCTGATCTCCCTTGGTTTAACATAGAAGGGGTTCAAATGCTTAGGAAGATCGCTGGAGTGGATTTTTAACTTAAAATCTACTCATCCACACAGGGAGGGTACAAAAGACACACCTTTCACCAATACTTTGAGAAATAGATTTGTCAGGGGAGCCCCAGCACCCTGAGGAGTTCCATGATTGCTCTTCTCTGTAGACCAGAACTTACAGTGGGAACCACAGTCAGTCACTCAATTGGAAAACTTAAATGCAATGGGAATAATTGGATTCCACAGTGGCAGGGTGCAAGTGCTGGCACTCAACCATGAAAGGTAAGGTGGGCATAGTTATCATGGTAGAGACAAAGCAACAATCAAAATAGTCTGACTCATCATGTAGATCTATGGTGTTGGCTGGCTAACCATGGTATTCCTGGAAGTGAAGTAGACAGGAAATCTACTAAAATCTTACTTGATCTATAGGAGTAGAAAACTTTCAGGTCAAGTGAGCAAAAGTCTAACTCAATCATAAAAACAGAGACGCATTGGCCCCTCAGTCGATTCCCAGACTTTAGCTATAGAACCAGAAGCCCTTGAATGGAGGGGAAGAATCCTAATATACTATCAAAAATTTACACTGTTAATATTTCTGCCATACTTACCCAAAGGTACCCATGACCTTTTACCAGGGTAACTGTGCATTGGGAAAAAGGAAATAATCAGAACTTTTGGGGATTACTGGACACTGGTTCTTAACTGACATTCATTTAGGAAACCCAAAACACTGCTGTGGCCCTCTAGTTAGAGTAGGGGCTTATGGATATCAGGTAATCAATGGAGTTTTAGCTCAAGTCCAACTCACAGTGGGTCCAGTGGGTCCCCCAGCCCATCCTGTGGTCATTTCCCCAGTTCCAGAATGCATAATTAGCATAGACATACTTAGCATCTGGCAGAATCCCCACATTAGTCCCTAAGCTGTGGAGGGAGGGTTGTTTTGGTGGAAAAAGCCAAATGGAAGCCATTAGAGCTGCCTCTACCTAAAAAAAATAGTAAATCAAAAACAATACCTCATCCCTGTAGGGATTTTGGAGATTAGTGCCACCATCAAGGACTTGAAATATGTAGAGATAGTGATTCCCAGTACATTCCCATTAAACTCCTATTTGGCCTATGCAGGAGACAGATGGACCTGGATAATGATAGTGGATTGGTGTAAGCTTAACCAAATGGTGACTCCATTGCAGCTGCTGTATCAGATGTGGTTTCATTGCTTGTGCAATGAGCAATGAGCAATTTGCTCATTGCTTAAGCAAATTAACACATCACCTGGCACCAGCCATAGATCTGGCAAATGCCTTTTTCTCCATACCTGTCCTTAAGTTCCACCAGAAATGGTTTGCTTTTAGCTGACAAGGCCAGCAATGCACTTTTACCATCCTACCTTGAGATGTATCAACTCTCTATCCCTGAGTCACAATTGAGCTCAAAGGGATCTTGACCACTTTCTTTTTCCACAAGCTATCATGCTAGTCCACTACATAGATCACATTATGCTGATTGAACCTTGTAAGTATAAAGCAGCAACTCCTCTGGACTTATTGGTAAGACATTTGCATGTCAGAGGGTGGGAAATAAATCCAGGAAAATTCAGGGGGCTTCCACCTCAGTGGAATTTCTAATGGTCCAGTGGCGTGGGGTGTGTAGAGACATCCCTTCTAAAGTGAAGGATAAGTTGTTGCATCTGGCTCTACTATAACCAAGAAAGAGGCACAACATCCAGTGGGTCAGTTTGGATTTTGGAGGCAAACATTTCTCATTTGAGTGTGTTACTATGGCCCATCTACTGAGTAACTTGAAAAGCTGCTAGTTTTGAGTGGGGCAAAAAATAGGAGAAGGCTCTGCAACTGGTCCAGGCAGCTGTGCAAGCTGCTCTGCCACTGGCCCAAATGACCCAGTGGATCCAATAATACTTAAGGTGTCAGTGGCAGATAAAGATGCTGTTCGAAGCCCTTGGCAGGCTGCTATAGGTAAATTTTGGCAGAAGCCCTTAGGATTTGGAGGCAAGGCCCCTGACATCATCTGCAGTTAACTACTCTCCTTTTGAGAGACAGCTATTGGACTGATACTGGGCTTTAGTAGAAACTGAATTCTTGATCATGAGTGACCAAGTTTCCATGTGACCTGGGCTGCCTATCACAAACTGAGTGTTATCTGATCCACCATAGGTTAGTCAAGTATAGCTGCCCTCCATCAAATGGAAGTGGTGTAAACCTGATCGAGAGCAGATCCTGAAGGCAAGAGTAAGTTACATGACAAAGTGACCCAAATGCCCTTAGTCCCCACTCCCACTCCTGCTACACTGCCTTGTCTCTCCTGCCAACACCTATGGCCCTATGATTAGTTGGCAGAGCAAGTGAAGCTTGGGCCTGGTTTACAGATAGTTCTGCATGATACTCAGGCAATACCCAAAGGTGGACAGCTGCAGCAATTTATGAAACATCCCAGAAGGACAGTGGTGTTGGGAACTCTTCTCAGTGGACATAACTTGGAGCATTGTACCTGGTTGTGTCCCTTGCTTGGAAGGAGAAATGGCAAGATGTGCAATTTATATGCTGATTCATGAGCTGTAGCCAATGGTTTGGCCTGATGGTTAGAGACCTGGAAGGAACATTATTGGAAAATAGGTGACAAAGAAATCTGGGGAAGAGATATCTAGATAGATCTCTCTGAGTAGAAAAAAGATGTGAAGATATTTTGTCCCATGTGAATGGGAGGTGGGAGGAGGCGATGGGTATATTCACACCTAATGGGTGCAGTGCGCACTGTCTAGGGGATGGACACGCTTGAAGCTCTGATTCAGTGGGGCAAAGACAATATATGTAACCTAGACATTTTTACCCCCATAATATGCCTAAATAAAAAATAAATAACTAAATAAAAAATAAAAATAAAAAAATGTGTCTGAATGCAGCAAAAACAAAAGAAAAAAGAAGACATTATGACCACGTTCAGAGCAAGGCAGAGGTGAGGCCACGCTCTGCAACTACAAATGACTAAACTCTGCCTCTTCTGGCTGACATGAGTGATTTTGTTGCTTCTTTACCAGTGATAACTCTTGCTCCTTGTAATTCTCCTGTCTTCTAGATAAAATGCATTAAGATATCCAATCACCAAATTACCCAGCTTCCTGAAGAGCCTTCAATCGAGATCCAGTGCTTCCTAATCCCTCCTGAGAATTATCCAGGACAAGCCTAAATCCCATCAGAAGCCCTTCCTAGCCTCCTACCCCCTCACTAAGATGTTCTCATGGGAAGCTCTCAAAGGTGTTCTCCCCTATTGCAGCAAGCTAAATTAATCAACCTTTTTTTTCTGCCTACTGTTCCTAGTGGCTTTTGGTCAGGTGCCTCAGCAAATTTGATCTTTATTTTCTACATTTTTAAAATTTTCATTTATTTATGAAAAGCATAAGGAAAAAGAATAAGCCCCCACTTTCCCACTATTCCACAGCATCTCTCCTAAGAGTCAAGAAACTACTCAGCTGTAAAAAAAAGAAAAAAGGGTGAACTAATACCTTTTGTAACAACCTGGATGGAACTAGAGACCATCCTCCTAAGTGAAGTATGGCAAGAGTGGAAAAACAAACACCACATATACTCACTATTAAATTGAAACTAAATGAACAACACTCATGTGTACGTATGGTAGTAAAATCCAACAGGTGGGAGGGGGAGGAGACGATGTGTAAATTCACACCTAATGGGTGCAATACACACTATCCGGGCATTGTAACTTTGACTCAAATTGTACAAAAGTAATTCATGTAACCAAAACATTTGTACTCCCGTAATATTCTGAAATAAAAATAAATAAATAAATAATACAAAACTTAAAAAAACTACTATTAAAACTTTGTTTTTTATATCGCTTCATACATGCCTAGCATATATACATTGCTCCATTTTTACTCATGAAATGTAAAACATATTCAGAAATGTGCACAAAACAAAATGTACAACTCAATGGTTTATTATCAAGCAAACATCCGTGTAACCACCACCCACGTCAAGGACCCTGCCACCTCCCCAGATGATATTTTTTTTTTTTTTTGAAATAGAGTCTCACTCTGTTGCCCAGGCTAGAGTGCCGTGGCATCAAGCTCACTGCAACCTCAAACTCCTGGACTTAAGCAATCCTCCTGCCTCAGCCTCCCGTGTAGCTGGGACTACAGGCATGCACCACCATGCCCGGCTAATTTTTTCTATATATATATATATATATATATTGTTAGCTGTCCAGATCATTTCTTTCTATTTTTAGTAGAGACAGGGTCTTGCTCTTGCTTAGGCTGGTCTCGAACTCCTGACCTCAAGCGATCCTCCTGCCTTGGCCTCCCAGAGTGCTAGGATTACAGGCGTGAGCCACCGCGCCTGGCCCCCAGATGATCTTTATTTTTTAAAAGAACAAACACATAAGCTACTTAAGTCATGATGAGATTATGGTGGTATTCTTTTTATTCCAACTTAACACGCCCTCTAGAGTAACCTATATAGAAAAATCAAATTGTTTTAATAAAACTTGCTTTTGGTGACAGGCTTTGAAAAAGCACGCATGCAGTGAATTTAGGCTAAGACTACATTTTAAAAACAGCAATTTGTGCCTTACTAATGTAAGAGGCAATGTGACAGTAGGAAAAAAAGCATCAGCGGAAGAGTGATGTTATAGGATAGACTTGATCATCATTACCCCTTCTGTCTGACTTGCCCTTCCTAAGTTCTATTTTCTCCATTAGTAATAACCTACCTGTTGATCTCACAGTTTTACTAAGAACATAGGCACATTACTTAAAATTTATTTACAGAGATCTACGCACATATATCTGCAAATGTAACATACGTGTGATAGCTGTAGTTTTCAAACTTTACTGCATATTAAAATTGCCCAGGGACTTTCTTTTAAATCCCAAATGCTCATGCCAATTTAATCAGAATTCTAAGAGTGAGACCTATTATTGATATTTTTGAAGACACCTTAGTCGATTCCAATGTGCGGTCAAGTTTAAGGACCAGTGGATTAGAGTAAGGCTTTCTAAACCTTAATGTTCATTCGAATCACTTCCAATCTTCATGAAGTATAGACTCTTATCCAATGGGTCTGGGGTGGGGCTTGACATTCTAAGTTTCTAACAGGCTCCTTGGCAATACTGATGCCCCACTCATCTGTGGACAATATATGGGTTAGGGGATAGAGACTCTAAACAATATCTTTAACAGACTAGAGAAAAATAAAAAATATGAACATATTCATAGCTCAAGTTGATAGCAAAAGCTAATATAAAGTCTTGATGCCAGAGATAGTCACTACCAAAGAATCTGGCAAGGGAAAAAAAAATCACTGTGTACAAAAGAATGTTTTGTGTTTATAATTCCTCCCTGACCATCCCTTCACCTTCCCATTGGGTAAGAAGAGAAACAGGCTGGCAAAGATAATAGGAAAAGGAAAAATAATAAAAATTTTAGTATATTTGATTTATAAGGAATTTTTCCAGTTTAGCAAATTGAAAAAATATTGTTAATATGTAGACTTAAATTTTGCTGTTTGTACAGTACATTTATAAATATGTGCCATTTAAAAAAAGAAAACATGGCCGGGCGCGGTGGCTCACCCCTGTAATCCTAGCATTCTGGGAGGCTGAGGTGGGTGGATCACTCGAGGTCAGGAGTTCGAGACCAGCCTGAGCAAGAGCAAGACCCTGTCTCTACTAAAAATAGAAAGAAATTATCTGGCCAACTAAAAATATATATAGAAAAAATTAGCCAGGCATGGTGGCACATGCCTGTAGTCCCAGCTACTCGGAAGGCTGAGGCAGGAGGATCGCTTAAGCCCAGGAGTTTGAGGTTGCTGTGAGCTAGGCTGACGCCATGGCACTCACTCTAGCCCAGGCAACAGAGTGAGACTCTGTTCTCAAAAGAAGGAAGGAAGGAAGGAAGGAAGGAAGGAAGGAAGGAAGGAAGGAAGGAAGGAAAGAAGAAAGAAAAAGAGCGAGCCAATATATGTTAATGCACAGTGAAATGTACTGAATGTAGGACAAATGGATGCTTCATTAGGAGAATCCTAAAAAGAAACTGAAAAGACTCTAAACATTAAAGAATCTTCAGCATCCAGAAAGGCTAGGTCAATGTATATTTTAGGTAGTTCCACAGCTCTAACCTATTCTGCCTGGAGACCAATTAGTTGGTTTGACTCACAGACCCAAAAAGATATTCTGCAAGGAAAGTTTCAGCATGGAGTGCCTACTATGTACTAATGTTAAAAGATATCGGAAAAATAAGACCTGACCCCTGCCCTTAAGTAATTCATAAATCTAGTACGAACATTGCAATGTCACTGCTAGAAGTCAGACCCTTTTCATTTCTCCTCTGAGCTGGGAGTTTGGACTTAGGCTTGCTATTTCTTTTCTTTCTACTTCCCAGAGTTTTGCCAACAGCAGGAGACCCTCTTTGAATCCCGCTAATGTAATACCCTTTCCCGATAAGGGGAGTAAGAAGATTAGAGTAGAAAATTCTTCAATTGTCTCGATCTGCCCAGCTTATGACCTATTTCAGGCACTGCAAGGCCCATTGTTGATGAGATACTGGCAGACAAACTAATGTGAGGCTTTGTACTTTCCCAGAGATTGTCGTCTGGGCTGCAAATGCACAGTGAAAAAAGATTTGTTGCCCCAAGAAATCAGGGGGAATGGTACAGAGAATGGATAGCACCGGAGACGGGGTTGTATTATTCCTCGGCACTCCATGCTTGAATTGAGCATTCAGTTCTCAAAGGTGCTATTAGAAATCCCTCAATGAAGAAGTCAGCCTGACTTGGGAGACTGTCTGGAGAGAGAATGAGCAATTGTGGAGTTTGGGGGGAGAGAAATAGGCAGGAGCAGCCAGGCCTTAATGCACCCTGGCTAGCTGTCAGTCTATTTATTAATCGGCTCCTATATGCCCTCCTGGTGTGAAGGTCACTGTCACCATTTTCAGAAGAAGTGGGAGTTCCTCGCCATCTTTTCTGGGGAGTCTAATGTGCTTGGAATGTTAAGAAGCAACTGACATCTTTCTCGGAGCCAAATGGTCCATTCTGGGTATACCCCGTCAAACTAGACACAGCCAAGTCGCGTAGATTTGATCATTAAACTTTTGTGTGCACGTTATTATTACTCTGTTCTGCAGTCATAGACAAAATACTGTCTACAGATGATCACCAGGGGCCTGGTCAAGAGAGACTTGTTGGTTCTATCCAAATCCCATGTCGCCATGGATAAGAGAACTAATCACATACCTAGCACAGAGATGGAAATCAGAGATGTGTTTGTGCATTGTTTTGATCAAAGACTGAGACCCTCAGGTCGTTATGGCCTCATTGCCATTTGGCTTTGGCTTTCCTCAGTTTGACCACAATGTGTCTAGGTACGAATTTCTTAGTGTTTATTCTACTTGAGGTTCATTTAGCATTGTCAGTAGGTCGATTAATGATTTTCATTAAATTAAGGAAATCCCCCCATTATCTCTTCAAATACTTTGTCATTGCTTCTGTCTCTGTTTTTGCATTCTGCAGCTGCCATTATACATCTTTTAATGCTCTGGCTATTGTCCTATAGGTCTCTGAGGCTCTTTTCATTTCAATTGTTTTTTCTCTACTCTATAGACTGAACAATTTCTGTTGATCTATCTTTAGGTTCACTGATTCTTCTGCCAGGTTAAATCCTCTGTGGATCTCTCTAGTGAATTTTTTATTTCAGCTTTTGTGCATTTTAAATCCACAATTCCCATTTGGTTTCTTTTTTATAATTTCTATTTCCTTATTTTAAAAAATTCTCTATTTTTGTTCATCATTGTCATGCTTTCCGTTCATTCTTTAAACATGATTTCCTTTAGTTCTTTGATGATTCATGCTAGGTATTTTGAAGTATTTGTCCACTAAATCTAATACCTGAGAACACTTAGAGACAGTTTCGATTGACTGCTTTTTTTTTTCTGTGTATGGTTTATATTTTCTTTTTTGCATGTCTTAGAACTTTTGTTGAAAACTGGTCATTTTAGATAATGTATTATAGCAAGTTTTGATTCTGATTCTCCACCTCTTCCCCAGAGGTTGTCATTGCTACTTTTTCTTTGTTTCTTTGTGTAGTGACTTGCCTGAACTAATTCTGTGAAATCTGCCTCTCCTGGAGTGTGCAGCCTCTGATGTCTCTCCTCAAGGTTTTATTTCTTTTCTTTTCTTTTTTTAATGCTTGTTTTCACTTTTAAGCCTTGTTTCATAGGGGTCACCTTTGAGTCTACCTAACTTAGTTGACAGCCGATGATTACATACAGGCTGCGTTCAGACACCTACAGCTAGTGAGGATCTGTATGGATAAGGAACTGCATTAAAAGTTCAGGCCATTTTAAAACATGACCCAGCTTTTTACTTTTTGCTGGGCATTTTTCATTCTGCGCCAGACATCCATGCTGTCTTAGCCAAGAATATGTTTGCTGCAGCCACAACTACAAACTCCAGATACGTATCACCTGACATCATCACTCCTACCAAATATGCCACTGAGCTTTGCAACATCTCCACATCTAGCGATATCCCCTCAACTGTGACAGCAAAACTGCTGATCCTCATGGCGTGTCCCCCCCCCCCCGGAAGAACCTCTGTGTCAATGGAGCAAGGGGTGGAAATGGGAACTAGCCCAAGCAAGAACACCACTGACTCTCGCTGTTCAGCCTCGAATAGCTTTGTGCCTCTAGTCAATTTCCACAGCACTGAAATAGTTGTTTATGTTGATTCTTTACAGATTATTTTTAGGGAGAGGGTCTGTTGATCTCCACACACAACCATAACTTAAAGTCTGGCCACCTGTTCTCTTTTCTGAAGGGTGACACAAACACTGCCTTGCTGGCATTACAACAATTCTTTCTGGAATCAAAAATAGGCACTATAAATGTCAATGAATCTGGGCTTTTTCATTCTGTGGCCTTTGACATTTTATCCAACCTCCCCAGGGCCATTCCCAGGACTCAGGTTCAGTGCTGACCATGTTTTGGTTTATCTCTGGGACTTACAACAGTAAGAAATTAATGATTACATGACCACCAAAAAAAGAAAACCCGTGCAGCTAAGTAGTTGAAGAATGATTTTGGAATCAGACAGATCTGGGCTCCTGACCCTATGAAGCTGCAACCCTGGGCAAGGAACTTAGAGTCTCTAGGCTTTAATAACTTCATCTGAAAAATAGGCTTATGATAGTACCTATCTCATAGTGTCTCATAGTGGATCAAGTAATATAGGTGTGTGCATTGCCTACTGTTGTGCCCAGAATGCAGTGACCTGGTGTTCAGTAGATATCTGTAATGTCATTACCAGCTACCATTGAAAACCAGCACATACTAGCTTGAGTGTGATGACAAAGTGTTGAGAGAGCAAGAGCAAGCATTGGAGATTTGGGAGCATCTTCTGCCCTCTATCTGCCTGGGTGAATTTAGACAAGATAGTTTCCATTTCTAGAACACATCACCTCTTTTGTCAAATGAGGGTATTTCTGAGATTCCTTCCAGCTCTCATATTAACAAGTCTATGAATTCTTCCCTCTGGCTCAATTCAGAACACCATTCATTTGAAATTTATCATATGCTACTTTTTAATATCTACCCAGCCACATCAAGCTCCTTATAGGCATGCTCCTCAAGGCTATCTTGATTACTTTTGTTATATCCTAAACGTTAAGCATTCTATTAGGGTTTTGAATATGATAATCTCAACCCTCTACCCTTCATATTCTGAACCAATTGAGAAATAGATACAGAAGGAAGATAGGGATAATAATATCGTTTTTCCCTCCATCACCTTCATCTCACAGGTATAAGCTGGGCTGGCTTTTTTCCAAGGTTAAAATGGGATTTTCACCCTATCTCTAGTGAAATGAACTTCCCCACTGTCTTAGTCTGTTCTCTGTTGCTGTAACAGGATACCAAAGACTGGGTAATTTATAAGCAATAGAAGTTTATTTGGCTCACAGTTCTGAAGGCTGGGAAGTCCAAGATCATGGTGCCAGCATCTGGCAAGGGTCATTCCATGACAGAGGATTGAAGGTAGAGTTGAGCATATCATACGAGACAGAGCACAAATGGGGCCTGAATTCATCCTTTTCGTCAAGAGCCAACTCTGGCAATAACTAACCCACTCCCACAATAATGGCATTAATCCTTCCGTGAGGGCAGAGCCTTCATGAACTAATCATCTCTTAAGGGTCCCATCTCTCAATACCATCATAATGGCAATTAAATTTCAACATAAGTTTTGGAGGGAACATTCAAACCATAGCATTCTGCCCCTACTCCCCCCACAACCAACTCATGTCTTTTTCACATATAAAGCTCATTCATTGCATCCTAATACCCCCAAAAGTCTAAACTTGTTTCAGCCTCAACTCAAATGTTCAAAGTTCCAGAGTCTTGTCTGAATCAGATATAGGTGAGACTTAAGTCATCATTCATCTTAAGGCAAATGCCTTCCAATTGTGAGCTTGTGACATCAAACAAGTTATCTCCTTTCAAAATACAATAGTGAAATACAAAATACAATTTCCAGGCTGAAGTTGCATGCTGGTAGCTCTACAGTTCTGGGGTCTTGAGGGTGTCCACACTCCCATGGCTCCACTAGGAATTACCCTAGTGGGGACTCTCTGTGGTGGCTCTGCCCCATGGCAGTCTTATGCCTGGGCTTCCAAGCAGTGCGAGGTATCCTTTGTAACCTAGGCAAAGGAAGCCATGCCCCGACAGATCTTGCATTCTGCACACCTACAGAATTAGCACCAGGTGGACGCTGCCAAGGCTTACTGATTACACCTTCTGGAGCAGCCTGAGCTGTACCTGAGCCTGCTTGAGCCACAGCTGGGGCAGTCAAGGGGTGCTGCACTGGAATGTCCTAAGGCAGCTCTGGGCAGTGAGCCCATGGAGGATGCCCTGGATCTGTCCTCCAAAATCATTCTGTCCTTTTGGAGCTATTGGGATATGATGCGAGGGGAAGCCTTAAAGATCTTTGAAATACCTTGGGGTTTGTCTTGATGAATAGTACCTGGCTTCCTTCTATCCATGGTAATATCTTTAGCAAATGGTCACTTAGCAGCACTCTTGGTTTGCTCTCTCAAACACGCTTTGTTCACTCTTTACATGGCCAGGCTGCAAATTTTCCAAATTTTTCCACTCTGTTTCCATTTTAATTATAAATTCCTTAAGTCATTGCTTACCTCTCACACCTCACTTTATGCAGTTAAAAGTAGCCACACAACAGCATGAAAGCGTTGCTGCTTAAATAGTTCTTCTGCCAGATTGCCTAGTTGATCACTCTTAAGTTCTACATTTTGTAAAGTTTTAGGACATGAAAAGAATCCAGCCAAGGTGTTTGTTACTTCATAACAAGAATGGATTTTACTCCAGTTTCCAATACCTTGTTTCTCATTTCCGTCTGAGACCTCATATCAGAATGGCTTTTACTACCCATATTTCTACCAACATTCTGATCACAATCATGTAAGTAATCTCTGAGAAGATTCAGACTTTCCCAGCAGCTCTCTTCTTCTGATCTCTCACCAGAATTGCCTCTAACGCTTCATTCATGGCAATACAGGCTTTCTGTAGACTGCTCGTCCAAATTGTTCCAGCCTCTACCTATTACCCAATTCTAAAGCAGCTTCCACATGTTCAGGTATTTGTTATAGCAACAACACAACTTCTTGGTACCAATTTTCTGTCTCAGCTTGTTTTCTGTTGGTATAACCAAATACTGCAGACTGGGTGACCTAAAAAAGAGAAATTTGTTTCCCCACAGTTCTGGAGGCTGGGAAGTTCAAGAGCATGGCACCAGCATCTGGCAGAAGATTGAAGGTGAAAATGAGTGTGCAAGACACAGAGAAAATCGGGGCCAAACTCATGCTTTTTATCAGGTGTTATAACTGTGATAACTAATTGACTTCCATAGTAACTAACCCACTCCCACAATAATGGCATTAATCAATTACCTAATCACCTCTTAAAGGTCCCACCTATCAATGCCATCATAATGGTAATTAAATTTCAACATGAGTTTTGGAAGGGACATTCAAACCATAGCACCTACCTACTCAAGGGGGAGCAAACAGATGCCTGCAGGCATCACACTTGAGAACATTGCTTCCCCAACATGCTCACTGCAAGAAAAGCATAGAAAAAGCAAGCACAAAAAGTGGGTGATGGCCCAGCATGAGTGGTGCCAGCTGAACTGCTGATCCAAGACTCCCTCTCACCCTCTTCCTGGATATCACCCATCAGACAAGGCATTCTTTACCCTGTGGATGTCCTGGAAATGATCTTCAGATTACTGGTGCCCTTTTGGAGAGAAGAGGAAAGGTCTCTAAGTGCCCCTCTTTCTACAAGACAAGGGCCTAGTAAATACCAATCCATTCCCATGGTCTATTTTTATATATAGAAAGTACATTTGTCAACCTTTGCTACCCTAGAAAATTTACTCATGTTACTAGGATTTTTAATTAAAATTAATTATGAAGAGTCACATCTAATGATAAGATCCTGCTCTCCTAAACAGAAACTGTCCCCATAAAACTTTGAGAAGCTATCTGTAGTGGAGTTGATTCTGAAAGAGATCGAAGGCAAATAACTGATATTATATCTAAGTCTATGTGGAGGTTGAGGAAACAGTTCACATCCATGGCAAATAGCATAGAATGGGCTGTGAATGTGTGTGCTTCTCTCTGCTTAGAGAGTTTTCAAGCCAGTTATTTACAAACATATTTTTGCAGCATATTCTCTTTCTAAATAAAGTCTTAGGTATGATACAATATTTTAAAATACAATACAAAATATTGATTAAAAAAAAGAACTGCTTTTGTTGAAGCTGGGGGATGGATCCAGTAGCACCTGCTGCCTGGGTATGACTCTGGCCCCAGGAAGCAAGTGACTTACTGGCAGAGACAGGAGGAAGCCAGTCTTTCAGTATGGGCCTTTCCGACCTCATTTCCTTATCTGCTGAACCACTGGAGGAGTATTCTCTACAACTATAGGATTCCATCTTATCTTCAGCAGCACAGAAATAGCTCACTAGGAGACAGCACGGACATCAGAAAGTTCCATAGTCTTTTGTGGGTCTCTCTAAGAAATACTAAAATTTAAATTCCTGAGTTTCTATCTCGGTTTTAGCCCTAACTAGCAAGTTTTAAAACCTCATTACATCTCAGTTTTGTCATTTATAAAATGAAGATAAGAGAAAAATAATACCCCATCGTCAAGTGAAGGTGATCTTTGTAAGTGCTTAATAAATGATGATAGTGGTCGTGACAAATTATCATTGTTGTTCTTATAAAGCAGCCAGAGTCAAGTCTAAAGCAGTGGTTCTCCACCATGGTGGGTTGAATTGTGTCCCCCGCCCAATGACATGTTGAAATACTTGTGAATGTGGAATGTGACCACATTTGGGAATAAGGTCTTTACAGATGTAATAAAGTTATTATGAGGTTATACTAAATTAGTGTGGCCCTAACTCAGTAACTGCTGTCCCTGAAAGAGAGAAATTTGTGCACAGACACACATCTTGCAGGTGAATATTGGAGTGCTGTATCTACAAGCCAAGAACACCAACGACTACCGACAACCATCAGAAACTAGACAGAAGCAACAAAGAATCCTCCCCTACAGGTTTTGAACTTCTAGACTCCAGAACCAAGGAAGAATAAATTTTTATCTTTTTATTGTTTTAAGCCTCCCTGTTTGTGGTAATCTGTTATGACAGTCCTAGGAAACTAATAAACACATTTGGATATCAAAATCACCTGGAGAGCATTTTGAAAGAGGCTTGGCGTTCATACAAGGAATATTTTTGTTCATGAGGTCTAATAGGAGCTGAAAAATCAGTATTTCTTCTCATAGCCCTTCAGATTATTCTGTTTACAACCAGAATTGAGAACCACTGGTATACAATACCACTGACATTTACAGAAATCTTAGAGAAAGGTACAAATGTTTCAAATTGATGGTGAAATATTTCAGAATGAGAGAAGCAGCTTGGCTCTTTTCTCACCCTCTGTGGCTGTGGTGTAGCATGTCTTGATAGATAGTGTATAGTAAAAGTAATCCCTGTTGAGCCCAAAATTGAGTCTCTCCTAAGTGGGTTAGCTCATTTAATCCCAATGACAGCCCTGTAAGATGGATTCTATTTATTATATTATTATTTCCCACTTTAGGCACTATGATTCAGAGAGAAGTGATTTTCCCAAGATCACACAGCCTCATAAGTGGGCAGAGAAGGAATTTAAACCCAGACAGTCTAACTCAAGAAGTAGCTCTCTGGAACACTACTCAAACATTTCCTGAAATGTCAGATGTGCATATTAGGTGCACATACGATTATTTTTGATCAGCAAACTTGTGGCATTAAGTAACATAGTGACACAAGCATTCTCTTTTGTGTTCTCTTCAACTCGTCCTGATACCTGAGTGGGAAAGTCTCAGTTTAGTAATAGTGTGTCTTTAACGCCTCTATAAGTGCTAATCTTATTTAACAAAGGAATATATCTCCGCTTCCAGGACTTTAGCAAACAACAGTGCCCAGTCATAAATGCTATGAATTTGTTTCCACTCTGCTTATTTTTGCAATATCCCTTTATTCATGGCAGTTAATACTGGTCTTCCATGTGTGGCAGTTACCATTACTTTTTAAGTAAATTTTTTATGTTTTAAATAGAAGAATTTATTTAAAGAAAAATATAAAGTAAATATTAGTATCCATCATAGATCAAAATGGTCCCAAATTCAAAAGATAGCAATGAATGACTGAAGTCTGGGAAATGTCACATTATGCAATGTAAATATATATCTTAGCTTCCTTCCTAACCACTCTGCTACTCTGCCCCTAGACCAGCACGTCCCATCACTGCTCATGGGGAGGATGTTTAACCAAGAAAAGGAGAGGAAAGAGGCTGGCTGTGCTTGGGTGCCAATTTCCTGTGCTTCTCAAAGAACTCCTGAAAGACAGTGAGTAATGGAGGCCACTCAAGAGATCAATATTGTGCTAATAAGCATGTGAGACGCTCGAGGAGGCTGATACACTCCACAGTCTAGAAGCAGAGAGCAGAGTCATTTAAGGGTGGGAAAATAAGGAAAGCAGGCCCTTCAGTGAAGCGTAGCTGAGTATTTTTTTGAGACCTGCTTGAGACACACACAGTTGTGGCTGCTGGAGGCTATATCTGTATTTGTGACCCCTTTTCCTTGGCTACTGCCTTTTGAAGCTGGGGCTGTCAACTGACTCAAGCTGAGCCCAATACACAATGTCGCTCATGGAAATTCAGCATTGAAATGAGAGAGATTATTCAATTTTTATCTTATAAACTGGAAGCATATATAAACTAGGGAGCTACACAATGACCAATCCCTGCTATATTTCCCACAGGAAAATAGAGGAAGTCAGTCCATGGAAAGAAGAAGAATGACACAGACACTTAGCAAGGAAGGGGGATGGAAGACCCCACAAGCTCATAGACCCAAACAGAGCAGTGTCCAATGAGCAGTCCCTGATTCGACTAGGTTTCAGTTACCAATTGCTGTTCAACAGGGTAACCCAAAACTTAGTACCTTAAACAACAACCATTTTATCTATTTATTTATTCAGCTTTTTTAACAACCATTTTATTATATCTCGTGACTCTGTGGGTTAGGAATTAGGGCAGAGCTTGGTAGGGTGGTTCTCTTGCTTCAGATGTCCTGACTGCAGTTACTCAGTGGTATCTGGCTGGCAGACAGGCTGGTCTGGAGGGCCATGATGGCTTCACTTATGTGTCTGGTGCCTTGGTGGGGTTGACAGGAAGGCTCAGCTGGGACTGTCAACCTGACGTTCTACAAGGGACCTCTATAGTATGGCAGTCTCGGAGTAGTCAGACTTCTTTCAGACTTGCTCAGGATTCCCCCAGAAAGAGTTTGGAGAAAACTCTCCCAAGTGGAAGATGCCAGTCCTACAAGGTCTAGGGCTGGAAGCGAGCACTGCATTCCCTTCTGCCATGTTACTACTTAAGTAACTCACTAGGTTCAGTCCAGATTCAAGGGGCGGAGAATGAGACTTGCCCTGTCAATAAACAAAAGTAGAAAGGAATATGTAGCCATCCTTAATCCACCACGTGGTCTTTCATGATGGCTGGCTGCACTTGGGTTCTCCGAGAATGTTTTGTGCCTCCACAGGAAGTAGCCTATTTCAGGTAAGATAGTTTGAATGGCTTTGGGTTATTTTTAGTTATCATATCAATGAATCAGTTAAAAGGGTAATACTTTGTATTTGATTGGCACTCAAAAACCCTTTGGATGCAGCTCACTGAGCAAAAAATTGGATTTATAAGAAGAGGTTTATGAGTTTAGACTTTGCTATCACAAAGACCAAGATTCAAATGTTGGCTTTGGAACCTCCTAGTTTTATGATCCCAGACAAGTTACTTTCCTTCTCTAAGCTTAGGTTTCCTTATCTGCAAAGGGGAAACAATAACAGTCCTATTTCATTTAGTGGTGGTAAGGAGTCAAGTGAGATCACACACATAAAACACTTAGCAGAGTGCCTGTCACGTAGGAAGCTCCCAATGCATGTAGCTATTATTATATTTACTGTTTGTTATCAGTTTCAACTCGTAAGAGAAAGGTTATGCACTCAGGAATACACAGAAACAGAACATCTCTACCAATAGAAAAATAACATTACAGCTAACAGTACATTAAAATAAGAGAATGGTACAGAGTTTACTAAAGGAGAAGACAATATTATAAATCAGGCAATCAGAAAGTGTTTCAAAGTCAAGGTCACGTTTGTGATGAGCTGTAAAGGATACATAAGGTTTGGCAAGAGTGGAGATAAAGGGAGGGAATTCCAGGCAGTTGGAACAGAAACAGCAAGATATCCAGGTAACATGCTCTTGAGATGGTCAAGATTCCTTCGTGGACCAGTGCAGAGATGAGAGCTTAGGCAGCGAAGGTGGAGAGCAGGTAGGAGTGACAGCCTCAAGTGCCAATGAATGTTAGGGAATTTGGAATTTATATTTTAGACTGGGAAATTCCTTGGAAAGTTTTAAAACAGGGTTTAGTAACGGTGCTAATCTTTTAACAGTGTATAGGAGTGAGCAAAGGAAGAAAAATTTTTAAAAAGAGACTATTGACCTCTAGACTTAATATAGATGTGAGGTGATCAAGAATAGAGGCTGGGGGTGACTGTGGGGTTGAATGGACAGTAGTATATGTGAGATGTCACACAGGTGACATTGACAGAGTGGACAGAAATTATGCCCGACTAGACGTGAGGAAAAGGAGGAGCTGATGATGTTGTCTAGGTATCAATTCTCAGTGAGATGGACAGAAATGGCAGGGTCTGAGAAGGTGGCCACTTTGGAGCAGGAGGGAAACTGGAGGAAGGAGAGAGAGAAAAGCCTTGGATGGAAGGACACAGAGAACATGCAAGGACAGAGGAAATGAATAAGGTACAAGACATCGCCATTGCTTCAACCTTCAAAGGAGAATATATATACCAGAGGCCATGAATCATTCAGCCTAGAAGCACAGGCATTTACACACTTGAGTTAGAGCTTTTGAAATAATGGGTCATATGGGAGACAATTTGTAATCCCAAATCCCAGAGATCGTCATCTGCTGTGCTTTTCAAAAGCACTTAACCACAAACTAGGCATTAAACTCACGTGCTGAGGTATGAAATAAGGGGTTCTTCCCCCAGCCTTCTCCCCGCATGTATTCACATTTACATTTTAAGATTGTAAATTCTTTTACTTCGTGTATGTTTCCAGGTCCCCTTAGCATTCTGTGTATATGTGGGTGACACAAATATTCCACGAGGAAGCCGTTTAATCCTTCACAGGAAGCGTGCTCTGAGACACAGGGGGCTTGATATGATTACTTCGGTCTAGGGGCAGTTTCTCCAGACACAAGACTGCCCACCTGCCTCTGTGCCTCCTAATGCATTGCACAGCTGGGACAAGCAGAGAGCTACCTGGTTCCCCCAGCATTGCACACACTCCAACCAGGTGGGCAGGACCAGTCACTCTGAAACCCAGAGAGGGTGTCAGGAAACACCTGGAGCCCAAGCCCACTACTACAATCTGATGATCGCTATCTTAGATGACCACTTGTCTCAGAGGTGACCACTAACATTCACTCCAAGGTAGAGAGGGTTCTTAACTCATTTTCCCATCTCCAGTTTATTTCATTAATTGTTACCACATTAATCTTCTGAGAGAACAGCGGTGACTGTATCTCTCTGTTGCACAGGTAGGTTATTTTACATTAATAGGTAAACAGTCTCGCTTCTTTCCAGGCGGTTCCCTAGCATCGCATCTCCTTCCTAACCTTCTCCTTATATTCATATGGAAAATCCCCCTTCCATTGTATATTGTTTTGGGAGAAGAGTTTCCAGTACCCCTTCCCCCAACTATACATAGTAGCAGCAAGATACTTCTTGTACCTGCTATCGGGTACATCTAGGGGCTGTCAGAGACCCAGATATGACCAATCAGAAGGTCTCTCCCTGCACCTTGAATCTTAACCTATGACCAACCCAGAGGCAGCTGTGACAATGGCAGAACCTTGGGTGACCAGGCTCTTCTGGCTTCCAGATAGCCTTGGTTTCCTGCTTCCTTCTTCTTTATCCTCCAGGACTTCCTTGTTCCTGTTTCCAGTGGGGCCAAGGAGATGTGCCCACCTGGAGCCCACTCACCCCATCCTGGACACCCAGGGCCCTAGACTTCCCTGCTCCGCTGGCCCCAGCTCTCATCCAGGGCTTCCCCACATTCACGATCCTGAGGGTAGAGCACACTGCCCTGGTGTGCACACCCCTAGGACCTAAGGTTGGCCAAGGGGTGGCTTATTGCAAGTGGGTAGGAGGATGGGGATAAAACTTGTTCTGGGGGGTCCATATTTGCTCTGGCAAGGCCCTTCCTAGGGCCTGTGAGTGCGTGAGCAGAGTGGAGGACAGAGGTTCCTTTGAGAAATGCGGGAGGGTAATGCCGGCAGGGGCTGTGAACAGAGGTTGTGTAGTTTGGACTGCGGAGGGCGAAGCAAAACTTTATGGCTTGCGAAGAGAGTGCCCCAAGTGGAGGGAAAATGGGTTATTAGTGGGTGAGCAGCTGATAAGAATAAAGAGCCTCCCAGAACACCTCAAAGAGGAAGAAAAACGGGCAGCTTATTTTATGGATTTCCTGAGCCATCCGCATACAGAGGGAAGGATCCAGCAAGCTGGAGAGAATTCTTTGTCTTCTTTTCCTCATTCCTGTTTGGTATCACAGCCCAGGGCAAACGTGCACACTATTCAGTTATTTGGAAGTAACTGCTGCTTTGCACAGGCTTTTGTTGTTGTTAGGAAGACATATTTGGCAAGGGGAAAGGATAGAACACATTTTATGTAATAGCTTATTAGTTTTATTTATAACTCATAAATATTTAAACATATAGTCTACAAGCCACTGTTTATACCTTTGTCCTGGCTCCATGAATGTTTGGTGAAGCCTACCTGTTCGTCTCCAGCCTTATCCTCAGGTTTCTCACTGCTCTCCAAGCCCCAGGTATCTTCCCAGTAAATCCCTTTTTGCCTTAGTGTGCCAGGGTTGGCTTCTGTTGTTTACAAGGAACCTGGCATTGAAGGTTTGCCTTGTTTGGTCTGGTTTAATCAACCTGAAGCCTTATTTCTCCTTTTGTCCTAGTGGTTATTGTTTGGGAGGTGAGTGTGTTTGTGTTTGTGTGTGCACTCCTGTGTGTGTGGTTTAAATACAGAAAATATAAAGAAGAAAGAAAAAAATTACCCCAAATCCAATTAACATTTTCTGTGCCATCCTTTTTAATATTTCATTTTTGGCAGAGCTGGTGTTATATTTGCATGGTTTTAAATCTGTCCTTTTCACTTAGCATAATCATTTCCCCATCATTAAAAATTCTTCAGGAACAATATATTTAATGACAAAATCCCATTGTGTAGCTATTTCATAATGTACCCAATAAGTCTGAGTTTTTTCACTGGTAGAAGTGATGCTGAGATTCAGATTGTTGTGTACACATCCTTTTCTATTTCTTATTATCTCTGTAAAAATATATTCTTAACAGAGAAAATGTACATTTTTAAATGATTGATAAATATTAGCAGATTATTCTCGGGAAAGCTTTTACCAATTTGCCCTTCAGGCAGCTGCCTTGAGAATGTCTGATTTCCCCAACTTTCACCGTCCAGCTCCCTCTCACCAGATGTCCTTGGGCTACACATCTAGTCCCAAGGGAGAGCCCCCAACACACACACACACACACACACACACACACACACACACTCTCTCTCCACCATGCCTCACTTCACCATTAAGAAAGAGGAGATGCCCTGATAGAGTTTAAGAACAAAATGGAAGAAATGGAGACAGTTAAAGAGACTGTGAATTGAACTAAACTGGGGAGTAGAATTCTCTCTTGGCCTTTTTCTCTTTTGGTATTGTTTAATTCTTTTAATCCTGTGAAGTTAAGAGACCCGAATCCTCCTCCTGGAAGTCTAGAGGACTTTGTCTTCTCAACCTGGAAAGCCAAGAAGAAACAGGGTAAGGCTGAAGGAAAACACTGAAGCCAGCCACTAAAAGACACATTAGTGGGTCACGTTGTTCCAGGCCAGTTCTGCAGATGGGTAAAATAAATACAAAGGAGTCGGAACCAGAGTCTGAAAATTATTGAATGGATATTTGCCCACATTCACTTCTGAGCGTCTCCCTCTCTGGGGGAGAGAGATGGAGACCAGGGTTGGCAGGGGCTGTGCTAGACAGCGTCATGCCTTTGGTCATGGGGGATCCTGCTGTCAGAGACCTAATATTATAGACCTAATAACAGGCACCTTCCACAATGCAAATCAGTCAGATGGAATGTGACATCTGGTTACCTGGTGAACTGGTAGAAAATGGAGTAAATGATGCCTGTCACAGAAACCTCAGTAAGGACAAAGGGACACCAGCTAAGTCTGCTGATGCAGGTGGAAGCCTCTGGGAGGCTGGGGCTGGAGTGAACCAGGTGGTTTCCCAGAATGACCTAGTGTGGGAAAAGTCAGAGATCAAGCACAGAGTGTGTGGAAAATAAGAGAAACCTAGAAATCTTACAAACTGAGAAGGCTGGAAATGAAGAGAACTCTCATGAAGGCAGGGACAAAATGTGAAGCCACAATAGCCACTGGAGTCCCCATTACACACAGTATGTATGCCCCACGGGTGGGTTCCCTGGGCTGGCTTAAAAGCACAGCTTTGTAGCAGATATAGCTGTGGGTTTCTCGCCACAAGACTATTAATGCATGTTAAAATGACGGAGGCATAGTATTAAAACAGAGTGGAACAGTTTATCTGGACAAACGATACCCTTTTAATGCTGCATTCCCTGGCCCACCCCATCTACCACTAGAAATTTGATACTTAAATGCAGATGGTTCAAAATCCAAACTGTTTATTTTGAAAACATCTCTGTTAATCTTTCCTACCCTTTTACTTCAAACTTTCTGTGGCTGTGACGGGGACCCAGATGTACTTCTTGTATAAAAAACTAGACAACCTGAGCTCTTTGAAAGTGAAATGCCACACTTTATTACAGAGTATCTGAGATAGTTGGAAAAATTCCACAGTTCTGTTTACTGTAAACACCAGAAAGCTTATGTATGTATATATTAAGTAGGCATATATCACTCTTGAAAAGATAAACACTCTAGAAGTGCCTCTGCAGTCTATATAAACCAGAAACAATCTGTATTCTTTTGAGAAGGGATAGAGATTATCACTTTGCTCTCTTTAGTTGGAATGACTTTGTCTTTTCTTAGTTATTTGGATACTCTGAGAAGGCAAAAACTGCTGAGAGAGAATCTCCCGAATCATAACACAGACCACCTGGAGAACCCCGACTGTGCTGAACTAAAGAAAGTTTGCCACCAGCCCTGAATGAAATGCCAGAAGACGTCAGAGTCCCATATTTATTTGGTCTCTGTCCTAATGGAGACGGATGGTAAAAAGGGTTGGCTGGCCTCAGAGAAGGAAGCAGAATCCATCTCTTCCCTAGGGGATCAGTAAATTTGCGGACCCTGAGCTCAGTGTCCTGTGGTAGAGAAACATAAAAAGTACACGTATACTCCCAGCATTTGTGAATGTTCTAGCTCCAAGTTTCCGAGCAAGGAGGAGAAAGGACAGTGGAGGTGGTAGAAAAAGTCAGTATTCCCCTTCAATGCACATCAGATGTAGAAGCTAATCTTTGAAACTGCATTTGCCTTTATTCTTCTTGACTTCAGTTAATGGGATGAAAATAGCTTCAGAATACATCATTTCTTTTCCAATTTCACATAGCCGCAAACTCTTTATTAAGGAGAGCTGACCTTCCACACTCTAGTGAATGTATTTTGTTCTCTTAATTTCTTCAGCAAGCAGATAACCAGGCCAATGTCATGCACCAAACCTGGCTTAGGACAGTGAGCATTTAATTTGTCCTGCGTTTGGTGTAATACAGACAGAACCATTACTAGAAGGAAAATATTATTCCTTCCCATTTGGCCACAAGTGTAGACTCAATAGGATTTGTGATTTCATACCTCTTGATGAAATGTTTCCAGTATAGGGAGCAATCCAAAAGATGTCTGCAGTTGGTTGTTTTGTTTAAGTTACCTGGAAGGATCACCAGTAAAAATGATGAAACAAAAAGAAAGTGAAATTTGGACTCAGACAGACCTAGATTAAGTACTGGTCCCATCAACTAGCAGTATAATCTCAGCCACATTACTTAACACGTGTTAACCAAAGCTAGTCACACATCAGAATTACTCGGGGAATTGACTTAATCCACATAGGCCTGGGCTTAATACAGATTAGATCTTATCTTCGCATTAATACTTTTGAGATGGTTTCTTCCAGAAAATTTCAGTATGGTTTTAGGAAACAGCCTATAACTACCATGTATCTATTATTTGTTTACCACACTGAGTGGTTATAGCAGTATTGCTGCTAAAGGAAACCAGCTAAGAAACCAGCAAGTCATAAACAAAACACCTCCTGTCTCAGAAGCATAAGGATAAAGTCAGAGAGATGTTTTTCTTCCTTTTAACCAAAGATTTAACTCTGCAAAATCAGTACAAATAAAGATCAGGATTTTGTGTCCTTCTCCCATTTTCTTTTCATCTGAAAGCAAATGAAGACGTGAGAACCACTTTGCAGCAGGTGATCATGCTAATTTTCTGGGCCATTTCCTCAAGGTGCCCTTAAAAGTAGCAATCATCTCTGTTCAGAGCAATTCCCTCCCATTAGACACATCAGCTCCCCAAATGTTTGATATCTTCTAACAGCTGCTTCTGTTACCTCAAAAAGCGTTGCTGTCGGATTGGCTCGTCCACTGTGAAAACTGCTGCATTTATAAAAACAATCACCACCACCAAATTCCTACCACAGCAATTTTTTCCCAATAGATGTTCCATGATGATGTCCATATATCTGTGCAGCATTTTTTTTTCTTTTTGCTTTCAAAGCCCTTTCATCATCTTATCCTATCAGCTCTCGCAACATTGGGGCGGGGGGATGGGGGAGAAAGCAGGTATCATTACTGTCTTTTTAAAGATGAGAGAACTGAGGAATCTGAGATAAAGTGAGGTCACAGGGTTGCTTGAGTGACCAAGATGGAGCCAGAAACAACACAGTCTTAGTCTGTATTCTTCAGGACTCCAACCAAGATGGGCTTAAGGAAAAGAGAAATTTGTTGGCTCTCAGAGCCAGGAAATCCAATGGACAAATATAGTTTTAGACACAGATGGTTCCAGGGATTGTAATGTTATCATTAAGTGTCTGTGGCATCGAGTCCCTCTGACCGTATCTCCATATATATCCTTGTGTGTATGAGCGTGAGTGCACGTGTGTAGGTACCTGTGAGTGCCTGTGTCTCTATGTGTCTATAACTATTGTACTCCTTGCCTTTCTATGTGTCCATGGGTTTGTTTCTGTGTGATCTGTGTGTGCATATGCCTAGAGTGTCTCCTCTTTCTCTATTTGTGTCTCTTGTTTCCCTCTGGTCTCTTTCTGCCTTTTTCTATCACTCTCTCTCTCTGCCTATCTCTCTGTCTCTCTTTCTCCAGCTGTTTTCTTCATCTGGCTCTCCTCTTTCTCAGTTATCAGCTCTGTTTTCTTCTTCCTCTATGTCGTTCTCAGGTAAGTTTATTCCACATGGTAGCAAGTTGGCCTCTCGACATTTCAAGTATCCGTGCTTCAGCCCAGAGTACAATGGAGATCTTTCCCTCTCAAAAGTCAAAATAAGCCTCTAAAATTGACTCTACTTGACCTTACACGTGCCCTCACCTGGACCACACGAGGACTCTGATTGGCTGTTCCGAGTCACATGCTGGCCCCACGAGGGGACCTTTTTGATTCAGCCCCAGCAGAATCACTCTGCGTGTTGAATAATAGTTCCCTCAAGGAAAAGCAGGAGGCTCTTACCAGAAAAGGGGAAGGGTTGCTGAGTAGGACAAAATAGCACATATCCATACAGCCTTGATTTTAGTTCACCGCATTTGCCTCCCATGTATGATATTTTTAAGAATTCTTCTTTAAGGTTGGGTCAAAAAGAGAATTCCATATGTTACATGAAATAATGCCACGTGATTATCACTGAGGGTAAAAGCCATAAGTAGGCTAAGCTCATGCTTCTTGTAGATAAACTTCATCCCTACAAGACCTTTCAGAGAAAAATCTTTTTACCTATGCAAAAAGAGTATGACAGAGGGTAGAAATACTTAGGCACATGCCATCGTCCCTGAGCCTGTTTCCCCACTTGTCAAAGGAGGTAATATGAGTCATAGGGACATTTGCAGACCACTGAATCCACTCTGGCTCATTCAAACAGAAAATGCCTTCTTACAAGCTTACAGAATCTCTGGGAACCACACTGGGCTGCTATTTAATCAGGAATGAGTGCACCTGGGAGAAACGCCCTGTCATCCCATAAGCTAGTCTGTGAAAGCTCTATGGTAGATGTCAAACACCACTTGGACCAGAAATGATGGAGGTAGGGAGTAGAAGTTTCACCTCCACCACTGAGCTTGCCAGAAGATCCAGTCTTGATGTGTATAGCTACCACCTCTTGTTGCCTGTTTCCCACACCGCAGTATAGAAACCACAACACAAATTTGCTTGAGAGGAAGGTCTCAAATTGTGCCTTATCTATGTCATGGATCCTCTGAGCACTCGCAGAACAGTAGGGTATTGGTTAAAGAATCATGGGCATTGGATTCAGACCAACCTGGACTCCAAGATGTGAAATTTTACTTTGACCTCTTTAGACTCTTCCATTTCTATCCCCTGTGAGAAAGGAATCCCTGTCAATAGAGACCAGGTATGCACAGACAGCATCTGGCACATAGGACATGCAACATAAGGTAGCTATTCATGTTTTCTCGATAAAATTCAGAAATATATGAAAGTATATAATAGACATGCTTTTTCTTCTCTCCTATGAGCATTTCCATGGCCCATTTTTCTGAACATAACTGCACTGACTTTATTTCTCTGCAAATGTTTGCCAAAGCTTCCCCAGGTGAAATGTCATTAATTGGAAACGTTTATTTCCAGTTTCTAATACACCTCCCTGAGACCTTCCTCTGCAGCCCACCCCACAGCACAGCCACCTCCTACCACGCACAGGCCAGGCTCACAAGGAAGATAGCTCTGCCCCTGGCCCTGGATTGGGAGTCACAGGGCACTCCAGGACAGATCGCTTGAATCTCTACTTCCTGGACACCAGGCCTGTCTCCATGACACCATTCAGCTGAAAATAGACAAGAGGTTTATTTCAAGATCCATGGAGGGGAAACAGAGAGATGGAGCGATGATTAAAAGGAGAAACTCACAAGTCTTTCTGCAATTCCAGCACTAACCCCATTCTTCTAAGCGCTTTCAGGGCCACCCAACCTGGTCACTATCTCCCATTCCTCCTGGCCTATAGCCGTCAACTGCTAAACCTCATATCTTGAGCCAGAAATTCTATTCCACTTTTGCTATTTCTGTCTCTTGTTTTCTGTATCCTTCATAAGATTCTAAGGTTCTAGAGGGAAGGAGTCAAGATCTGTTCTTTTTCTCTATCCCTTCTATTCCCAGCAGGAAAGTGTGGCTTTGAAATAAACAGGCTTGTCTCAATGACTTATTAGCTATGTGGTATTAGGCAAGTCACGCAATTTCCCTCTGTTTTAATTTTTTGGAGAGAGATGCTTAAATAATATAGTTTTAAAGCATCCGGCATAATACCTGGCATAATAAGAGACAGCTGTCACCATGAACAATGCCTGAAAATGTGTGCCCTGTCTGGGTTTTTGTGTTGGCTCCAGCATTTATTGGCAGATTTATGTAACCTCGCTGTGTGTAATTTCCACATCTTCAAAAACGAGTCCAATAATTGTCTATAATGTATAGTGTTGTTGAGAGGGTTGCATGAGACAAGCCATGAAAAGTGCTTAGCGAAATGCCTGTCCCAGAGTAAACTTCAGCTAAATCATCCACTGCCTTCTCATCAGAGGCTAAATTCAGACCAGCTGAAAAAATATGTGCCATCTGAATCTTCTTAGTCTTTCAGAAGCAATTTTTTGGGCTTTCTTTTTAATTAAATCAGCTACATATTTCTTCATTACCCATTGTTGTTCTTTTAGCACCGTACTCACCGTTCATTCCTAGATTATCACTTGTGTTTGGTGTTTGATACTTGGCATTTGATATTGTTACAAAGCAAATAGTGGAAATACTTTCTGACAAATTAGTTACTATAGCGTATCGTGGCTTTTAATTATAGCAAGAGAGTATATTATTCTCCATGGACCACACCTTTTCCCGCGCCATACACCAATGGCCAAAGAGCAGAGATGGTCTATTCAGGAAACGTGGCTTCTTCTGCTGGATGAAGAAGATTTGGGCTCTCTGTGACTCTGTTAAAATGAAGGGATAAGGACAATACAAACATAAGATCTCTCTTTAACTGCCCATGCAACAAATTCGACGAGAGCGTTATATAGGGTGTTCTTTTCTAAACATGACTCAGGCAGCTGAATGCCACACGAGGCTCTAGCCCACAGTCATCTTCCCTTTCTCAGAATTCTTATTATGTTTTCATCTTACGTGAAATTGCTTAGATCTCACTTGTATTCTAACTTTGAATCATTCTGTTTAGTTTGCTCAGCCTTCGCAGTAATTGCCACTCTTGTCTATATAGAATTTTCCATTTACAAATTACTCTTACATAAATATACTCCTAAAAATGGACCTTGAACTTCACCTTCTCTTCCATCCTTTTTTTTTTTTTTTTTTTGTCTCCATGGCACAGAAAACTAGGAGGACTTTTTCAAGATAAGAACAGTGAAAGCAGAGATATTCTGTATTAAGTGCCTGCTCTGAGCCTTCACAGGTGATGGGCTCACAGCCCAATGAGGAAGACGGACAGAAACACCAAGAACACACTCCTCTATGACATGAGAAGTCACATCCATCTTTTGGCCCTGAGAGGAAGAAACCACTCTATTAATGACTCAGACAAGGTTCAAGGACCTGTGAATTTATCTTTTCATTTGAATGAGTTATATTTTCCACCTTCTTTCCTTCACCAGCATCTAATCTCTTTCAGTTAGAGATCTCTCATCTTTTGGATGACTTCCCAAAAGGAGAGGAGGGTGCATTTCATTCATCTGAAGCTCCGTCCTCTTTTGTAAAACTTTGGATTATTGACATCTTTTCTTTTTTCTTCCTCACTCAGCAGTGTTTGAGTCCTCTCATCTTAGCCCCTTCATGGCTGGTGCTTTTATTGCTTAACTCAAAAGTGGATAGGGTGTTATGGGGCTATATTGTTCTCTGGTTGGGACAGGAATTTTTCACTGATACTTTTGGTTGGTGGAAAGAAAAGACAAACTTAAGATCACAGAGTGTTCTTTTCTCAGACTTTGATGAGATATCAAATCTACTTGTCACAGATTCTTGGAAGTACCAGAGAGAAGTGGACAGGATCTCCAAAGTAACAGGCTTTGGGTGACATCAAAATAATACAATATTATCAGTTTGAAGGCCATAGTCCAAGAAAACCATGATCAGCAAGTCACAAATTCACTGGATCAAGGCTGCAGTGGGAGAAAAGTAAGACACACATTGGGTGTTTCTTCCATTTTGAATGCTGGGTGTAAAAAATAAAGTTGGATCCAAGGAGTGACTGCACCTGCAACAGCAAAAAAAGTCCTGTAGGAGAAAGCAAGACAGTATCAAACTTCTAATTTGGGAATGAGCCAAATTATAGTCCCATTTTGGTTCTTGCTTTCTTATCTACCAAGTGGCAGGTGGGAAAACAGATTCTAGAGAGCTATTTTCTCTTGTCCTCGTGCATGCAAGAAAGGGAAGCATATTTGATAGACTGAAACAATATAAAATCTAGAATCAACTTTCGAGATCATTATTACTGCCTGCACATGTTTTAAATGATGAAATCAAATCCCAGATAATGTAATTGACATGCCAGGTGCCACCAGCTATCAATGGCAGAGCTAAGATTCAAAATCAGGACATTTGACCTCTCATCCACTAGTCTTTGAAGTCTGTGACACTTCATGTCTCTAGAAGAATACTCAATTTTGTTCCTCGTTATTAGAGGAATCTTAAGTATATAGATTAAAAATTAAAAATTTCCAGTCTTATATTATTGGTTCCCCAGTATGACAGAAATCTTCAACATTATCCATCACCCAGGCATGAATTCAGATAACACAGTTTGAGTCAAGGTTACAAAGTCACTAATTGTGATTAAAGTGCGTGCTGTTTGGCCATGCTACTGTCAGGGAAGCAAGCAAATAAGATACTGAATTTACATTATAGAAATCAATTCAGAGATGTCACGTCTCACTGGGGGATTGGGTGTTCAATCAGCTTCTAAAGCAGACATGACAAACACTCAAAAAATCATCCTTCAACACCCCTCAAAAGGTATTACATTGGAGATCATAATACTAGCTCAGAATATCCAACATAGCTTACATTCGCTCCAATTTTGGAACAGATTGCTCTCTCTTCAGTTGAGCACCAGATGAAGTGGTGAGTTGGCTTGCATTCAGGGGCAATGTTGTATGAAAAATATGTATCTTTAAACACTAAACACTCAGCAGAGTGAGATGCTCACTCCATGGGAAACACAGGAGAACTTACCACCAACAGAGGAACGGCAGATCGTGGCTTCCATGTTGGGCTGCCTCCAGCCATATGTTTGAGTAGAGGGGCTGGTGAGATTCTCTGCATTACTTAAACTCTTCCCATTTTCTTTCCTTCTGATTTTCACTGAGCTCCTGGAGTTAAGTTTGCCAGAATTAAATGTGCGTTGGGACTTGACTGAACTTCTCTGTGAAATTTAGCCAGCTTGGTTATAAGTTACCAGCTCAGAGTAATGAAGCTACGTGGTTACACATATATACTTATGCTGAGTTTTCTGCCTGAGGGGCTCTGTGCTTCCATCTCAACCACATTTATCATCGCAGCAGCAATTAATTGTATGGTGAAAATTTTTAAAAGGCGATGTAATTGGGAATCAAGAGAACTAGGTTCTAATCCCAGTTCTACAAATAACTAGTTGAGAGACCTTGCAAAGTTTGTCTATCCTCTTAATCTCAGATTCCTCATCTTCAAAGAGGGGGCTCAAACAAGATAGCCAGGGTGAATGTTGATTCTAAATCTATGTCAGGAGTTTACAGAGCCAGTTAGTGCAAGCATTGGGACTTCAATCCGAAGTAGAACAAGGGACTACAGGTTGGTAATATACTGCCTCTCCCTCTCTTTCTTCCCTCCATCTCTTGTTTTCTTCTCTCCTCTCCTTTCTTTCCTCATCCCTTTCCTCCCCTCTTCTTGTCACTTTCACTCCCTTCCTCCTTCCCCTCTTTTCTCCCTCCCTCCCTCCCCTGCTCTCTCCCTCCCTCTCTTTTTCCCTTCTTTCCACCCTCCCTTCCACTATTCCTTCCTCTCTTTCTTCCTTTCTTCCAAACCATAATTGGGTGCCTAGGGACTGTGTAGACCCTAGGGACACAAAGATAAACTTGAGATTAGACCATATTGTCTCTTGTACATTGAAAAATCTTTTTCCTTCACTTATTTGAAATGCAACTGAGCAAGTCCAGTCTGATAGTATTATCATAGAATAATTCAGTGTGAAGTTTGTTTGGAAAATCACATCCTTTATCCAACTTAGATAAGCAAAAATACTTCTTAGTTCCAGTAGGGTGTCACAAAAATCATCCTAAATTATTGAAAAGTTTCCTGAAGCTGCGTTTGCTCCATTTATTGGCAAAGAAGGAAAAAGTACTAAAAGCTTCTAGCATAGTATTCAGGGCCATGTGGAATCTTTCTCCCATTAAACTCCATTTACCCTCGGGTGCCAGGATGGGAAAACTGTGCTTTACGAGAAAGAGCCCAGGAGTAGAATTAGGTAGACATAGTTCACATTGCAGGTCTACCACTTACCAGCTGGGTCACCTTGGATGTATAACTTCACTTCTCAGAGTTGCTAATTCTACATTTATAGAATGAAAGTGATAATATCTGCCTTGCAAAACTGTGATGAGGAATGACATGGTGCAGGCTGGGTGTCATTCCTCCCCACAGGTCTGTACATATAAAGGTCTACACATAATAGGCACGTGAGAGTGCTGCACACATAATATAGAAGAAAAGGCAACTGTGCATAATTATGAGCATAACTGCAGAGGAAGGAACTCATATATATGCACACGGCATGTGAGTCTTGCCATGTGTCAAGAGTTGTGTCATTAGGGTGGAACAGGCTGTAGTGTCGAATTGATCTCAAAGTGTATCATGGCTGAAACAAAACATTAATAGAAATTCATTTCTCACTTATCTAACAAAGAAAGTGCATGTTTCCAGTTGGCAGCCAGCTTTCCTCCGGAGGTTGGTTCTGAGACCCAGGCTCCTTCCATCCTGTGGTTTGGACACCACCATTGTCACATGTGTTCAGCTGACAAAGAGAGGATGAAGAAAGCACCCCTCCTTCCTGAAACTCTTGGTCCAAAAGTGATATATAAATCATTTCTGTTCTCAGTCCGTCATGAGAACTATTCACAGAGCCATGGCGGAACGTAAGGGGGAGCTAGGAAATGCAGTTACCGCTGGGCAGTAGCGTCTCAGAAATGACTCCGTACCAAGAAAGAATAGCAAAATATTGGTGGCCAGCTAGCTGTCCCTGCTGTGGCAACATTGACCATATTAGACCACTTAAATCTATGAGGTAGGTATTATCATCCCCATCTTACTGGTAAGGAAATTTCAAGTCAGTTTTTAAGTAATCTCTAGGTCACAGGGATCCATGGCCACGTGTCTGACACCAATGCTAATTCCAACGTTCCAAGTCCTGCCTCCCAGTAATCCTGTGGGTCAGAATTTATGGACTCCTGAATGGTGGCTTGGTCTATATGCACAGAGCATTGTCTCAAAGGGTATTAATTTACATGCAAACTGTGCAGTCATAGGCTTTCTTAGAAAATCAGAAATCTGGCAATTCTGAGTCCCCATTCCAGCAGGGACACAATTTCCTGAAGATGAGTAAGTACTTGCTCCCTACTGCCAATGCTTTTGAGGTGGCATGTGCCTGCTGGTCCACTCACCACTACCCTCCCCATCCCCAGTTTATCCCTGCCCAGCTCCACCCACTGACGTCATCTCCTTAGACTCTGTGGGCACTTGAGCCTATTACCTATGCTATGAAAGATATCTTTATTGTTTTATTTCTTGACAGGGAGTATCAACATTTTCCCCTAAAAACTTGTAACAATGATGAGGAGATCAAAGAACTTAAATATATATTTCTTTTTGAAACTGTCAGAAAGACAGTATTTAATACTCTTTGTGCCTCTTCAAATTTTGTGCTTCTCACTCCTCTCTCTCACCTCGGATGATCATTCCTTCCTGGTTCACAAACCCATCTAAATAAATTTCCCTGCAGCCTGGCCCCCTTGGGTACAGAATAAGCTCTCTCCCACTCTGCAAGATTGGTTTTGTGTCTTTTGTGCTAGTTCCCTCCCTCCCTGCACTTATCTACATTCCTCATTCCACTCCCAACAATAGCTTGGCTCCTATCAGTTCCATCCATCTAATCAATGCATCAGTTATTTGTCAACAGAGCCCAGTGAGTCCAGACTCCATGTTCTGGAGATTAGAGTTCAGTAAGAAGTTGAAAAGCAGAGGACAAAGGACTGAGCGGGAAGATGGACATTGATTGGAGAGCAGCAGGAGCTGATAATCTACTCCCGCTGAGCCTGAAAATCAGCTCCAGCTCTGCAGCCTAAGGCCTGGTGCCTCAGAGAACGGGGACTGCCCAGCCAGGCCAACCTCAGCACATTTAATTTAATGCAATTTTAATTCAAAGTCATAACTCTCCGATCCGTCAACCAGGTCTACGTTGACAGTATAGTGACTCATAGCATGGAAAGCATTCATAAAATTCTGTATTTCTAAATTTATTTGTCATTTGGATTCCCCAAGAGCATGATGTTTTAAAATAATTGCCTCACCATGTGTACTTTCTATCGTCAATTGAAATAGTCATTCCACTTTTGTTATGCTCTATCCCAGAATTTTTTATTTTAAAACTATTTTCTCAACATTCTCAGAAATACATTCATTATAACTGCATTTTTAGCACTTTTTTCTTTAAAGTGGTCCCCACTGATCCACGAGGGATACATTCCAAGACCCCCAGTGGGTGTCTGAAACTGTGGGCAGTACTGAACCCTATATATACTATGTTTTTTTCCTATACATGCATACCTATGATAAAGACTAATTTATAAAGTAGGCACAGTAAGAGATTAACAACCATAACAAATAATAAAATAGGACACTTTTAACAATATACTGTAATAAAAATTATATGAATGTGCACTCTCTCTCTGTCAGAATATCTGGTACTGTACCATGGGTATTTGAAACCACAGAAAGTGGAACCATGGAAAAGGGGAGAATACTGTATTTCATTTAAGACTTTTTTATAGTGATAAGAATACTTGACATGAGATCTACCCCCTTAAAGTTTTATTCAAAACTGTGCAGTACGATATCGTTAACTATAGGCACAATGTTGTACTGCTGATCCCTAGAATGTATTCATCTTGTATAACTGTACGTCTACTCCTCAATGGCATCGTTCCCCTAGCAACATTTACTCATGCAAAACTCCTCACTGAGGATGGACATAGTCTGAGAATCCTTCTCAGCTCTGGGCAGCCCCTGAGAAGCAACCAGCACTGGCAACTTGGGGCACAAATCAGTTTGCCCAGTTTGCCACCCATGGCTGGAAAGCCAGCTAAGGTGGCAGTGAGGCAGGGGAACAACTTCAGCAGCAGCAGAGGTTGAATAAAGGCAAGAAAGTGCAGCTGCTGGATGCAAGTGATTCTCCCACTTCCTCCATCTGTTGAGCTGCTCCTTGGATCTTTCTCTGTCATGTGAAGAGTTTCATTTGCCAAATCAGACCTCACATTTACATGTTCCTTGTCCACTCAATTTTCATGAAGACCTCACAGGCCATACGTCCAGCAGCACATGACAGAAGATGACGCCCCTGACATGGGTGTTTTCTGTGTGTGCTTTGCTTTATAGAAGTCCACATCACGTGCAGCATCACCTTGATCCTCTTCAAAACCCCATGAGTAATGCAGGGTAACCGATGTTTCCCTCATTAGTCAGATGATGAAATTGAAACTCACAATGTAAAGAGTGATTCTAAAATATGACATAGTTTATATCAGGATTGGAATCATTTATTGAGCCAAAAAAACAGTTTCTAAACACCTACTCTGTTCTGAGTACCAGGGTCTATCTAGGTAGAGACAGATAAAAATAAAAACACAGTTGATGTTCTAAAGAAATGCATAACCTAGAACAGAAATCAACAAACTATGGACTGTGGGCCAAAGTTGACCCAATGCCTGTTTTGCTAAATCAAGTTTTATTGGAACACAGCCATGCCCATTCATTTACATGTTGTCTATGGCAACTTTTGTGTTACAACAGAAGAATTGCATAATTGTGACAAAAATTATGCAACTCCTAAAGCCAAAAATATTTACCGAGGCTTTAAGAAAAAGTTGACTGATCCCTGATCTAGTAGGAGGAGGGTTAAGGGAAATCAAGTGTGGCAGATGTTGTTATAAAATTCTGCATGAGACATATGGTGTGAGCTAAAATAAAGTCGGGGGTGAATTCACAGAAAAAATAAAATAAAATAATGTCTTGAAAGGTATCCAAGCAGTGTCAGCAAAATAATGGAGAGGAAACAGCAGGCTCATGAGAGAACTGTCAATAGTTCAGCATAGCTGGTACTTATGTCTGGTAAGTGGGACATGGAGAATATGGAAGAAGAGTTAGTAGAGAGCGGTGCTCAGGGACCACCTAGAGGAGGACTTTGTATACAACGCTAGAGCCACTGACTGTGGGACCAGGAACCCTTGTGACTTTTGTGTGACAGATACAGACTACATTAAAACTGAAACCCTGTATTTCTCTTCCAGGATGAGCAACCCTCCAGGAGCATTTAAGGTTCATCAATCATGATGCCATTATATGATAATGTGAGTTTTAAAGAATAAATTGAATCTCTATTAAATGGATTTCGAGCTATTTCCTAGCCTTATAATAGTTCTTAGCAACTAAAATAATAGCTAATATTAATAGTTAAGAAGGAGAGTTATATGGTACTATGGGAGCAGATAATCAGGAGATCTGGTTTAACCTGGGGAGGATAGAGAAGTTTGTCCCACCTACGGCCATACCACCCTGAACGCGCCCGATCTCGTCTGATCTCGGAAGCTAAGCAGGGTTGGGCCTGGTTAGTACTTGGATGGGAGAAGTTTGTCCCCAGGAAGTGACCTTGAAAGCAAGACCTGAGAGCTAAGTAGACATTAGCCAGGGAAAGTGTCAAAGGATCGAATGAGAACTTTGTCTTAACATTTCAAAACCTGTAAAACAGTCATTCCAAGATGCTACTCTACTCCCTGGAAGGGCCACTGTGTTAAAATCTCATTGACTCCATTTGTAAAATGGAAATAATAATGGTATTCACCTTGTAGGGTTGCTCTAAGGACAAAAGAAAGTAATGCATGGAATATGCTTAACATAAAGGTTAGTGTGCAGTAACCGTGCGAGAGATGCCAGCTACCAACCCGAGCACTTGTCTTTGTCTTCTGGTCTCTAAGAATAGTGAGCTTGTCTTGGTTGCCTTAGATCCCTCTCAGAGTCTAGCTGTAAAAAAATCTACGTCCATAAATCAGAATTTTGATTTTAGAATATCAATTAGTATGATATTTTTAGTGAATCAGTGACTCTCAGAGTCAGAAGGAAGCCAAAATCAAAGGAGCTCCATCTCCCACTGAGGGTGGGACTCCCTTTTCAAAATCTCTAACACGTGGTCTTCCAATCCCACTTGGTTCAGGCCAGTGATGGGGCCACTTGCTTCCTGACTGGAACAAGTGATCACAGGAAAATTTTTCTCCATATGAAGCCCAAATTAACGTTCCTAAGACAGCCACCCATTGGCTTCAGTTCTGTCCTCTGGGTTCATCAAATGACTCTTCAAAGCCCTGACAGCAGCTTTCCCATGCAGAGCCCAGGCCTCAGGATGGGATCCCTCCACTGCACTGCACTGTCTTCTCTCTCTGTATTTCAGGGATCTGAAAAGACAGAGGTCCTTTGCCACAAAGCTCATGTCTCATTCATTTCTGCGTCCAAGCACTCAGAACAGTGTCTCTCCCATAGTAGGCACTCAGCAAATGTCTGTTGACAAATTAAGGAAAGAATACCTATTCTGAAGCCTATTACTCTTTAAAAAACAATATAAAATTGAATAATGTCTCAGCCAATTTTTGTCTGAACCCTAGTGTGCATCAGAAAACAGCATGAAGTTAGTAAAGATGCAGATGTCTGGGCTATATCCTCAGAGATGCTGATTCTGTCAATCTGGAGTTTTCTTGGGCACTTGCGTTTTTATCCTGTGCCTTTGGTATCTTTGAATAAGGTAGTTTTACTGACTGTACGTGGAGAAACATGCTTTACGCACTCCAGACACCAAACCAACTTTTATTAAACTTGATATTTGGAAGTAGCAAACACATTGCACTTATTTTTGCCTAGAACAACTTTTTATTTGTTCTTTTATTATTTTTTTCCCCTTGAAGCATTTTTTTCTGGGTTACCCAGCCATAGCTCCCTTCCCATGCTGAGAGGTATGCTTTATCTATTACATTCTTTTCAGACCTCCTAAGGAGATAATTCGGCATTGCAATCGATTGCAATTTATTAATCAGAGCAGGATGTCATGGGGGGAAGTACAGTGCTGAAGTCTAGTATAAACGCAAGGCGGGTGCACACAATGACGGGCAAATAAGACACAAATCACCACCAAATCACAGAATGTTTTAAGCTGATGCCCTATTATACACTATGGTTTCTTGATCTATAAAATGTGAGTATTAAAACCTCCCTGGTCTACCACCACAGCTAGATGTGAGATTCATTCTCTAAATATTTATTGAGTGTCTACTGTGTACGGGGTACTGTCACTGATGCTAAGGATACGTTAGGGAGCAAGGCCAAATCCTTGCCTCATGAAGAAACAGATAACAAACATGTAAATACATGCACTTATACTACACCATCTTATACTACACAGCAAATAAATAGAACTGGATAATAAGACAGAGAAGGAAGAAGGCAAGAGGGCTGGTGAAGACTCCTACTACACAGGAAGGTCAGGGAAGGACTCCCAAAGGAGGCGCTATTTGAGCAGAAAACAGGTGGAGTGCACCTCATGAAGGCCCAGTGGAAGAACACTTCCAGACAACGGGGTGGGCAACCTTCAGCCTTGGGGCCACATGTGGCCTTCTGGATCCTTGAGTTTGCCTTTTTGACTGAATCCAAATTTTACAGAACAAATCCTTTTAAGAATTTTGTGTGTGTGTGTGTGAAGTTTGGATTTGGTCAAGGGACCACACCTGAGGATCCAGAGGGCCACATGTGGCCTTGAGGCCACAGGTTCCCCACCCTGGCCAGTGGCAGAAGCACTGTGAAATGTGGTCTATGAAAGGACAGTATTATTCTCACAGGCTACTAAGCCAACAAGGATCTAAGCAATTATGCAGTCCAGTCTATTGGTTCAACGGGTGAAAAAACATAAACCCACAGAGATGAACACATCTCTCTTAAGGAGAACACTGGTGCCCAGGTCCTGTATGTGTAATAGAGCTTTTGTTATCATCTCTCTTGGTTTTCTTCTTCCTCATCTTCCATTGTTCGTCTACCCTCCAAATTTCATCCTTTCCCATTCTGCTACCTCCTCCTCCTCCAAGTTCTGTTCCTTCTCTTCCCTTTTTTCCTTTGTTTCTCCATCCTCTCCTCTCTTTCTCCTTATTTGCCCTGCCCCCCTCTCTTCCTCCTCGGAGAATTAGGCTTTTCTGATCCCATGGCTTGTGGTCAGTGTTACATCAAGTCAACAAGATTTATCCCTATCTGAAAATAGTTCTGACTAACATCAGATATTTTTAAATCTTGACATCTGAGAACGTAGAAATATCACTCCCCTAGTCCTCTCTCTACTCTCTTTAAAAACTATTTATTATTTTGGCTGAAAAATCCCTTTTCCTAGTGTCTGACATACAAGCCACATCCATGATTACAGAGGTTTTATATCTGTACCCTGATACCAAGTATTGGGTGCAGAAGTTACAAAGGAAGACCCAAGTGTAGCAAAGTCCAAACAGAGTGTTCTAACTTAATGGGGAGGCATTAAGTACAAGTCACCACCCTTAGGGATGGGGGAAGATAAAGACTATCATCAAACCACAGGAAATTGATACCTTTTTAAGAGAGGTCTGTTTGTCCATGCCTAGCCCATTTCTGGAAGTAGATATCTTGTTTCAGCCCAGAATCTTGTGAGAGACACTAGAGGATGGCAGTGGTTTGAGAACTGATAGCAGTGACTCAAACAGACATCTGATCCTAAACTGTGAGTATAGAAGCAATGCAATGTGAGTTCATTACATCCTCTCCCCAACACACGTCCCCAGTTGAGTCCTAATACAAATTCTTGACCATTATATTTCAATTTTGTATTTCTAACCACATACCTAGAGAATGCAGAGCTGGCATCTGTAGAAATTGATTTTTCTTTTCCTGTAGAAAGAGTCCTTTGCTGTCACAACAAAGCATATTCTTTTCCTTAGAAAGAAAGTAAAAGAAATTACTAGGAGTACTTTTATCCTGCCAAACAGCAAACATCAATCTGCTACACAGCTTTCCAACTTTCTCAACTCTATTTGCCACTGCTAAAAAACAATGGTAGCCACATACACATAAATGAGTCTTCAAAAAGTCACAATCTAAAACTTGCTCCGACAGCTAATCTCCCTGGGACTCAGTTTGCTCATCTGTAAAATGAGGGAGTCAAATAAATGATGTTTAGATCTGTGGCAACTCTACCAACCAATCCCTTCTAGGTTCTCAATTCTTCACATCATGATGCTACACACTAGAAATAAAATCAGTCTCAAACTTCTCTCTTCCCTCTCTCCTTATTGCTGATCAAAGAATAAAATATTTTAGTCTTGTTCTATGTCTTTTAATCTTGATGTTATTAAAATTATACATTTTTCACAGGAAGCAAAGAAGAGACTAAAATATGTTTATGGATTGCTGCAGGGTATTGGACAGGACCTCCTGATGGTTTGGGGATTCAGCTAAGGGGCTTGATTACATTTATAAAGAGTGCTCCACAAATTGTCAGAGAAGAGACTGGTGAATCTTCTCCCCAAAGAGCAATGATAAAGCTGAACAAAATTGTTAAAAGTATGCTGTTCTCAGATGCTGGAAATTGACCAAAGTATACAATAAATTTGGAAATATTTATTCAAGAAAAATTACTAAACATCTATAAAGACATGAGATTCATTGACTTCTTGGGCTGCTCTATCCCCACTTCCAGCTCCATGGCATGGAAGCTCTACTATGGCTGGGCATAGTGTGAGAACAGACAGCTCTGCCACCAGAGAGGTTAGGTTGATTTGGAGCAGAGTGGAGAAAAGCCACATGCCAAAAGGCATTGTCAAAAATAATAGCAATCCCAGTGCCAATCTGGGAGGGAAAACATCATAGCTTCCTGAGGCTGCAATAATGACTGAGCCAAGCAACAGATTAGCCAGAAATATAGTAGAGAAATCCAGGGAACAAGGCAGACACAATGAGTCTTGCTAATATACCAGCTGTTTTTGGTAGTCTGGCTGCTTTGTTTACGTAGCTGAGAGGTTTAGCTCCTGAGTTTGAGAACTCTTGGTTCCCTGTCTTGTTTTCCAGATCTTCCTATTCATCTTACCCCTGAAACCATGAGCTCCAGGAGGGCAAGGATGGCATCTCTCTTTTCTGTTATGTCACCAGCACTGGATCAGAGCTTGGTATGAAGTAAACATTCAAAGCTCTGAACCTTTACCTGAGTTGGTCTGACTCTTCTGTTCTCCCATCTGTGGGTCGAATGAGGACATCTGGGTCTGCAAACCCTACTGGCCGGCGCCTGTGTCAAGGAAAATGAAACAACTAGAGGAGAGCTCTCTGGCTAGGTTTCTCATGTGACGTTGGTAGTAAGCTTTCATGTTCCAGGGTTTTATATATGTATATATGTAAACAATCGCTTCTCTTTGGAGGGTTAGGAGCTTGCCTCCTGAAGCAACACTCTAATCTTCCTGGAATTAAATTTCTTGACTGCTTTGCAGAAACTGTCATGGATAGAAACAAGATCCTCCATCTTGAAGGGTTATGGTGTGTAGCTTCTCCAGCCTTTCTGGGGCTGAAAATCCCCTGGCTCCTTGCATTTCCTCTAAGAACTGTGACTTCATTATGGAGTGATTACTGTCATTTATGGGGAAGGAGGGAGTATGTGGAATGGATGGGGTCAGAGTTTCCTCTCATTATATACACAGTCGCTCAGAAAGATTCCTGTTTGTGGCTTTCACTTTCCATTTGGCTTCCTCTGCTCAGGTCAAAGAGATTAAAATTAAGAACGTAAGACAGGAAATAAATATTTGCAGTTTTAATTCATTTGTTTCAATATTTCCCTTGATCTCCTCTGATGATAGTTTAGGGTTACAGAAAAAAAAGTTCAGACTATGGTAACTGGTTTGACATGACACCTAGGTTTGTCGTTATTCTCTGCATGACACTGGGTAAGTTAATGTCTCATGGTCACTATTGCTTTAGCCATGAAATGGAAATATCAACTAAACTTATGGGTGATTTTGAATGAAAGGGAAACCAGTGATCAGCTGTTTTCTTGTACTGGGAATCCTTTGTCTCTATGGGCTGTCTCCATGGTCACCGCACCCATGGGTGAGATCTCAGCACCTCCTCGAGTTCCTCTAAAAAATCTACTCACACATGAGCAATGTCAATTTTACTGAAGCTTTTATAAAATTGAAGAGGAAGTTTATATTACATACATGATTTTTTTGTAACTTTCATTACATTTCTTTTTTTTTTTCTTTTTCTTTTTTTTTTTTTTTTTTGCTCTCCTAAAGACTTTCAGCTGAGCTGTCCCAACCACAGGGTGCTTTCTAACTCTTCCTCCACAGAGGGACCAGTCTACCTGCCTGCTCCTTCCCTTCCAGTAGAGAACTGGAATTCTTCACTCTGCTATTATTATGCAGAATAGCTTTCTACTCCCTGAAGGTAGAAATTCCCCCTGAGGCCTTAAAACCCTAAGGGGACTTATGAAAACAAATCCGACAAGTATCTTTAATGAAGTGTTGTCCTTGGAACAAAGTTTTTTAAATTGCCATAGGATCAAACTGCCTGGATTGAAATTCTGGTTCTACAATTTATTAGCTTGTGACCTTGGGCACGTGGCCTTCCCTTGTAAAATTTCAGTTTTCCTGTCTATAAAATAGGAATAAGAGAATTATAATATATTATTTTTATGGTTAAATGACACAATCCAAGAAACACGCTTAGCACAGGGCCAGGCATATAATCCCCTAAACATTAAGAAATAGATCTGGGAAAATGCCTGGTATGTTGTAGGTTTTCAGTAAGGAATACTATTGCTATCTCATAGGTTTTTATATGAGTCAGATGATGTCGTATGTGTTGAAATGGAAGAGATTTCAGGCATTGTGAGGGAAATATTTTTAACTGAGTAAATCATTAGGTGGGGATCATTTCTACCCTGAACAAATCAGAACTATCTATAAAGGAACAGTTCTGGATGGATTTTGAGGAAGTATGAGAATTTTTCTATGTGTCCAGCAACCTTCTAAATTTTAGGGGATGCATTATATGCTCCATATCACCCCCAGACTCCCACACCAAGGTATCGTCAATATTTTTTTCCTATTAGGAAGAGTCTGGGCTCATGATGCAGTCTCTAAGCTTAACTAGAGGTCTGGTCAGTGGGATTCGGTTTCATGGATATTTACCAAATTTCAGTCTCATAGGTTTTCATTGGGCATGTTATCTACTTTAGGGTGGACAAGGAGAGGTGCTACCCAGATGCCCCTTCAGGAAAGGACCTGTTGTCCCGTTGTCAGCAGGCAGCCTTTGCTGACAGCGTCTTCAGGACTTGCTTCAGCAGCAGAAAGACACCCAAGGGCGTGCCCTTCTTGGGGAGCCGCACACGCAAGACTAATCAAGGCAGGGGCCCAGGGATGTAAGGACCAAGGTATTTTGGCCCATCATGGAACAACTCTGTGTTCTTCTTTAGCAGAGGCTGTGTCAAGCCTGCATCCTAGATTGACTTCATCTGTCTAGTCCTTCTCCTCCCACCTCTTCACATCTGTTGATCTCTAACAAATATCCTGCAAGGCAAACTTCATCTCAATGTCTGCTTCTAGAGAACCCAACATGTGATATATTATTTGGGACCTATATCCTTGAACTTTTGAAGAATGCCTAGGTCCATGCTAAACACTGTGGGGTTTATAAAGGAAGTATACATGTTCTTGTCCTCAAGGAACTCCCTAGGGAGATACAATACACGAGTGCATGCTCACACACACATACACACACACACACACGCACACATACCCCCAAAATAACGAAATAATAATGCAATATTATTTTGGTATTAATAATAATATCTGAATATACATGATTGTGTGACAAAATGAGAGGCAGAGAGAACGTATACAGAAAATTAATAATAGGCCAGGCTAGTTCAGGGGGAAGAGATGGACTTGGGTGGGCTCCGAAGGTTGGGGAGAATTGGGATAAGCACTCTAGCATGTAATTTAAAAATGTTTTCTGTTTTAGGAGAAAATAGCCAGACTGGCCTTCTCAATTCATGATAAACAAACAGATTAAATGCAGCTACTAATCCTACAAGTCCTTGCAGTTCTTCAGGAAATTGCAAAACTGTAGCCTAGAAATCGCAGGGACTGCAGCAGGACGGAGGAGCCACGCCAAGCTTATTCAATACAGCTGACCTGGCAGCTTAAAGGTCATCGTGATGCACGGGGTGTGAACGTGTTGGGCAGCCTTAAGGAGATTCTGGAAAGCTGTAGATAAGGAGGCTGGGACAAGGCAATGTCTGTGCTCAGTTACCATGCTCCAAAACTGCCTCCCAGACAACTTCGCACTTGGTTGTAAATGTTGGATGACAGGGCCGGCGTCAGATACAGTTCTGGATCTCCTTAATGCACACCCAAGGAGGTGAGGCCTAATTGACATTTGTAGAATGGGCAAATAAATGGGCTGAGCACAGGTAGAAGAAAATACTCTTCCATGCTGTCTTGCTCTTTTATTCATTCAAACATTCATTCAACATTATTTATTGAAAGTTTACTATGTCTCAGGGATGACACTAAGCACTGCCCTCACAGCTCGTTACCTCTAGTGGGAACTAGAGATGATAAAAAATAAACAATCAATCAAATAGATAAATAGTTACCATTTGTGACAGGTGCTATAACATCAATAAATAAAACAAAAATGGGGGACAGACTCCCCAACACAGGGTAGTGGGGAAGGGCTTTCCAAAGGAGGAAACGAATACATAGAAATTATAGAACTAGGTAGAAAGGTACCAGGTGGGGTGAGGAGGTTACAGTTTAGGCAAGGAGAAGAGCTTGGGGGAGGATTCTGGGACAGAAGGTGGGACGGCTCATTGGAAGAGTTAGGAAGAGGCCAGGTGGCTGGAGCACAGGAAGGGGCAGGGTAGCTCAAGTGAGGATGAAAACGAGGCAGGGGTAGATCATTCAGGACTGTGTTCATGAGGCAAATGGGAGCTAATGGAACTTTGACAAAAATCCAATTAAATTTTAAAGCACATTCCTTCTGCAAGATGGAAGACAGCTCCTTGCTCATGGCTTGACCAAAGCCATGGGAAGGCCAAGGATGATGACATTGTCTTTGCCTCTGTGTCTCCCACCTTTCCCTCTCTTTGTAGTGGTCTCCAGTTCCAGAACTGAACTGCAGAACTTGCCACGATGCATGTATGCATGTACCTTTATGAAACTGGTGGTCCCCTAAACTAAGTTTTGGGGGATATATATGAGGGAGGCAGGAAAAGATTGAGAGAGAACATGAGTGTTGGTGCCAGATATGTAGCAGGTTGGGTTTTGACTAATCATTTCACCCTCTCGGGCCTCGATTTTCTTCATCTTTAAAGAAAATTAAGCAACATCCTCTCTGTACGGGAAGGGTGAGAATTCATAACAGATGACTTAGAGCCATAGAATTTTTAAAAGATGGGGCTATTTTCTTCATAAAGTATTGGTATTAAATTACCAGGAAGACAGGTAGACTGCATTGGTAAGAAGTCAGAAGTACAGAATTTGAGAGAAATGACATAATTTTGCTATTTCCAAGTACATACAGTTCTAACAAGTAGAGAGAAATGTATTTTTGGTGATATGCTACAGAATTCCTCTTAAGGGGAAAACTGTATTTCTTGAAGAATGCTTTGAGAGGCTCTCTTGGGGTCATTGAGCCACTGTGGGGGATGCACGTCAGCTTACACAAAGCCCTCAGAGCAGGGCAGAACCACCTCCTCGCCACAAGAAGGAAAATGCGTTCCTAAGAGGGAGAGGGAAAGAAGAAAGCAGAGGGAGGGAAGGGAAGGGGAGGAGAGAGAGATAAGAGTGGTAGAGAACTCTGCAGCACACCCTGTGGCCTCTCCCCTTCACCCCGCACATTTTCAGCAAGGTGATCTAACTCACAAAAGGAGAGTAGCTTTATTTCCCTGGAGACAGGAAAATGGGCCAATGACATGAATGGCTGCAGGAGCTAGGGACAGATGTCACCAGGAGGAAGCAAACTCCTGGGAACTCCAGATAATCTCAGTGAAGCTTCAGCCTAGAACCAGCCAGTCAAACCAAGATTGTTTTGTTCTGCAAAAGGCAAGGAGGCCACCACTATCACCTGGGTTATAGGAGAACACAAACAAACATTATTGCCAAGTATGCTTAAATAAGCAGACATGAGCACACTTGTTAAAGCTACCCATTGACTTGAGCTAGTGTGTGTTTGTTTGTTTGTTTGTTTAATGGAGACTATACCTAAGGGTCATCTTACTCACATCATTGCTTTATTTGGCAAACTCTTTCTTCACCGAGCATGAAAGGTTGACTTCATCCAACCTCTCCTCCAAATCGTGTAATTCCAGTACACATGAAACTAGAAGCATTTCTGTGTGTCTTTCAAGAGCTTTCAGAAAATAAGGCATCGTGACTTATCTAGGGAGGGATCAGCAAGGAACTCACTGACCTAAATGGGCAGGAGAATGGGGACTTCATGCTTCCTGTTGGGAAAGAAGGCATTCAAGAAAGGAAGACGTTTCTCTCACATAGCATTTTCAGATTGGATTTTCAATGTGGCATTGAATTAATATGGTAAATGTTTAACAACACTGGCTCTAGAAACTAATTTTCTACGTTCAAATCTTTATTCTATTACTTGCTATTGTGTCACCTTTTGCAAGTCTCTTAATTTCTCTGAGCTTCAGCTTGACCATCCATAAAATGGACATACCTACCTCATAGGGCTATTGTGAGGGGTAAGTATGGGTGAGTCCTTAGCACCATGCCTGGCCCTGCAAAACACTTAACAAATATTATCTATATTTATATAATTACTATCTTTAATATTTAGGCTCTCTGTCACTGCTACCCAGAGCTGGAATTGTATACAAAATCTATTAATACTATAATTCCCCATTAAACTAGTCTAAGCCAAACGTTAAAAGAGGTGAGTGTATACCTAAAGTTAAGTATTTGGCCAGGCGCAGTGGCTCACGCCTGTAATCCTAACACTCTGGGAGTCTGAGGTGGGTGGACATTTGAGCTCAGAAGTTTGAGACCAGCCTGAGCAAGAGTGAGACCCCATCTCTACTAAAAAAAAAAAAAAAATAGAGTGAAATTAGCTGGATAACTAAAAATATATAGAAAAAAATTAGCCAGGCATGGTGGCACATGCCTGTAGTCCCAGCTACTCTGGAGGCTGAGGCAAGAAGATCACTTGAGCCCAGGAGTTTGAGGTTGCTGTGAGTTAGGCTGATGCCACGGCACTCTAGCCCAGGCAACAGAGTGAGACTCTGTTTCAAAAATAAAATAAAAAGTATTTGACATTTTTTAGTCTAATACTTATTTTTATTGGCTCTTCATTATTGCAATGGTGTCATCAAAATTTACCTGTTCTATTATTGTCACAATCCTCTGTGAAGGCAAAAGGAAAGATCCTATTCAACTGAAACCATTAATGGCTGATAATGACATAAGGTATAGAATGACTTAGAGGTGACTATCTTCATTCTTAATTCAAAGGTATGAGTTAATGTGGACAGATAGCATGATTATGGATACCACCCCTGGACAGACATTCAAGAAAATTCACCTCTTACCTCAAGTTCTGCTCTTACTTAGTTATATGATCATGAGATAGTCATTTAACATCTCTGGGTCTTACTCTGCTCATTAGTAGCACAACATTAAGCAATCGTCTAGGTCCATTTTGTTTTAAGATGTGTGTAATTCATATTACATTTTGAAAAATTATAGAGGTGTTCAAGATCTGGATCTGCAATTAGAATGTATGAAAAAAGGAACAGGATAAAAGCCAGGAAATACATGGTTCTGAATCCAATTCTACCTCTATGTTTTTGTTGTGACTAAATTCTTGACTTTACTCTCAACTAAACTTTGTTTCTTTATTATATATAAAATAAAGTGGTTAAATTAGAGCAATATTCCCCAAAGCATTTGCAAAACAATGGCTTATGTGTACAGGTTTCCTTACTGCAGCAATTCCCAGAGAGAGGAAATGCTAATGTACACGGTGACTATTTGAGGGTGGGATTTTCTTTGCAGCCTTTCTAAAACGTCTTTGATAAAAGAGCCAGTTCGTTTTCCTATAGTGCCTCTTAGTTAATGGAACACCCTTTAAAAGCCTGGAGCCAGGCAACCAACTAGCAAAGTCCTTTGTGACTTTGACAACCCTAGGTTTTTTTGACTGGGGAGTAAGGACGACAGTGGAGATGAAAGAGAAACAGTTTTCAAACCACTGAATCACTGCAGCCTCATCCAACAGCCACAGCAGCTGTCAAAGAGTTAAACCTCCTTTCCTGAAGCCCAAATTCACAAGCCTAGATGAGCTTGGGCTCCGAAGGAACGATCCCTCCTTTTTATGAAGCCTATCTGTCTCTAATAGAAAGATGAAGAAAAATTCTATGACATTGTAAAATATTATAAGCCTCTGTTCAGTGGGGTTTTTATAACTCAGGCAAAAGCACTCTGGAAAACAGAAACTTTAAAGAGGTTTCTTTTGCAGAACTGGACAAAGAAATTGGGCACTCTTCACCTGGCTAATGCTGATAATTATCTGTGAAGACCTCTCTTGCTCCCTCAGATGAATTTCTCTAGGTTTCAAAGAAACTCATTCCCCAGCAGCTTGAAAGGCTAGAAAAGAGGTTGCTCAAGTTGTTTGGCTTGAAATAAAAGATTCTGAACCTCAGCATGAGAAGAAATGCTTCGCATTTCTTCCTCGGGTCTTCCTGAGGAAGGTCTTCCTCAATGATAAAAATTAGAACATTGAAAAATCATCACAATGTTTTATATAACGTATTTTCTAAACAAACCAACGTTTTAACTTTATCTTCATTATAAATTTGGTGAGGAGAGTATTGGAAAACTTATAATTCAAACACAGTAATGAATGAAATAGAATTGTGAGTATTAGAAGTAAAAAGACCTTAGAGAATATCTAATTTGCTTTCTCTCTCATTTCAAAGAAGAGGACATCAGCCCAGAGAAGGAAAGTGGCTGGCATCAGGGCAAGTTAATAACAAATTAACGTCAGAGCCCAGGTTAGAAATTTTGTCTCAAATCTCCTTTTAAAATAAGCTGGATGTGGCAGGCATGGATCTCAATATTTCAGTTTTAAAATATGACAACTTTTGTTTTAGATCCTCACTGGAATCATCCATGGAAATATAGACATTTAAATTTTCAAGGAGCTCTATACTATTCCTTTAAGAATAATAGTGTGAGCAATGGTGGCAACTAACCACAGTAGCAATACTGCTTTGATAAAATGCCACCTAGTGGAGCTTTGGAAGCAAAACACACTTCTTCTGCATAACCCTCTCAAAGAGAAACACCTTTCCTAGGCTCGCATTTTAATCAATATCATTAGCTCCCTGAGTGCTACGTGATTAAAAATAACACTGAAAATTGTCCTGCTTCCAGAACTCAGCAGGGAAGATGACACTGTGCAAAAATAAGTTGGATCACAAGAAAGAAGGCATATGGTGCCAAACTGAAAACCGTGGGGCTAAGGAGCCTTAAATCGTCACCCCCCACTTTACTGTAACAGTAAACAAACAAAAAAAAAAACTAGAAGCGAGTTTGTTTTACTACTTTCTTTCCATGGTTTGGGGCATCCAAGTTGCTGTGGAAGGTGGAGAATGTATAGGATGAACATTTGACCATGAACAACTTACAGGAAAAAACTGTCTGGAACCAGAAATCCTCAGGACTAGGAAGCACCTAAAATGTTGTCTATCCCCTCTCTGACTGTGGTGAGATCCTTACCCATCCGGTTTAAAGACCCCACCCAGACAGTAACATGGACAGCCATGATGGAGGAATGAATGGGTCGATCTATAAAAGTGCACATGGAAAACTAAGAACCATGGATGGATACCAGACAGGCTGCTTTCGACTCAGTAGGAAGAAGAACCCTCAAAATCAGAAGCTCCCAACATGGCATGAAAACCCTAGAAGGCTGGATAAGCATAAATCAAGACTATTACACCATATGGAGACCTAATATTTACAAGGAATTGGAGTGAATTGTGCTGAAGAAGACAAGAATCTATCTTTGTCCTTAGGTTGGTTCCACCCAGAAACAGACTCTAAGAGGGAGATTTGGGTGCAGGATGTGGGTTCGGAAGTGCTGGTGGGATCAGTACCTGCAGGAGGAGGGAGAGGAGCAGGGCTGGGCGGAGGGAGGCACAAGCTTATGATGCACAAGCGGGAAAGGCCTCGGAGATCCCAAGGGAAAGAAGGTCTCAAAGGAGAATAGGCTTTGGAGTTGTCCTGCCTGGAGGCAAGGCAGCCAGGCTTTTTATGCCTGCTAACCAGTCAGAGCTGCCCAGGGGAAGGAGGATGGCCTTGTGTTCCCGGCTTTCTTTGACTGAGAATAATTCCAAGAGAGGAACTCAACTGAAAGCAGTCAGCTGTCAATACAGGAGAGCCTCAGCTCCTGACAGCATCCAGTATAGCCTTCTCTGCCTGCCTACTCTGAACTCAACCAGGAAGCTGCTCTTGTCATCCTCCAAGGTCAAAGAACCCTTAACCTGCAGTTTTGTTTGCAAAAGGGTGTTCCTCAACTCTTTTTGTTTTCTATCTGCATGCTTTAGGATACTCCCCCTACCCACACACTCGTTTGCATTTCCCCTTTTTAAATTATATTTTAGGAGCCTAAGTAATGATAAGATAGAAACCTAATTTGTCCTTTTCTGATATTTTTCATATAAATTGGGCCTCACTTTCAGTGTTAACTTCTCTATGCCTCATTTCTTAATCTGTAAAATGGGTATAATAATAGTATCTCCTGAGTTATAGAAATTAAATGAAATAATGACTGTGAACTTGCATTATATAGAATCCACAGTAAACATTCAATGTGCTATCATTATACAGAGAGAGAGAGGTTCATGATATTAGACAGACACACACACACACACACACACACACACACACAAACGTACACACATTTCGCCCCTAATCTCCAATGTCCTTGACTAGACCAATAGTTCTCAAAGGTCCCCTAGACCCTTTTCAATCACCCACGAGGTCAAATTATTTTTGTAATAATACTGCAACATTAATTGCCTTTTCCACTTTCCTTTTTCTTGAGGTAAAATGAAGTTTTTCAGAGGTTACATGACATGTATTGATGTCATCACTCCAATGTCAATACGTAATGAGCTTATTATTGATATTTTTAAATAAATTTATAAAAAGATCACTTTTTCTAATTTCCAATGTGGCAACTATATAGATATAATCCACATAAACAAAACCTTTGTAGAATTTGCAATAATTGTCACAAGTGCAAAGGCATCCTGGGACTAAAATGTCTGAGACCTTCTGACAGAGACAGATTCTGTCACTCCCTTCCAAATCTCTGCCCACCACCCAGCACCCACTCCCTACCACCCAGCCTGCCTGCCAGGCTGCCCTGACTCCTACTTCAGGGCTGCTCTCTCTGTTTTTAATATTAAGATCGACTCAGGATACGATCTTGCAGATGGGGATGTGGGATGAGGTCAGAGAGGACACTCTACACTTCGCCCCAGGGGACAGTCAGATGGAAGATTCTGGAATATCAAATGAGGTCCCAGAGAACTGGATGTTGCAGTTCTCTGCAAAGAAGATGCTGAGTGGCACCAAACAGATCACAAAGTGACTGACATCCTGCTGCTCAGCTGCTGACTGTATTTTAGGAGGACAGGCGTGTGCAGAGCGATGGGGAGCCCATTGTTAAATAAATGATCATGTGAGGCTTTCTCCAAAGCTCACCACAGAGATGACTCACTCAAGTCACTTTGATAGAAAGTTGCTCTATGTAGTTCCAAACTTTCCGAATTTAGGAAAGGAGTAACTCTTACAACACTGGCACAGACCTTAGTTTTTATGGTCCCTCTAGCCCTTGGTAACTGATTGTGAGTTTTCAACATGGCGGAGGGGAGAGTGATAGCCACAGGAAGGCTGTGTCTTCCCCCCAAGAATCGTATGTGAAAGGAAAACAAAATCTGGGGAGAAATGTCCTTATAACACTATATAACTCTGTCCCCTGCAGCAGCTCAGACACTGCTCTCATTTTTTCTCTCCCAACAGCCCTGTAAGGTAGCAACAGCCACCCACATTCAACAAATAAGAAACTTGAGGATCGGAGAGGTTTAAATGACTTGCCTGAGGCCACACCTCAATTAGGTGACAGAACTGGGTTACTCACCCATGTCTTCCCCCACAAAACGTGATACCTTGCCTTTTGTGAGCCAGATTGATCTGGTTTTAAATTTAATTTAATGCTTATTAATCACCTAAATAGGCACTGAGCTAGAATCAATGGGGTCTTCAAAGACAACACCCACATGGCCCCTGCCCTTGCAAGAGTCCTTATGAGTAATGAAACACATGCAGCGAGTCCCGCAGAAGCCCAGAGGGGAGTGGAAGGGAAGAAGATTTCTGCAGCACCACTGTGTGCTGTCCCCAAGCCATTGTGTAAGCAACCTTTCGTTTCCTCCTACAGCTCTCTGAAGAAGGTACAATTATTTTCCTTATGGCCGGGCGCGGAGGCTCATGTCTGTAATCCTAGCACTCTGGGAGCCGAGGCGGGAGGATCGATTGAGCTCAGGAGTTCGAGACCAGCCTGAGCAAGAGTGAGACCCTGTCTCTACCAAAAAGAGAAAGAAATTAGCCAAACAACTAAAAATAGAAAAAATTAGCTGGGCATGGTGGCATGTGCCTGTAGTCCCAGCTACTCAGGAGGCTGAGGCAGGAGGATTGCTTGAGCCCAGGAGTTTGAGGTTGCTGTGAGCTAGGCTGATGCCACGGCACTCTAGCCCAGGCAAGAGAGTGAGACTCTGTCTCAAAAAAAAAAAAAAACAAAAAAAAACCCTAACAATTATTGTCCTTATGTTATTTTTATTTTTTTAAGTTTCATTTATTTTATTTATTTGTTTGTTTGTTTATTGAGACAGGGCCTCACTCTGTCACCCAGGCTGAAGTGCAGTGTCATCATCACAGCTCACTAAAATCTCAAACTCCTGGGCTCAAGCCATCCTCCTGCCTCAGCCTCCTGAGTAGCTGGGACTACACGCGCACGCCACCACACCCAGCCTATTGTCCCTACTTTATAGACAAGGAAACAGAGGCTCCAAAGTGATGAAACAATTTGTCCAGAGTATACAAGCAGGAAGTTCTGAGCTTGGATTCCCATGGAAGTCTGTGCGATTCATAAAACCCAATTCCATTCTACACCCCTTATCTAGGGAGGGAGCTCTCACCATCATACGGACTTGAGGAAGACCTTGTATGATGATTCTATACAACAGCCTAGGATGCCTTTATCTACCCCTAAGTTAAAATTACCCCCTCTCTAGTCAACGTGGCCTAATGGCCAGGAGGTGGGTGCCATGAGTCAAATAAGAGACTCTCAAAACTAGTACTAACCACGTGCTTGCAGAGGGGCACTCTGGATGACGAGTTTAGGCTGTGAAAAAGTTTTATCATTTACATGATAACTCTTTTGTGCTTTTATCATAACATCATGTACAAGTGTTAATAACACTTTTTCAATTAAACGAAAAACTAGTTACAGAGGGAGGGAGGGAGGAAAGAAGGGAAGAAGGGACCTTTGAAATGGAAATTAAAGGATATATAGGATTTTTAAAGACAGAAAAAGGAAGAAGACATTTTAGGAGGCAAAAATTTGAGCAGAGTCTGTGCAATAGCAAAGTACAAAGCCCTTGTGAGGAAGAGTCTGAAGTAGACAGGATAATGAAAGACCAGGAAGGATTATAGAGAGATAAAGTAGAAAAAGACAGATGGGGGCAGATCCAGGAGAGCCTCTTGTTGTCATTAAAGAAGATCAGATTTTCAGAACAGCTATGAAGAATAAGGAAGAAGGACAAAAGAGATTTCTCATCCATAGTTTTTCACATCTCAGAATACTTTCACCAGAAAAGAGTCTGTTGAGAATTTTCTAACAATACTTTCCTTTCCCTTGCCAATTGTACAGTTATGTTGTCTAACCAAATTTATGATTTCCCACACTATAATTGGTGTCCTTCTTGTCCAATTCTTTTTATTCCTTTCTTGATGCCATCCTCTGCCTTATTTTTGTATCCTAATTTTATTCTAGACCTTAACTTTTCAAGGATTATGCAATAGCAAAAAACATACTGACCTGAAGCTTTGCTAAGGACACCATCAGAGTGAGCAGTGCTTTCAGAGGATCTTAACAAGTCCCTCGGTTCACAAATAGACAGCACAGCCCAGAGTGGGTAGGGGCTCCCGGTCACATAGACAAACTCCAGTCTGGCGCCCTCCTTGGCAGTTCTCTATACCTGGATCATTGCCTGTTTCTGTGCTCCAGTTGTTCCAGGGGCCTAGTTTTTGCTGAAGTCAGAGCAGCTCCCAAACCATCTTTTTTCTATAGAGAGAGGATCATTCCCCTGCTTTCAGCAGGCAGGAGGGAAAGCACAGGGAGAGATAGGGGCTGGCCCAAGTCACACACTCAACTCTGGCCAGAATTGATACCACACTCCTCATCTCTCCACGGTTCACCCTGCAGGTGACTGGGTGTGAAATTATAGATGGGAAAACAGAAATAATCGATGTGTCATTACTATACCCATTTCCAAATTCAAACTGGCCAACTTTCATCCTAGAGGCCATCTGTGATAAAATACAAACGTCCCTTCCTTTCTGCCCCAGTAGCTTGCTCTACCTGACAGTGGATGAGAGATACAGTCTGGTGAGGAGTGGAGCAGACCTTAGAAGTTAATCTGCACTTTTTAGTCCCCTGCAAATTGCCTTTGAGGTTCTACTTAAATTTTAAATAGCATCTTACCACTAACTTCCTTATCAGGCAGTTTTCCCCCATTTTCAGTCCATTGTTTTAAAGTTGTATTTTTATTAAAACTTCTGTATTTGTTCAGTGTCAGAAAATTGATGTTCAAGAAGTACAGCTGAGATCAGACCCAAGTGCCCATCAATATGTGAGTGGATTAATAAAATGTGGTCTATGTATACCATGGAGTACTATCCAGCTATAAGAAACAATGGTGATCTAGCACCTCTTGTATTTTCCTGGATAGAGCTGGAACCCATTCTACTAAATGAAGTATCCCAAGAATGGAAAAACAAGCACCACGTGTACTCACCATCAAATTGGTTTCACTGATCAACATCTAAGTGCACATATAAGAATAACATTAATCGGGTGTCGGGCAGATGGGAGGGAGGAGGGGATGGGTATATACATACATAATGAGTGCAATGCACACACGGTCTGGGGGATGGACACGCTTGAAGCTCTGACTCGGGGTGGAGGCGGGGGAGGGGCAACAGCAACATATGTAACCTAAACATTTGTACCCCCATAATATGCAGAAATAAAAAAAGAAGTACAGCTGATATTCAAAAATAATAGGAAAGGAATTCCATTCTCCACTCAAGAGCATAAGAAGGGACCAAAATAAAGGGACAACAGCACTATGTAACAAAACCCTCTCCTCCCCCATCCTTTTGTCTCCAAGTGCAGCTGTTGTCACCATCCTCCTCCTCTAATTCCTCCTCTGCTCCCACTAAGGCAGCCGTCCTTTCCTTCCCCTCTCCATTGCCCTCCCTCTCCCGGCCCTTTATTCTGCAGTTTGATTTGGCCTCTCTCTCAGCAAGAAAGCATCATTCCTTTAGAAGAGGGAGAAATTGATCTTGCAATTTGGGGATTCTTTCTTGTGGGCTGTATGAATCTTTGCCAATGTCCCCTAATTCCTACCTACTGGTCCTATTGAAGGGATATGACTTGGCCCCAGGGTCGCTCTTCCACATGACAGTACTATATGTATTTGACAAGATTTCTTAAGCCTGCACCTGCTCTCTTTTCTGTCCTCCAAACTAACCATGCCTGCTATGAAGTCATTTCTTCTCCAGGCCTTCATATGCAACATATGATGTGAATGTCCTATGCAAAAGGAGTCAAAAAACAGACCTTGGTGTTGTTGTTAGCAAATATTAATTAAATACTCAAATCTTAATTAAGCCACGTATTATTGTTCTAGGTGCCGGGAATCAAGTGCTAAACAAAATCCCTTCCCTCAAGGAGTTTGCCTTCTGGTTAGGAGACACTGAAAATACATAAATAAACAAATAAATACATGAGATATCCCAGAGTGATCAAACTATGGAGAAGTTAAAATAAAACATGAGCCAGAGAGTTGCCGGGAGTTGGGGTGGAGTTGCGTGAGCTACAGTGCTCGGGGAAGACCCATGGAGGCTGTGACTTTGGAGATAAGACCTGACATATGAAGGAAGCAATGGTGTGACAAACTGGCGGTCCAGTGTGAAGACCTGGAGATGGTGACAACTGGGCATGCCCAAGAAAAGCATCCCATAGGGTTATGGAAACGGTGATGGTCTGTCACCTCCTGGTGGAGAGCTTGAAGGCATACAGGTAAACAGAACACATTTTACTAGTGTGGTGAAAAACTACATGAGGATTTGCATCAGGGAATGACGCAACTGATTTTGTTTTGAAAGGCTTACTTGGTTGCTATGTGGAGGCAAGAGAAGGCTGAGACACCACACCAGCCAGGAGTGATCCAGGCAGGAGATGAGGGGTGCTTCAACTAAGTTGGGAAGAGTGGAGATGATGAACCTGGTTCAGCTCCGTGACACAGTTTGAAGGTGGAACCAACAAGATCTTGGTCCTCCAATTGTCCCGCCATGGCCTGAGGTGATCACCACGCCCGCACAACTTTCCTGACACCTCCTCCGTTGCAGCCTGTGACATCTGGGGGCTACAACCAAATTAAAAATGCACACGTTACCTTAGAGCAAGTCATCAATTTTAGTCACATTTTAAGTCTACACTTATACTTAGAAAGTAAAATTTTCCCTAAAATAAAGAGAATCTGAAAATAAGTATCTCTGCCTATAACACAGAAAATGTTTTGTATGATTACAGAGCTGTTTAGTGCCTTAAAGTCCTGGTGGGTCCAGTTCCCTACCTCTTTTTTTGTCCCATTTACACTGTATAAGTAACTACTGCCTTGCCCGTGGCTAGAATTAGAACTCCAAACTACCAGGACTGTTAGTTTGACTCCAGAGTCCAAGCGGTGTGGACATTTATGGGTGATGCCACAGTACTGGTTCCACTCGAGGTGAGATTAGTCTAAACCAGGTAATTCCATGATTTTTGCTAATAGGTGACTCTGAAATGTACATGTGACGGACCTGGTTAATAAACATGTTTGAAGACAGTCTTCTGAGGACTTCCATTAAAGAGTTCGTTATCCCTAGAAAAGCAGCACAGAAATGGCCTATCGTCTTTCTCTGGGTATTATCATGCCTGGAGGTGAGACATGAAAATCTTGCAGCCATCATTGTGCATCAAACCTTCCATAACATGAAGCCTATGCTGAAGATGGCAAAAAAAAAAGATGGGAAGAATTGGGGTCTTTGGTGACCTTATTAAGGCACCAATTAAAAGTGCCCAGAACCTGCCATAACCCTAGACATCTGGCTTTGTGAGATAAATTTCCTTTTTGCTTAAGCTAGTCTGTATTATAGTTTTCAGTTACATTCAACCAAATACATTCTATCAGATATGTTGGGGTCCATTTTTTTAATTAATTATATTTATTAAGTACCCACTATGTGTCATGTGCTATTTTAGATGCTGGTAATACAGAGGTGTATAAGACGACACTGCCTATTCTTGTGACACTGAATATTCTCATTTAGAGGGAATAGGAAATAAGTAGAAGTAAATGAGTGATCTCAGATAACACTAAATTCTATGAAGAATAAAGCAGGGTATGGTGCAAAAGAACTACCGGGAGCCATAAGGAAAGAGAGGGAAGTCTTTCAAAAGTATCAAGTCTA
>CM052447.1:13263205-13291638 GCA_028533085.1 Varecia variegata
TACAGAGGTGTATAAGACGACACTGCCTATTCTTGTGACACTGAATATTCTCATTTAGAGGGAATAGGAAATAAGTAGAAGTAAATGAGTGATCTCAGATAACACTAAATTCTATGAAGAATAAAGCAGGGTATGGTGCAAAAGAACTACCGGGAGCCATAAGGAAAGAGAGGGAAGTCTTTCAAAAGTATCAAGTCTATACAGAAGTGCACCCAGTACAAGGATGCTCATTATGGTAACATTTGTAACAGCAAAAATAACGACAGATACTGGAAAAGCACAAATGTCCATCTATAAATTTTGAACTAAATTTTGGTATACTTATGTGAAAAAACATATTGTCAATTAAAAAAACACTGGGTTAAAAGAATGGGATTATATTACAAGTTCTCCAAGATATATAATTAATAAAAATAAAAAGCTGAGAATAGTATGTAAAGTGTTATCCCAATTCTGGGAATTTTTGCAAAGAATAGATGGATATGGACAGGTAGATAGACAGAGATATGGATATATAGATAGAGAAAGAGATAGAGACAGAGATGATAGGGAGAGATAGAAATAGGTAGAGATATATTTCTGTATGAATATGTAGGAAGGTTTATCAGTGTTTACATTTCAAAAGAGAGACAGTAGAAGAGGTAGAGAAAAAAAGAGACTTTTTTTATTTCCTGCCTCCCTGTACAGCTTTAAAATTTATTTTACCACATACTTTTTAAAATTTATATAATAAATACATTTAATTTTTTTCTAATTACATGGAAATTTTTTTCCAGGGCAAATCAGAGTCCAGGAATAATAAATGTGTAATAAGTAGAAATCATTGCTTAGGAGGAATGGCTTTTGACACACATGATATCAGAGGAGGAGAACTTAAATTGAAATAGGAGCTAAGCAAAAAATGAGGCCATCTGTTCAACCTGGTGTCACCTGGCATATACTATCCCCACCGTCAGGGGTAAATGCTGCAGGAAAAAATTCTACCACCAGAAGCTCTGCAGCTCCCAAGAACAGCATTGTATGGGACAGGCTGCCAGAATCATCCACAAAATGATTTCAGAGCAGAGAGATGATGGAGGAGGATGTGAGAAATATACTTGAGAATGCCAGAAGAGACCAAAACCCCAACAGATTATGGGAGTACCTGGGCAAAGGGCCACAATGGCAAGGGACCTCTGAAGACTTGGAGGTTGATGAGAAGATACAAAGTTATTGCCAGGTAAATTCACCTGAGCTTCCAGAGACTCTTCCTCCCGGTTCCTTTGACTGGAGCCAGGCCAAGAACCCATGTTGATTTCACTTAAGCTGTGACCACCCATTTCATGACCATGTGTTCTGAAAAATCCTCATCTGCTACACATCAAACCCATATTGGCGACATGATGAGCAGGTCTCCAAAGGAGGCTGACTCAAAGCCAACCTCAGGAGCAGAGCAGACTAGGCAATCCACTACAGTAACAGAGATTAAGGGATGGGTGTTTTCCTGGACACCTGATTTTTGTTTCTTTCAGTTTTGTCTTCTTGTCTCATTATATGGTTGATAAATAGAAACCTGCTTTTCTGATAAACAGCTCATGTGGTAAGAAATGATAGGTCAGGATGAGGAAAGTAGGTTTTTGTTCATCCATGGAAGACTCCACACAGTCAAAGTACTGTTCTGTGAGTGCCTACCCTTCAATGTGTCACATGCAGTCGCTTAATGGTAACCAGAGTGCTGTCACCCTTGGGACTTTTTGCTGTTCCATACGTTAACTGTGCTGGTTCAACAAGATCCTTTAATCTCTTTCTCCCTTGCTTTGTCCATTCCTAAAGTGAAATATTAGCCAGGGGTGACAACCCAGGGAAAGGGAAGGGATAGAAGATACACAGGGTCTTGGCTTCCATTAGTTTGTTTTGCTAATCTTAATTTCTAAAATGTTTTCTCTAATGCAAAGCAAGCAAGATTGCGACATGCGTGCCTTCCCAGAGCCCAAAGCCAGCATCATTAATTCTCTGCAACGGCACAGTAGTCCTCGGAGCTTCAGACAGCTACTTTAGAACTGACAGGTAAGCTGGTCTGTCTGCCATCCCTGCAGCTGCTAGGCAAGGCTTTTTCTTTGAATCCTATCCACAGTTTGGATGCCAAAGTTGTCAATTTCCCTTGCATTTGTGCAATGTGATATGTGTGTGGTTTAGTAGATCATGTGGTAGCTAATGGATAACTGCTGAGGAGTTTTTAATTTGCATAGAACAGATTCTTATGCTGAAAAGGAAGCCAAACTTTGCTCAAGGATCATCATTTGTCATTGAGGAAAAGCCTGGAAATGTATGGGTTCCCTGTTAAATTACTGTCTTGAGACTTTCTGAAGAGTTTAAAAACAACTCTCTATAGGGGGAAGAAATGTTAGCCTTTTCTCTCTCCACCACCTTACAGGTCTCCTTTAAAAGCAGGGTGGTGGGGGCAGGGAGAATTGCTAATATAATTGAGCAGAGATCAAGAATTAATTGTGCCATGAATATTAATGGTTAGAGCTACCCATGGAAAGTCCTTAATCTATCTTCTTCTCCTCTCTACATGCCTCCCACTGCACACAGCTTGGTCACTAAGTCAAATCAGGACTTGCCCTTGGCAGGACTTGCTTGTCTAAACTCTCCTGTTCTAAAACTTCATGAAACACTCACCTAGCTGAGTCAGGGTTTTCCTTGGAGCCCTGCCATCACTCTGCCTGCACGCCAAATCACTCAAGACATCGCACTGGGTTAGCATTTCATTCACTTTCAAGCCCTTCCAGTTAACAAAAATGTTTTGAACACCCATTATGTGCATATGTCATTATAGGTAGTAGGCATCCAGCTATGTACAAAGCGAAGAAAAATAGATCTTTCATTCTAATAAATAGCTAAGTAAAACCTAAAGTTCATCAGATGGTGGTAAGTGCTTTTTGTAGCAAAATAAGGCAGGCAAGTGGCCCATGGAATGGAGCTGGGGAAAGGACTCAGGTTTTGATTTCAAGTTGGATAGTTAGGAAAGCCCTCACGGAGAAGATGATAGTTGAATCACCCCCAAGGAAACAAGGATCCAATCTGGATCCGAGGAGGAGGCATGCCTGTGTGTCTTTGAGCAGCAAGGAGGCCAAACGGGCTGGGACAGAGTGAGCAAAGGAGGAGTGACAGGAGGTAAGGTCAGGGCTACCTGGTGGACAGAGGGAAGAAAATTGCATGGGGCCTTATAGGTCATTATGACGGCTTTGGATTTTTCTCAGGAAAAGATGAATAGAGGGGTGCTGTCTTCATTTCATATTGTTGCTATTACAAAATCGTGGTAAATCACCACAAGTTTAGCAACTTGAAACACCACAAATCTATTCCCTTATAATTCTGAAAGTCAGAGGTCCAAAATAAACTTCACTGTGCTAAGGTTAATTTATAAGCAAGGCTGATTCCTTCCGGAGGCTGTGAGGACAAAATCTGTCTTTGCCCTTTGCAGGGTCTAGTGACCACCTGTATTCCTTGCTTGTGGCCCTTCCTCCGTCTTCAGGACTCACTCCAATCTCTGCTTTCATCATCATGTCACGTTTTGTGCAGATTCTGACTCCACCAGCCTCTCTCTTATGAAGCCTGTTGTGACTACATCGGACCCACCCTGATAATGCAGGATGATCACCCCATGCCAAGATCCTTAACTTACCCATACTTGCAAAGTCTCTTTTGCCTTATAAGGTAACATTCATAGGTCAGGGATCGGGACACAGATATGTTCGGGAAGGGACATTATTCAGCCTACCACAGACACTCTGTTTTTCCTCAGACTTCCAAAGGATTCTCTGGCTGTTGTGATGAAAATAAACTTTTGGAGTGTGAGGGCGGAAGCCAGGAAACCAGTTAGGTGGCTCTTGCAATACCTCAGGGAGGAGGTGATGATGGCTTGTCCAGGGTGGTGGCAGCAGAGATATTGAAAAGTCATATTTTGGGCCGGGCGCAGTGGCTCACGCCTGTAATCCTAGCACTCTGGTAGGCCGAGGCGGGAGGATCGCTCAAGGTCAGGAGTTCGAGACCAGGCTGAGCAAGAGCAAGACCCCGTCTCTACTAAAAATAGAAAGAAATTATCTCCCCAACTAAAAATATACAGAAAAAATTAGCTGGGCATGATGGCACATGCCTGTAGTCCCAGCTACTCGGGAGGCTGAGGCAGAAGGATTGCTTAAGCCCAGGAGTTTGAGGTTGCTGTGAGCTAGGCTGATGCCACAGCACTCACTCTAGCCCAGGCAACAGAGTGAGACTCTGTCTCAAAAAAAAAAAAAAAAAAGAAAAGTCATATCTTGGAAATGTTTTAAAAACAAAACCAACACGTTTTGTTCATATGGATCATGAGAAAAATAGAAGAGAGATTGATCCCTCCAAGACTTTTAGTCTGAGAAGCTAGAAGGATAAATACGCTTTTCCCTAAATGGGAAAGATTTTTGAAGGAGCAGATTTGGAAGAAAGATAATAAATTTTTTAAAAATATTAAATTAAATATTAATACTTAATATTTAAACTTGGATATTAATATTTAATATTTCTATTGAAGATCCACATTGAGATGTCAACATTTGAATTAAATGTTAGCACTTGAACCTAAACAGCTGCATCAAACTAGACTTTCCCATAATTATGCACTGAGAGTTATTACACATTGTACTTTAAACACCATTTGGCTATTTATTCCTTGCATATAATTCACACAGGAACATTGTGAGAACAGGAAAACATGGAAGATAGGCAATAGCAGGTCAGGATTCGTGAACTACCTAAACTCTGGCTATAGCATCCAAGAGACCCCAAATCTCATTTAACACTAACACGGTATGTATTTGCAAGTATAGTTAAAATCTCCATGGTTGACACCAAGATCTACAAAGATCTTCTTAGATCTTGGTTTATGGTATATTTTAATGGTCCTAAACTCTGTTTTGCATCAGAATCAGTAGAGGAGAGTGTTAAAATGCAACTTCCTAGATCCCATCTCCAAAGTCTGATTCAGGAGGTCTAGGTGGTAGTAGTAGTGGTCTGCAACACAGATAACAGTGGGAAAGTGGAGAGGGGATGGATGGGTTGTGGTAATGGAGTATGTGTGGTGGCTGTCGTTAGCAGTTAAGAATTCGTTGAGCACTTACCATGGGTAGGTACGATCTCACTTTATTCTCACAACTGTAAGAAGTGGGAGGAAAGTGCTTATTATTAGTCTCATTTTACAGATGATAAAATTGAAACTCTTAGGAATTAGATTACTTTCCAGATCACATGGCAGTCAAGGCAGAGCCGGTATTTCCAGCTGAGCTTGTTTGGCTCTGATTCCTGCATCCATGCTGGTACCCCGTATTCCCTGTTGGGGATGGGAACGTGATGGATGTGTGGTTGGAAGCACGGAAGCTGTGATTCTAAGGTCCTGTTGATAATGTCTTCATTTATGTTGGAATAAGTACGGCAAGCTCTGGAGCCAGACTGCCTGGTTTCAAATCTATACTCTGCCACTTGCCAGCAGTGGTACCTTGACTATGCTACTTCATCTTTCTAAGTTTCACTTTTCTCCTCTACAGATGGAGATACAAGTAGCACCTATATCATAGGTTTTTGTGTTGGTTAACAAAGATGATACATCGAAGTCTTATTCACCATGGCCTACAACATCTCTCCATGGCCTGCTACCTCTTTCGGTCTCAACCTCCTATGTGTGCTACTGTTCTCCACTGTAAATCTTGCTCAGAGATATTGGTATTTTTTTGTTCCACAAACAAACTGGTTCATATGGGACATTTATCTTGGAATGCTCATCTACCTAGAAAACTACCCCCTGCCAGACCATAACATTGCAAATTCTTTCTTATTCATTGAGGTCTCCGTTCAAACGTCTCTCCCATAGGTAAGTTTTCCCTGCACACCCAACTGAAGTAGCTCTCTGTTTCTTAGTCACTATCATATTACTGTTTTATTTATCTTCTCATAATATTTATCACTATCTGAATTTGTGTTGTTTATTTGTTTATTATCCCTACGACTAGAATTTAAGGTGTATAATGTCTCTTGTTCACTACTATGGCTCAAGCTTAGAACAGTACCTGGCATGTAGAGGGAATGCAATGAATATTTGTGGAAAAGGAGAAAGGAAGAAAAGAAAGGAAGGAAGAAGGGAGGGACGGAGGGAAAGACAGACAGAGACACAGAGAGACAGAGAAAGGAAAGTACTTAGCATATTACATAATGTGTAGAAATACTAAAAAAAAAACTATTACTATTATTACTAAAAATTATCTATTAAATAACTACTCTAAGCCAGGCACTATGCTAAGCTAGATTTCTCAGCCCTGTATCAGGGCATAGCCCTCTAAACCCATGTTGTGTAGGGACAGAAAGAGTTAGGGAGGAAACCCACAGTGGGAATCTCTAACTCCCAGGGCTCGTTGAATTCAGAACTCACACCCACATTTTTAATATCTTTAGAAAATCCACATTTGACTGGAAACTGTCCCATGTACATAACTCATTCTCCAAGCCCATACCAGACAGAGTGACCGAACAGATGGACTCTGCATTGCACCTGGGAGTCCAGCCAACTCTAGCTGTGCTGGCTGCATTGGAAAATCTTACAGAAATGGGATAGAATTTCCAAATTTCCAAAGGGGAGTGAGATCCTAAGTCCCATGTCCAATTTTGAATCACCTACATTATGGCTTTTAAATGGACTTCTTTATTGTTTTCCTTCACTTAATGTTTGTTCCTTTTCCATCAGGGATGATGAGACATCACCTGGCACCTCTGCCAGCCTCATCATCACAATTATCTGCCTGGAAGAGAATGGCTGTTTGGGGGAAGAGATATAGCTGCTCCAGGGAATCAAACACACACGTCCCCTCTTCTGCAGGGTTGTGGGCATCAAGAGAAATTTTGGGATTCTACATTCCTTCACCAGTTTGAATTAGCAATGAGACAGAAATGTCCTTTAATCGAGACTGAAACAGGGTCAGTTCCCAAACCAGAACTGTGGTTTCTGTTAGGAAGAACTTTTGAGCTCCCTCTTGGGCATCTGTAATGAGTTTTTCAAGTTGGCAGGACCAGTGACTTGCCCTGCTTTGGAAATACCCATCCTACCCAGACTTGGAACCTGTCAGTCTAAATGTTGGCCCTTTTGGTGTCCTCTTAGCTTTGGCAAAGTAAGTGTTGGAATTCAGTTCATTTCAGCAAATATTTGTAGAACATATACTATATACCCATGTGTTGGGGTTGCCATGGTAAAATAGGCACTTCTCTCATGGAGATCACAATCCAGTGGGAAATAAAGGCAAGGAAACAATTCTTTACAGCCCAATGTGATGAAAACTAAGTTATTTATATTATAGTGTACAATATAGAGCACTTTTTGGAACCCAGATATATGTACACAATCCAGACTTAGGTGGACAGAAAAAGCCTACCAGAGAAAGCAGAATCCTAAGCCAAAACCTGAATGGTAAGATTTACCTGAGAGAATTCTGGATCACAAGTCAATGGACCTAAATCCAGGTCCCATTCTTTGAGTTATAAGCCTTGTAACTATAAGCACATCATTTACAATCAGAGAACATCAGTCTTCTCATTTTTGAATCGGGGTTAATAAAACTTTGTTCAGCCACATCAAAGAACCAGGTTAAAAAAAAAATCCATGTGCAAATGATTGGTAAATTCTAAAGCATTTTCCAAAATGCAGGGCAAGGTATTTCATGAGGTGCATTGCTATCAATACTCCAGCATCCCACCCTGCGTGTGCTTGGATTGGGCCAGAAAGTTTGGTTTCATCTTTTCCCAGCATCATTTATCTCTGAAAGTTCTTGAGGTTATTTTGTAATCGAGCTCCACAAATACAGATCCAAATTTATTGCTAGCTTAACTCTGCTGATATTCAATCTTATTCTCTGCCACACCCCAAACTTTGACCCCATAAGATTTTCTCTACTTTTTCTACTTTCCTAGGAAACAAAAGAGCATGATCCATGGATATTCACTAGTATGATTTGTGGTTTGTCAGCATATTTGGGGATAAAATGTTAATATTCTAAACACCATGATTGAATTGCATTCAAACTAAAACAGGGTTCTATTTCATAGCAAATATGAAGAACAAGTGCTTCCATGGCAATATAGCAAGATTTGTTTTCATGTCTCATCTTTCATAAAGCACAATAGTACTTTTAGCTCATAGGGCATCCCCTTTCACCTATCATCCTTGGAGGCAAGTTAAAGAGCTCCTCTCCTAAATTGATATATATTTTTTCACTAATGAATGTGTTCATCTCCAAGTGTGGTCTGAGATCACCTATGAGATAGCAAACCAAACTCTAGAAACTCTGGGCCCAGTGCCCAGAAAACCAATGTCAATTTCTTAAATAGATTTGCACAAAATAAAGCACCCAATATGAACAGCAAGTTGAGAAGACAAAAGACAACCTGAAAGAAAACAAGAAGAACCATTAAGTATTAATCTACTGGGATAATAATTGTGTCCTGCCCTATGTGGTCCTAATTTGAAATAAGCACCTACTCTTTCTCAGAAACAGACTTTACCAGAAAACCTTTGATCTAGATAAGGTCTCTTCCATAGCTCAGAAAGCTAAGATGAAGGCTACCTCTCAACTAAACACAAACTCTAGACTTGGATGATTTGAGCAAGGACTCAAACTGATAAGGTATTAATAAAACTAAAGCAGTGGGTTGAGATAGGAATTGGTGGAGAAATCTTTATTTCAGGAGATGTTGCCATTCATTAAAATTTAGCTAAGGACTTCTGAAATCAGATGTTTCCATCTGAAGGGTATTTTTAGCAGAAAGTATAGTAAAGAAGTTAAAAACCTGAATTCTGGAATCTGGTTATGGTAACTCTCGTTGTACTGTTTGCATTTTGGGCTAATACAGAAGAGCATTAGTTTCCCTTTCTACCAAAAGGATGAAATCTAAGGAAAGAGCTTAAGAAAATTTTAAAAAGTGGAGGTAGCAAAATCTTCTTCCAGGGCATCAGCTAAAGGGAATTAATAATGGAGTAGTATAGAGGAGGTAAGTTGAGGATGCTTTCACATTTAAGAAACAACATCTCCTAGCATAACTGAGACAAAAGCATCTATTTGTGCTCAATCCAGAAGATGATTTAAGGGCGTTTAACCTCTCAGTTTACATCTTCTCTAAAAGAACAATATCTTTCTCTCCAAACTTGAAAGAATCATTGAGGTGGCATAGAGATGCCTTCGAAACACAAAGTTGACACTATTAGAATTAATGATTTCTCCTTCCTGTCCTCATTTTAGCATGCTCTTCGATTATAGACTATATTTAACATTGCCCTATTTTGCATCCTTTAGTTGTGTGTTTCCTCCATTTCTATGTTATGTATTGCATCAAGATGGAGACCAAACATTTTGCCTTCTCTCTTTCTTCTCCCACCTTGCCCACTAAGCCCTGTACATCGTAAGTGTACACAAAATGTTTGGTCATAAAGAAAACAGATGAATGAAGTTGGATTTTCAAAGAGTCATAGTTTTTCTTCCTACAAAGTCCTGTCCCTCGCAAAATGAGAAAGAAATGTAATCTTTAATTAAGTACCCTCATCACTACTTTCTCACTACTTACTCTTCCCACTAGGGTCTCCTTATTTTCCCTTCTTCCTTCTCTGTAGACAGATGTATCTTCCAAACTGTCATGTATCAAAACTTACCTGTCTTACTTCCCATTTATGAAAAGGATTATATTTTTTCATATTTTCAAGGTAAAAACTGGTTTTGTGGTAAACTAACCCATGACTCAATAGCTAACGATTCATAGCCCCCTAGGTGCACTAGTCCTAACAATTTTATAGGGGGTCCCTAAAGACACAATGCTTTTATGAAAAGATTGAATGTCAAATTCTAGACTGTTTAATAGGCCAATAGAAAGATGGTTTAGATTGGAGAAGTTTTCTAGTACCCTTCAAATCTCTCAGCCTGCATCTTGCTTTAAGATCTAGTTAGGAACAAGCATCCACACAAAAAATATGAAAAATAAAGATGAAAGAGAGCATCAATCATTCGATTTTCAAAGAGTCAGGTCTAGGAAACTGGTGCCAAAAGCCTGAAAAATGAACAGCTGCTTGAGATGAGCTTGTATTTTATGCATTTAAATATATTAATCTTAGAAATATGAACAAAAAGTCAGCAAAGCTGCTGCTTTATTCTTTGAAAGCCCAGCTCTTCGTGCTGCCCTTCTCCACTTGATTTTCTTGCATCTGTTATTTTTCTGTAGGTTGCCAGAATTCTGAGACGTAAATGATCATTACAACTTAAATAGGCCATTCTGGCTAAAGAGAAAATCCAAAGGGGAAGTAATAGGGAAAGAAAATCTGCTAGGGTCTGGATATAAAGCGAGGTGACTGCAGGGAACTTACTTCTAGGTAGGAGCAACTGAAGAAAGACAGCTTAATGTTATAGCTCCTCTTTGATTTTTAGAAGAAGAATACTTAGCTGAACATAGAGGAAGAATAAAGAATACAAGAAAGTAGCAAAGCATAGGGAAAAAAGCAGGTTTTTGAATAAGGACACCTGCTCTGCCACTTATAGGATGCTTTATTTTTATATTTATTTATTTTTATTTCAGCATATTACAGGGGTGCAAATGTTTAGGTTACATATATTGCCTTTGCCCCACCCGAGTCAGAGCTTCAAACGTGTCCATCCCCCAGAGGGTGCACATCGCACTCTTTAGGTGTGAATATACCTATCCCCTCCTGCCCCCTCCCACCTGTCTGACACTCAATGAATGTTACTACTAAATGTACACATAAGTGCTGATCAGTTAATACCAATTTGATGGTGAGTACATGTGGTGCTTGTTTTTCCATTCTTGTGATACTTCACTCGGTAGAATAGGTTCCAGCTCTATCCAGGATAATACAAGAGATGCTAGATCACCATTGTTTTTTGTGGCTGAGAAGAACTCCATAGTACACATATAACACATTTTATTAATCCACTCGTGTATTGATGGGCATTTGGGTTGTTTTCACATCTTTGCAATTGTGAATTGTGCTGCTATTAACATTCGAGTGCAGATGTCTTTTTTTCCTTTTGGGTATATGCCCAGTAATGAGATTGCTGGATCAAATGGTAGTTCTACTTGTAGGTCCTCTGCCTCTGCTTCCAGTGAGGACACAAAGAAAAGAAGAACTAGAACACAGACCTGAAAGAGGAATCAGCGATCTAAACCAAAAACTTCCTCACCAGGAAATATTGGCAAAATATACATCCAACAAAGGGCTAATATCCAGAACCCACAAAAAACTCAAACATATCAAAATAAAAAATAAATAACCCCATCAAAAAGTGAATGAAAGACATAAACAGATTGTTTTTAAAAGAAGATAGACAAATGACCAACATGAAAAAATCCTCAATATCACTGATATCAGGGAAATGCAAATTAAAAACACAGTGAGATACCACCTTACCCCTGTTAGAATGGCCATTATTAAAAAGTCAAGAATCAATAGATGTCAGCATGGATGCAATGCTTATTCTCTGTTGGTGGGAGTGTAAACTAATACAACCTCTATGGAAAACAGTATGGAGGTTCTTCAAAGAACTAAAAGTAGACCTACCATTCCATTCAGCAATCCCACCAGGTACCAGGTATCTACCTAAAGGAAAAGAAATCACTTTATAAAAGAGACACCTGCACCCTAATGTTTATTGCAGCACAGTTCAAAATTGCAAAGATATGGAATCAACCTATGTGCTCATCAACTGATAAGTGGATAAAGAAAATGTGGTGTGTACACACACACACACACACACACTCCATGAAGTACTACTCAGCCATAAAAAGGAATGAAATAATGTTTTTTGCAGCAACTTGGGTGGAACTGGAGATCATTATACTAAGCGAAGTATCTCAGGAATGGAAAAACAAATGCCACATATTCTCAGTTATAAGTGGGAGCTGAATGAGGGATGTATATGGTCATAAAGTGGTGTCATGGATATTGCAAACTAAGAAGGGGGTGGGGGGAGTGGGGTCAGGGGTAAAAATCTACCTATCGGGTACAATGTATGCTATTCTGGTGATGGGTATGCTGAAGACCCTGACTTCCGTGTTATACAATTCATCCCTGTAACAAAAACACTTTTACCTCCTAAATCTATTGAAACAAAACAAAACAAAACTTGCTCACCCTGAAGCTGGCTAGGCATTGAATCAGAGATGAGAAAGACCACAGCCTGTGGACCAGATCACTTTTAAGGACCTTTTCATCACCAGCATCAACAAAGGAAGAGAATGAGAATCAAGTTTCACTCCAAATCTCAACTTTTTTCTTTCTAACTGATGTGTTCACCCCTAGCCTTCAGACACTTCTTAGCATAATTGAGTAACTCCACTTCAGAAATGGAAAAGAATCTGCAGAGCTCTCATCTATCTCAAATATTCCAAGGGCCCAATTCCTTCTTCCTAAGGAACCATGTCCTCTCACTTTTTTGGCCAAGACATTATCAGGTTTAGATGGGCTCTGACATCTCTGAAAATTGGGTTGACCATATGGTACCCAATTCATTTATGACTCTTTTAACTAATTACTGAAAACCTGCTATGTGACATGCTTGCACAGGGCCAGGAGAATACTGGAGCAAACTCACTTGGTCTCTGCTTTCACAGCCCAAGCATGTAGTGGTGGAGGCGCTGTGTTATGACACACAGAGTTTTAAGATGACAATGTCACAGTCAGACTCTCCTCAAAATATCTTTACGTCCTGTACTAGTACATAGAAATCATCAGAGTTAAATGTTAAAATGCAGCTCCCAGGCTCTACCTTCAAAAATTTAGCAAGTCTTGGGGTAAAGCCAGAAACCCAGATTTTTCACAAATTCCCAAGTCATTCTAATATAGGTGGTCTTCATACAACACTCTGGAAACACTGCTCAGTTAAAGGGTATCACTCCTTGCTGATGGATTTTTTTTTATACAGCCTCCTAAGTTAAAGCAGACCAGATTGCATTTCTTTCCATTTTAATAAAGGAATTACTCAAAATTAAATCTCTCTGCTTTACTCTCTTCCTCTGGTATTACAAAGGCCTTTGGGGAGCTGTTTTAATTAAGTAATTCATGGAGAGAACACCTGTTCAGGTGTTCCTTGGCTTTACTTGGAAAACAATGATTAAAAACCAAATCTCACTCTTCCTGGAAGGAGACATGCATCTATTTGTTTGAAGGCATACACAATATTTGCAAAATCGGGAAGGGCAGTGACAGCGTATGTTCGACTGCATGTAGATTCAAGCACCATCTGATGATATTGACTTGACACATGTAAGGAAGACAAACAGGTTTAATCTCACGTAACCATTTTCGTCACTGAAGGTGGCTGTATGAAGTTTTTCTCTTTTTTTAAATAAATTTTATTGTGTATATTTGGGGTTTACAGCATGATGTTATGAGATACATACAGAGAGTAAAATGGAGCTTTTAATGAGAATAATCCTAAAATCAGACTTCTAAGGAGTGTAAATGGCATGATATGATGGCACAAATGCTTGACAGGCTTGAGTCCCTGCTCCTTCAAGACAAGAGTACAAGTGAGTGACAGAGCACAGATAAAGCAGGGCCAATTAGCATGATGCCAAGATAGACATCATCAGATCCCCAATCCACCGAGGCCCATGAGAGACTTCCGAGCACTTAACCTACTACCAAGAAGGCCAGACCATGTCATCCAGGGTTGCTATTTTCTCTGCCTTCCCCAATGACACAGTCAGATGCTCTGTTAATGGTCTTTTCATGTTCTAAGTTTTTTGCCTCCTCCCCTTAACACGAAAAGGGGAAAATGAAGGTACAATTTACATTGTCAGGCTAGCTTCACAAGACATCAGCACAACCTATAACAGGAGGGGGAAAAAAAACACCTCAAATCCTAAATAAAAAATAACTGAAAACCATGCCACATTTCAATGGATAGAAGTTCTTTGACTCTGGCTGGGAGGAAAAATAAAAATATCAGAAAGAGAGAAAGTAATAGGGCTTCTGTCAAATCAGAATGCCCTATGTTGCTAAGTTATATTATGAAAGTTGAAAAATTAGTGGTAGGTGTACAATCTCAAAAGAGATCTTGAATGGCATTCACAATGACTTTTGGTCCACAATCTTTTGTTAGTATAGCCGTGTGTAAGTCTCCATGACTAAGTCACCCATCAAGTCAAAAATGACCCACCCATTGTGCCATGATGCTTTTGGTTAGCATCACATCAGAAAATAGTTATGGACCATAACACATGCAGAGTACAGGGTGAGACACTACAGGAGGGCACAAAATTAAATCACAGGAGAGCACCCTGTCTGTATGGGGAGCCCAGATGCATGTGAATCAGGTTGTTCCACCATATACATGGAAATCACTACCCACATCCGTACTGGCAGCTCCCATAGCAAGGAAATGATCAAAGATGGTTTCCTGTAGAAAGAAGATTCTTCTTGCAATGAGTCATAAGGGACAAAATAGTCATAATTTGCAGAAGAGGAACCTGTACGGCATCCTAAGCACCACATGCAAAGTCCCAGATTTTGAATTAGGTAAGTCTTTCCTTATGAAAGCACAAGGAGTTATTTAAAAAATAATAATAATAAGTTCTGCTTTAATTATGAAACAAATGCAAGATAAAAATAAGGCAATATTTTCCACTGATCAAATTGGCAATATAAAATAATTATAATTAGAGCTGGCAAATCATGCTTTGGGGTTGTGTGTGATTGGCTTTAACTTTTCTTGAGGGACAACTGGCAATGTGTATCAATGGCCTTAAAATTTGTCATACCTTTTGGGACAAAAAAGACTCTTCTAAGAAATCACATGGATGTTGCTAAATATAAGGAACTTCACTGTGAAACTTTTATAAAAATGAAAAAACCTAGATGTCCAATAGCAGACGTTTTCTACTAAATTAGTTAAATCTAGTTAAATTATGGTACATCCATGTGATGACAGAATTATAAAGGAGAGAATGTTTAATAACTTAGAAAACATTCATAACAACTGATGAGGAATGTGATCTAATTTTGGCTTTAAAAATATTTGCATTAAAAAGCATCTAAAAGTCTAGAAATGTATTCACCAAAATATCATTCAATGATGGTTCTCTCTGAGTTGTAAAATTAAAGGCAATTTGTATTTTTTTCTTTTTATTCACCTGTCACTTCCAAATTTTCTATAATGAACATTTATTACTTCAGAGACCAGAAAAACACGAAAAGTATTCATTTAACCATGAAGGAGAGAAGTCAGATGGGTAAAGGTCGGTGGTTTCCATTGCTCACAGTATCAAGATCAGATTTTCTCACCTGGCTTGGCCCCCACGTTCTTCCCACCCCCCTCTTCTCTCACTATGCTCCTACCAGCTCCCTCAGCTCTAACCACACAGGGCTCCAGGTCTCTTGCCATTTGCCTCCTACCACAGTGCCTTAATATAGTAGATCATATTATTTTTGCAATAGCCATTCTCACTCCCATCTCTGTAAGAGTACATTCCTGCCCACTGCCATGTGGCTTGCCATGTCCCCAGTGGGAGGATCATACATCCCTGTCCCTTTGGCTTGGGGCTGTTACCAAAGGAATGAAAGCAGACACGACAGAGGCCACATCCAAGCAGAAGCTTTAAGAGCCAGGACAAGATTCCACAGTGCTCCTGATCTTCCTTTCTGCCACGAGAACAGTGTGTCCCACTTAGGAGACACATTGAGTCCCTAAATGAGAAGCACAGCCACAGCCTCCTACAGTCACCCAGCTACAGTCACCCCACAGCCTCCCTGTAATAAACCTGATGGTGGAAACCACTGACATTTGGAGATCATTTATTGCTGCAGCAAAACTGACTACTACACCTGATGCATAGTGTTTCTTTATCTGGAATATTCTGGTGCCACCTCCCTACTCCTTGGCACAGTTAACTCCATTGCAATTCTAACGTCACCCTTTGACCAAGTCAAATCCCTTTCACAGCACTGGGTATCTCTCCCTCTTAGCACTTACCCCAACCATAATTTCACAACTTTCGTGTGACTGTTTAATCAACTCTGCTGTACTGTAAACTCCTTGAGGGCAGAGTTAGTGGCTATCTTTGTTTACCTTCGTATCCCCAGAACCTAGCACAGTTCTTGGCACATAGCAGATCCTCAGTCAAAAATAGTTACACGAATACATGAAGGGCAGCATGGATAAACTAATAAAGAACCGTGAACATGAGACTGAGAGCTATACATCAAGAGATACAAACATATGGGAGTCCTTAGTGGTCTTTAGGAGAGAAAACATTACGAGTCCTGTATAGTGAATATAGACACATGGTGACAACCTCCAGGATCTCCTGAATGATGATAATATTTAAACGCTTTCATTGTTAAAAGCACTTACATGTATTAGTTCCTATCATCCTGATAACATCCCTGAGAGGCAAGTACTATTTACTGTTCTCCAGGGAGGGCCAGCACTTTGCCCAACCCACACAGCCGAGAGCTGGTGGAGCCAGAGAGTCCAATCCCAGTAGCCTGGTGCCAACGTCTCTGTTTGTAACCACCAGACTATGCTGCCATTCATGTCACCCAATGAAAGGCAAAGCCAGAGACCAGATCATAAGTACTGGGAAAATATTGTGAAACTCACAGGTGAGGCAAAGACACATCTATTTTTATTGTATTAAACAGGATCCCCTGAGCTGCTGATGGAGTGGGATGCTCCCCAAGAGAGCATTTCCCTTGGGGAAATATGCATTTAAGTGTGGGTTTTCCCACGTCACTCTCATCATTTGACTCCATGAGTGCCCTCCACCCAATTCACTAGAAAAACAATGGCAGTTACAGTAACCACAGCATCGACCCCTCCAGCCCTCTGCACACTCCCTGCTATGTCTAGCAAGGCGCCCACACGTCTTGGGTGCTGAGTTGGATGTGATTTGAATCTAATGGATCCTGTGGTTCGTGCCCTATGATTAAATGATTGACACGAACAAACAGTCGTATGAGCTCTAATTGCCTGTATAATGACTCCACTTAAGGGAGCAGGTGGGCCGTGAGAATCTCATTCTGAAACTAAACCTGACTCAAGAAATTAGGCACCTGAACACAGATTGCCTCGGCCATAGAGCAGGGAGAGGAATTGATCGTGGTGCCCATGCACTTGGGGTCTTCTCCAGAAGTAGTAGAGCCCTGGGGAGGGGCTGGCATGGGGGGAATTAGCTTCGGGACAAGGAACCTGAAGATCACCTGGAGGTGGCAGTAGCGTGAGGTCTGGGCCTCAGGTGGAGAAAGTGTGAAACCATGGCTCAGTGTCTGTGCTGGTGTAATGAGAACAGGACAATGACATCACTCTAAGGCCTCTTACAGACGGACTATCTGTAAGGCTAAGATTTTCTTCTCTGACAAAGCTCAATTGTGAGTTAAAAGGAGGAGGAAGATGCTAGAGTCAGCTGGAAAATTCCTAGGGAAAGGGTAGAAGAGTGAGCTGGAAACAATGGAGAATAACTGGTCCCCAACTGGGTCTTACAGGCACCAAGAAAGGCCAGGCTGGGAATACAGAATTTAGATGTATTCTTGGGCAGTATTTCTGCAAGCACAGGTGCAAGACCACCCACATCAGAGACACCTAGGGGATGTTTTTAAAATATAGATTCCTTGGCCCTCATGGAATCTGAGGGTTGCATGCAGAAATCTGCATTTTTAACATCTCAGATAATTCCTATAAATCCTAATATCTGGCAATCTCTGATCTGAAAGAAAATAATACTAACTTGCCAGGGTAGGGAAATAAAATCCCAAACCCTTAGATTTGGGATCTGAGCAATGATTATCCTCTTTCAGGGATAATTTAACTCATCTTTAAGGTCACCTGTGGATTCAGTAGAACAGCCATTAATTGGGGTGACTGGTTGCTTTTTAATAACAGACATGGGATACATTGCTAAATTTTTTTATTTATTTATTTATTTATTTTTTTTGCAGATTTCCGCAATACTACAAAGAGAACAAACTAGAATCTCCTTTGGGCCAGGTGGGCAGATTTCAACCTGTTGCTCTAGTTCTCTCTGCTGCATCTGTCCTGAGAAAGTTGGCCCCTGGGGGTAAGGGTCCCATACAGCCAAATCTCTGGTACTAGAGACAGAGCCTCCACCGCCTGTGTTGAAGTCTTTCTGTGGCAGCAGCCAGGCAGAGACCCCTGTCTCCTGATACCTGGCCTTCATTTTCCTACAGTTTTTTAATCAAGCATTAGAAAACAGATAATCTCCATTTTCCCAAGCCAGGTCCAAAGTCCCAAGTTCTTGCTCTAACTAACCTAGATGCTCTCTCAAAATAAATCCTAGGGGCCAGAGCCCGGCTGGTGGGGACCACAGCTAACAACCCACCAGCTAACAGCAGCACACAGACAGCCTCTCTGGAGCACCTGAGCCGGTTAGGCCAGTCCTTCCAGAAGCCAATGAGGAAGAGGAGGAGGGAGAGGAGGGCGGAGATGCAGGGCTTGGAACCGGGAGCCTAGAGTGGATGAGGAGGGCGGGACTCAGCAGGTTTCTGCAGCAGGCCTGGAGAAATCAGGGCGGAGGAACTGCGTTCGGGCACGCGACGCTGAAGGCTGGGCTTCTAGAAGGAGTTGGGGCCGCCTGCTCCAGCCAGGGATGAGAAGGAGGCTCTCTGGCTGTCACTCCCCTTTGATGGGATACCTGGGGGTGGTAGCAGCCCAGCCTTCCTTCCTAGTGCCCCAGCAGAATAAAAATGCCCAAGCACTGCTGACTTCGCCTGACATAGCTGTAGAGCCTGCACCAAGGAGGGAGAAGGTAAGCACCCTGCTAGATCCTAAGACTGGGGGGTGGCCTTTTCTTCTCAGTTAACCCCACCCCACTGCTTGCTGGCCAGGGTAGGGATGCTGCTTCAAAGGGAGCCTCTAAGGCTGCCCTTGACCTCTATACTCTGTGTCCTGGGGCTGCAGCTGTGTCTACCCCCAGCCACCAGCAACTACAGGCTCCCAAGGACCCTCAATCCTCTGCGTATTTGGGAAGCTCCTTGCCCAAGCCAGCAGGCCTAGGGCGTGCAGTTGCAGGGTTTTGAGGCCTGTTGCAGATGGTGATAGTGATCGCTCAACATGGTCCTGGCGCCTTCCACCCACTGCAAAGCAGACAGCCCTTGTAGGTGAACTCTGCTTTTGCTACCTATGGCTTGGAAATTAGTTACCTGCATGGAGAGACTATAATATAGGGGAATTAGCCATTACTTGTACTATTTCAAGGCCTCAGTCCAAAAATTTACAAAACCATTATGCAGCATTTTGAAAGAAGCAAATGTGTGTGGGGAAGAAAGTGAGAGCTGAGATTTTTATGATGGTGCCTAATGAAAATAGTAATGGTAAGAGCTTATTGAAATCTTATGATTTGCAAAGCATGACTGGGAAGCACTTTATAGATTGTCACAAGTCCGGGAGGCAGGTGTCGTTATTATCCATAATTACTGGCGAGGATGGTAAGACTCAGGTGGGTTAATTGAGCCAAACCCAGGTTTACTAATCCTAGAGCCCATGCACTTGAATTATGTCAATGAAGCCAGATTTAACCGAGGGTCTTCCAGAATCAAAGTGTACAGAGCTGGTGAGGAACAACTCAGGTTTATAAAGAGCCTTTCTCCAGGAAGAACAGAGCTGACAGCCTCTAACTCCAGCTGCCATGCTCACCAACTAGTTCAGAGCTCAGTCTCTACTTCTCAGGCCTCATTGGCCCCTTTGTGTGGACTGGGAGACTTTTAAGAGCCCACCGTCAGTGATAGGCAACCCATATGGTCTGTGCCATTAAGAATACAGAGATTGTGCAACTGAGAAGTGGAGCAAATCCTTGATGCTCCAGAACCAGCCATGGAAAAGGGAAAGGAATATATTTGAGAATGGAAAGGCAGACACTGGGCCAGCATGTGGGGGCCACTTGGATTTAAATCCAACATTCAAGGCATGGTTCGCCAGGCTCCTCATGACTCCAAATCTGGCCCTGTCCCCAACCTCACCTGACACCAGGTCCCCCAGCAACATCGGCTACTTCCGTCCTGACCCTCCTCGCGACCTGTGCACTTGGTCTTCTCTCTGCTAGGAACACTTTTCCCTGGGCTTTTCCCAAGACTGGCTCCCTCTTTTTAATCTAATTCCAGCTCAAAGGCTGTCTCTTCACAGAGGGCTTCCTAGACCACAGCATCTAAAATACTGCCCCCCAAGTACTCTCCCTCACCATGCTGATTATTTTCATAATGCTTATCACAATCCAAAATCCTGTCGTCTTTTTTATTTTTTTATCTCCCCAAGTAGCACATAAATTCCATGAGGGTAGAGACTTCCTGAGTCTTCTACCTCCTAGACACTATTGGGCCTCTAGGGTGTAGCAGAGTTCCTAATAAGAGCAGGGGTTCAGCTAACATTCATTGAATGAATGAGTAATAGAAGGAAACAGGAGCTATCGTGACCAGGAGTTACCTCCTTCTCATTCAACACCTTCACTCAATCTGCCTCGGGAAGGTAAACATCTTGGTCTACAAACTGATGCAAAGAGCACCTGGGTTTTCCAATGCTCAGGGGGCAACTGATTTCATCCTTGAAGTAACATAAGGAAAAAGGCTAAGTGGCATCACATGGGTTTAGTTCCCTGAGAACTAGCAAGGCATGGTAAGACTGGCTCTGCCGACCAGCCCTGATAAGCAACACCCCCTATGACTCACCCCGGCTTGCCCTTCTAGCTACTAGATGTAGTATTGATCTTAGCGATGCCTAGGCTACTTGTCATGCCAATACAATTTCAGAAAGCTGTGAGTGCACCCTTCTGCCCTGCTTTATCAACCCACCCACTTAAATTCCCACCAGGCTCTGCTCACATATCTCTTACTGTTTTGGGTGTCATTCGTTTTTAGGATGGGAAGAGACCCATATTTGGGATCAAGGGATCCAAGGTGTTTCTATGGGATCTACCACTCTCTGCAATGGGGGACAAGTCCCTCAGTGCCTCCATTTCTCATGTTTCTCCTCTGTAAAGTGAAATGATAACTGTGACCCTCTATAGCAAGCACATGATGTTGTTGTGAGATGCACGTGTGATGTGAGCCCTTTGCAAAGTACTGAGTTTGACAGTGATGCAGAAACCAGCGTAATATATCTCCTGTTCAAAAGCACCCAGCCCCACAAGCAATGGGGAGCAGAGAATACACAGAAAGTTGTGTTTGTTTGGGAGAATTTCACTTGCAGAAAATTCTCAATTCCAAAAGAAATCTATCAGAGGAAGAGACTTCTACGCAGGAGTTCTTTTTCCAGGCAGCTACCTCAAGAATCGACTTACACACTTTAATTAACACCCAGCCTATTTGCTTTGCAGAGAGGAGCATTAGAATCCAGCCTAGTGATGCTTCCTCCTGGCAACCGCGCGGCGTTTGGCAGTATTTCACATGCCAGTGGTTTTTATGGGTCCCTTACTGCACTTCCGCGTTCTTCATTGTAATGGGTGTTAAGCGTTCCTGGCATCCGCCCTGGCCCTGTCCCTGTTTGATTTAAGAGACATCTGATTTGGTATCTGATCCTCAGGTTGGTTCTGCGATCTTGTTTTTAAGTCACTCCTTATCATGTTCCAACCCCTTGTGCTATTCTTGATTTGCAGATTTTAGAAAATGCCTTTTTTGAAAGAAAATAAATTTTGAATCAGGAGCCAAGCCAGAGTCCTAATGATTTTCCGGGGAGATAGAGGCCTGTAAGCAATGTTGTACCAGGGAAAGAGAAGTGCATTAAGCATCTCGAGCCCTAGGCTTTAATCCTGGCCATGCTTCTCAGCATTTCCACCTCCTTGGGCCAGATGGGGATAATAGCAGTATTGGCAGTGAACTTCTATTAAGAACTTACTAAGTTCTAAGAGCTTTCTTCGGATAATCACTTAGATTATCCAAGGCCTACTCTCATGTCTGGTATCTCTGTGTTTTGGAAATGGAGAATTGAGAATTAGAGGATGCAAGGTGAGCAGGTAGTAAGTGATACAACCCAGATTCAAACGCACACTGGTTGATTCAAGAACACCTGCTCTTATCCACCAGGTGCACGGCCTTACACTCGGCCCCACCACCCTGAAATCCTTCTTTATACATGAGGTGACATAACCAGGCCTGTCCTCCTCACAGGTTGTCATCCAATAAGACAACACTTAGGACAATCCTTAGAACCTTGCAGTTTTAGTTCCCCATTGTCCGATTGTCTTGTTTACCAAGATTTAGAAAAAAATTCTAAAGGGCTCCCTTTTCTCCAAGCGTGCCGCTGTGGCCCTTAAAGCAAATGAAAAATATTTTAATAAAGAAGATAAAATGGTGCCTCTTGCCAAAAGAGAAAATGAGAATCAGCCCTAACCTAGAGCATATGTTGTTTATGAGGCTGTCTTAAATTCTTCAAATTTTTAGGAAAATTTGCCGCTACTATAAGCTTTGCGTGGGACTCATAACATAATAATGATAGCCAACATTTATTAACTACTTCTTCGTAGCTGGCACTGGTAGAAACATTTTTCTCAGGTTATCTCACGTGCAAGAAACAATTTATCACAGTGCCTGAAGGGGGTGGGTTCCTGGTTGCAGTGCCTGGCACTGTCAGTTGCTAGCTGTGTGACCTTGGACAAGTTTCTCAGCCACTCTGTTTTAGTTTTCCTGTCTGCAAGTGAGGTTGATAACGAACCTATTCCCTAGGGTTACTGTGAGAGTTATATAAATGAATACACATAAAGTCCTTGAACAGCGCCAGGTATGTGATGAACTCTTCAATGTTTGCTGCTGCTGCAACTTGTCCCTCAGCCTTTCTCTGAAATAGGTCCTCTCCTCCCCATCTTGTAAGTGTAGGAACTGATGATGCATAGTCAGCCCACACAGCTAGAATCAGGACTGAACTTCCCACTGTATTAATCCAAAGCCTTCCCTCCTCAATTTCATGTTATAATAAACTCTCAAGAAAACACAAATTGCTCTGGGAATTCAGCTTGACCGGAGTTTGTACTCCAAGATCCAACCTACTTTTTCTCCATGCACCCACTTAGAGGTACTGATTAGCCTCCTGTCATCTTTAGGCCGGTGAGTGAAGTGTCCTGTTGCAAATGACTTAAATTGTGTCTCTAGAATTTCACCAGACCTGCCAGAACTTTCTCCTCTATTCAGGATCCTCTCTGTGGGCAGGCAACCACACTAGCCATGAGGGAATAAGTTTCTTTATAAAATCAATCAATGCAGCCACTGTTCCCCAAGAACAGCCCTCTGGCCATTTAGGGAGCTTCTTTCAGCTCTGTGATAACATTGTCCTAGGCTGGCTTAAATATGCTGATAGAAAATCCCTTGGGTTATCACCAATGTTGGGATAAGTAATAAGAAGAAATTGTTTCAAGGTGTGTGCTGGGCTGGTCAAAGACAGTTACCATTTCTTGTGTTCTTTAGCATGATGGCCAGCTGAATTTTGGAGTTGTTGCACTGGCTCACTCTGCCCCTGGGTGGGCACTAGCTTCTGCCACAATCCCAGCATACAGTAAGTGCACCATGACGCCGAGAAAACAGTCATCCTTCTGCCGTCTGCACCAAACATGCACAGCTCTCAGATGCTTCCCACGTAATAACAGTAATTATTAATTAATAATAGCTTCCTTATATTGAATACTTGCTATGTGTGAGTTTACTTAATTAGTTCATGTAATCCTAACACAACAACATGCTACAGTAGGTTCTAGTATTGTCCTCTCTATTTTAGGGCAAAGGAAGCTGAAGTTCAGGAAGCCCAGGGTCACCAGCTTAAGGTGGCAATACCTGGGCATAATCCTAAGCCTATGTACCTAAACACACTCCCTTCATCTCTGTGCTCAACTGTTCCAAACTCCTCTTGCCTGAATCGCCCTCACAGAGATGGTTTGATAAAACCTTACAGATTAACCGGTCCTGCTGGGCCACCCCACAGGAGATGTGGACAAACCTGCCACTCCTGTTTTCCGGAGTCTCCCAGCCCTGGCCTGGCTGGTGCAGCCTGTTTATTTTCCCTTTGCCTCATTTTGTCTGGATGTGGTTGAGCTCCTTACCTACTCAGCTTGGCTCTCCCAGACAGCCTTTTAATCAGGGGCATATCACAATAGGTAAACACGAGGACAGACTTCTTGTCTCCCAAGCCATCCTCAGCTCCATCCTTAACCCTTTGGAACAGTAACCCTAGTGCATTTTTCCAATTTCCCTTTCCTGGCTTGCTCACTTTTCAGTCTGGTTTACTAGCAAGCCAGATTTGATCGGAGATCATGAAGCATATTTTCAATGCTGTGAGATAATTCAAATAATTGGCATCTTAGCTTGAGAACGACCTTGCAAATTCTGTCATTTACAAACATAGACACGGGGGATCTACATTGTGGCTGTACGTCAAGAAAGTACTGTCCCTCCTAAGTGGTGTTTATGCAACTGGACCGTTACCAGTAAACTATGTAGAGAGAAGCTGGAAACAATCTGGTGAAAGCTTGGACGTCATCCCCTTTAATGTCTTTGTGATCATGGACAAATAACTTATTTTCTACAGTAGCGTAATACTGTGTTCATTTTGTTCAGCTTTGCACGTATTAATCGGTAACACTGTTACATTGTTCGTGCACTGTGCTCACCCTACATGTGCACCTTTTCCCTTCACCTCCAACCTAATGAGATAAATACTGCAATCATCATTTTGCAGATTAGAAAAGTAAGGTTGGTAAGGTTAAGAGCTTGGATTTAAAACTGGTTCTTTAGACATCAAAATCCATTCCCTGGACTAACACCATGCACTGGGTGATGATTTGATGTTCATCTTTCTTTGTCTACCATGAGATCATGCCCTACTCTTTTCGTGTGCACAGTCTCCTCTGGAAGCTCATGCCGAGGACGTTTTCCCGAGGCCTGTCAAACGGCCCTGCTTCTCCTCATTTGCCAACCTTCCGATCGATGACAGGAGCGGCTCCAGCCCGTGCCCCAGCCGCGCTCATTATCCCTTCCGCTCCGTCTGCTCCCCCCGTCGCAGAAAGACACTTCATCAATAAGTGTAAATCTTCTTTCTTCCCTGATAATTGGAAGATCTTCCAAACAAATACTTGCGCTCACCTCTGAAAATAAAACCATCTATTTCCTCTTCCTCTGCATGGCAGAAAAGGCACCGGACACCGTTGCATTTGCAAAGCACCGAGGGAGAGGCAGGGGCTGTCTGGGGGGCAATTGAATGGGCCACAGAGCCAGGGACTTGGAGGCAACCAGTGAGGATGTGAGCTGAGCCTGCGAGGGCCAGGGTCTTCTCCATCTCGCTTGTCACTGTCCCCCAGTTCCAAACACATAAGAGAGGCTTACCCGTATACTCACTGAACCAGTACCTCCGCTTCTAAGAAATGTGTGTGTCTAGTGCAGATTTGTTTTTCAGATTTGGTAGGGGGAAGGGGGCAGTGGTTTACTTAAGAGTAAAAAAATAAGGGGTTTGCGTGCTGGATCATTGGAATTCTTACCTTCGTAGACACGTTTTCTTCCATCAACATCTCATTATAGTGTTTCCCTGACCAGTCGGTCAGGGCAGTCACAGGTGGCAGTTTGGCTGGGCAGTGACCATCTGAGTGTCCCTGGAGCGCACTTTTTGTCCAAGTCCTTCTTCTTTCCTTACTCCCTTTTCAGTGAAGAGTCCAGGACTATAAGATTTCCATTTATTGAGTGTTAACAATGTGCCAAATACATCCATATACTACGACCTGTAATCTTTATAAGAGTGTCACCTCAGCATTTTGCAGGTGGGAAAAAACTGATGGTTGGACATTTAAAAGTAACCTGCTACAGGACACACAACGAGTCGGGGGCGAGCCCAGACCTCAGTGCCAGGTCTGCTCCCAAGCCTAAGCTCTTTTCACCGGGCTGCACAGTGGATCCTCCTCTTGCCTTCAGCTGAGGTCTATTCTGAAGCTTCCATATCACTCAGATGTTGGCTCTTCTCTGACTTTTCTCAAGCCAGATTCCCACCTACATGAAAAGGTGCTATTCTCTAGACAGGCAGTCCCTTAATGTCACCTACTGTAAAACGCCTGGGGTTGAGTTTCCTGTCTCTGTTAGGGGGCACGAAATCTCACAAGAGTGGTGTCATTTGGGTGCTCAGAAGGTGGGAGGGGAACGTGTTTGACTTTCATGTGCAAATTTCACATCTTGTGGCCCAGCCAGGTGCAGCCTTCCCTAACACCAGACATCATCATTTCGATGGAACTTAGGTTTGTTTAAAAAGGGAACTACTCTATGTGTGAAATTAGTATTTCTTATCACAAACAGAGAGTAACTATAAAATTAAATGAAATGAGCACAGAGCAATGTGTGTGCACTGCAGCCAGAGCTTGCTGAAAGCTCTGGCCCTGAGATAGGTGCTTGCTTCATTTGAAAGGAGAGTGAAATGAACTGGCGCCGTTTAGTGGGTAAAGAGCTCCAGACTAGGAAGATGAACAAGGTCAGTAGATGGATGGTGGCGAGGATTGCACAACAATGTGAACGTGTTTAATGCCAATGGACTATACTCTTAAAAATCGTTAAATGGGTAAATTTTATGTTATGTATATTTTACCACAATGAAAATAAAAAAGGAATGAAGCAGCTCTTTATGTACAATTAGGAAACAATCTTCAAGATACAGTGTAAGTGAAAAAAAGCAAAGTGCTGAACAGAATACTGCCATTTGTAGCTTTTCTGTATTCATAGATATCTATGGTTGTTTATGCGAGGATCCCTCTGGGAGGATGACAATATTTGATCCGTGGAGTGAAAGGGGTTGAGAACAGAAAGAGAGAAAGGTTCCTTGTTCACTGCCTACCATTTGGTTTGTGTACCATGTTTATGTGTAACTCATTCTAATTGATTAATAATAATTTTTTAAACCCTCAAAAGAAAAGAAAGAAAAGATCAGCACCAAACTAAGACTGTCTCCTTAAAGCCATGGTTCTCAACCTGGGCTGCACCCCAAACTCCAGCTGCTCAGAGTGAGGCCCCCACCAGCAGCATGGGCATCACCTGGGAGATTGTTGCAAACAGAGAATCTCAACCCCCACCCAGATCCTTGGGATCAGAATCTGCATTTTACCAAGATCTCAGGTGATTTGCAGGGTTGAATTGTGAGAAGCAGTGCAGGGGCTAATTAAATCAGCATCTCTGAGATGGGGCTTGAGCCTGGGAGTTTATCAAAACTTCCCAAGGGCAGTTGTGTTGCAAACCACTGACTTCACATGATTGGGAACATGGAAGCCATTGAAATAGGACCAATTTTGTTACTATGTGATTCCGTTTTATTCAATGTGAGTTTCACGTGCCTCTTAAAAAATCCTGGCATGCCCCACACCTGAGAGCACTGGCCAGATTGACCATCTCAGATCTCATGAATAGTGAGAACACAGAACATGAAACACTGAGATTTGCCTAAGCATGGTGGGAAAGAAGCCCTTATTTACTAGCTTTGAGCACATTTTCTTCTTATATAAAATAGACTTCACAAGTCTACACAAAAGCATGCACCTATTAAGGCCCCTTTCATCCAGCAATGGAGTCAAAAGTCAGAGTAATGGGAAAATCAGACTTCGGAGTTAGAAAGACTTGGATTTAAACGCCTTTCTGAGCCTCATGTCAAGTGGGTTAATACCCACCCCGTAGGGCTGTCATATTTAAACGAGGCAGTGTAGGTGATGATAATCATGATATTTGCATTCTCCTTCCCTTCCTTCCCCTGCCACATATGGGTGTCCTGAGATTCTCTGGCTGTCACTGTCCCTTCACATTTGCTTATTCTGCCTTGAGCTCTCGTGTACAGAGGACATTTCTCACGTTGCAATCAAAGCCAAGGAACTTGAGTTCCACGTCCCCCATCTCTTGACAAATGGAAAACCTCTGCTGTCTCTTACCAAATTATCTGACACATTTTGAAAATATAACTGAAACCTCATTACATGGATGAACAGCTTTCCATCAACTCATTCCTAGCTCTGATATTAATAGAATTGTTGCCAAGACATTGCAGTTGGCCTCAGAGGCAGTCGGGAAGGCGTCGTTGTTAGAGACCCGAGAAAGCGGCAAGTGTAAAGAGAGCTGGTAGAAGCTGTCATGCTGCGGTTTCTGCATGAGTAGATGACGCCATAGAGTGGACTCCCTGGTTCCCTTCCATTGACACGACAGAAATCAGTCTGGGGAGAGGGCTTGGGTGTTTAATGAGAGAATACATATCCTCCTTCCACAGCAACCAGAACCATCCTTTCAAAATGCAAATCTGAACATGTTTAAACTTCTGCTAAAAACCCTCTAGGAGAGTCTCACTGCTTTGAGAATGAGTACCAACATTAATAGGGTCTACAAAGCCTGACTTCTAGCTATTTCTCCCAGTCATCTCCCCAAATCCCATTTGTTTGATTAT
>CM052447.1:13292138-13323014 GCA_028533085.1 Varecia variegata
GCCACATTTGGCGCAAGCGGCTTCAGTCTTCCTGTGGAATTCATTTCAGTTCATCCTCTTCTCTCACCAAATCCTCCTGGGTCAATGGAAGCTCATGTTCCTCCTTTTTAATTCTCAGTCATTGTCTTAAAACTGGGGTATGTGGAGATGGGGCAGAGGGATAATGTAGAATTCCAAGAGTTTTCAAGATGGAGCAGAAGAGTCAGTTTGTAGTTGTATCTCCTCTGTCCTCTGAGCCATGACAAGGTAGCTAACAAAGATCAGGCTACCTGTGAATGTTAAACTTAAGATGCAAAAGACATCAGACAGCCAGCCTCTCCCCCTGGCCGGCTTCAGGCCATTGGGAAAGTTTCTCCCCCATTTTTACAGTGAATATAAATGACATTTCCTTGATTCTAAATCATATACATTTTTTACGATTGGTATTTCTTAATCAGATTCAGCCTTATAAATTATAAGCACATCCAATATAGTATTTCTTCCCCTACTCCTTTATTACTCCCCAAAAATACCACTAAATTGTCTTACCACTAAAAAAAAAAAAAATCCAACTTGGTACTGAAATATAACATTTTTTTTGCTTAATTTACAAAGTAGTAAAGCCTGAATAAGGCTAAATTTGGTAGAGTATCTTGAAAACTGCGGAGACCTATACAAGCACTCCTTGTTGTTGTTGTTATTATGCAGTTGGCTACTGGGCATTTATTGAGCATATACTGTGTGCCAGACTTTGCTCTCAGTGTAGGGGCTAGAGCACTGAACAAAATTGACAAAGTCCCTGCTCTCATGGAGTTTTCCTTCCAGTGAGAAGAGTTTGAGAATATGCACACACTAAGGGAGATCTCAGAAAGTGATGAATGCTATAATAAAATGAACAAGGTAATTGAGTAGTGCCCTGGGAGCACTGTTTAAACTAAGACAGTCAGGGGGAAACCTATTTGAGCTGAAACCCGAATGTCAAAAAGGAACCAGTTTCCTCTTGAAGGGAAGAAGTTGAGAGAGCATTTCAGGCATGATAAAAACAAACACGAGGGCTTGTCAAGAGTCAGAAGGGGAAAGAGCGTGGCTGGAGCTTGGTGGACATGGGGCAGGAAGGGCAGGATAAGGAGAGAAAGGAGCAGAGGCCAGATCCTACAGTGCCTCTTAGGCTGTGATAAAGGGTTTGGATTTTAATTTATCCAGCCCCTGCCTTTAACAGACTCAGGAACCAAAGCCCAAAGGTGAAGTGACTTGTTCAAGGTCATTGAAACACTCCATGGTTTGGGGAATTAGATCTCTTCACTTCCTGACAGTTGTTGTTCTGCTTTACTGAGCTGCGTGCCACCAGCAGCTTCCACGTCGGTCAGCACAGGCCTTGGAGATGGAACTCGAGGCCGCTCTGCAACCTCCGTGATTGTGATTTCTCCCAAGTTCTTTCTGTAATATATTATTTCCCTCCTAATTAGAGACGAATACATTATCATCACTTAGCTGTTTCATAAACAAAAGAAAAAAAGTGATCCCAAGCCATTTAAGTCAACATTAGTTATTTAAATGTTGAAATAGTCAAGATGGAAACAAGCCCAGGTGGGTGGCTCTGCAGACCAGCTCCTCTGAACTGCCTCTGTCACTGTTCCATGGGGAATCGGACAATGACCCATTATATCTAACAGAATCCTGCTCCTGAATTCAGGACACTCACTGTCTCAAGAAATGGGTCTGCAAAAGCCATTCATAGCCCTCCAACATGCTCCTCTGCCCATGTGTGTTTCAGGAACCATCCCGGGGCACACCTGGTGGAGGAACCAGTGTGTTATGTGATAAGACCAAACCTCTGGTATCAACTCAGAATTTGAGTCATTCTCCAATATCATATTAGTTCTCCTTATCTATTAATTGAAAATAATAGTACTTAACTCAGAGGGCTTTTTGTGATAATTAATTGGGACTTGTGCAGCATCTTTCAAGGTATCTGGCACCGTGGAACCTCTTCCTTTCCCCAAAGTCTCAGAACCAGGGACTGTCCATGTCCCAGGTCCATCTGCCTCTTTTTGCTCCATCCATAATAAGCTGGTCCAAAAACTATTTAATGAACACCTACTGGATGCCTTGAACTGTACCACATATACCCAACCAATTAATATTTAGGGCTGCCTACCACATGCCTGTCATCATCCCAGGTATTAACAAAATCTATGGGAGGTACAATGAGACACAGTGTCTGTCCTAAAGATCTAGGACTCTCACAAGGACAATTTCCAACTAGCATATTCTTTAAGATTTCATATCTCCAAATGTCAGAGTGGATTTTCTTGGAAGGAAGATAAAGAGGAGAGAAGAATGCAAACTGGAGCAGGCAGAGAAGGCTTTGTGGGAACTGCTAGAAGGGATGGGTGGTGGCTTGAGTGGGGCAAGATTAGGGTAAAACAAGAAGAGAGGTGGTGGCCTTCCAGGCGAGGGGACCAGCAGCACTAGAGGCAGGGCTGGGCAGGTGTAGTCGGGGAGAGGATGGAAAGGAGATGATAACCCTGCCCCAACCTGGATTAGGTCCCTTGTGAGGGAAATGGCTTTTCAGGGAGTTGTAGACAGAGAAGGTTTTGGGGGACACCTGGGTCCCAACTCTGCTTTCTCCCAGGTTGAGAATGTCACCTTGTTGCTACCGAGTTGAAGAGTCTGTGAAGACTGATGCTTGAGTTCTTACTTTGTCCAGAAATGTTAATGTAAGCCCTAAATATAATTCTGATGTGGCAGAATCTTCTCTAGCCACAGTATCTGTGTAGACGAGTCACCAGCAGCTGCACGTCCTGTTTGGGAACCAGCGACTCAGGAGAAATATAGCCAACATTTGTTGCAAGATAAGTCTTCCATCAATGGTTTGAATTCTTGGCCAAATAAACTGGCTTCTTGTAGTACTGGGGAAGGGCACCCTTCCTGACAGTCTGGGCCGCAGTACCTCTCCTAGGGTCCCCAGAGCACCAGGTCCTTTCCCCATCTGAGCCTTCGTCACACTGTACTGCCATGGCCTGCCTGTGTCTGACCCCGTGAGATCACAGGACAGTTGAGGTGAGCTGGTTCCATACCTACTGTGTCCACCATTCATTCACCAGAGCCGTGCACAGTACCTGGTCCAGAATAGGTATTTGATTAATATCTAATATATTCAATCAAATCAAGATCGGCTTTCCTAAAACAGAGGGTGGTGGGTGGGAAATAAGGAAGTTGTGGTCAGAACTTGGAGGGCATAAAGCCTGACAGAGGTTGGACTGGATGAGAGGGCAGAAGGAGGGTTGAATAAAGGAATAATGAGCATCAAACTGTATTGTCTGCTTCCAGCAGAGGGATGGGAATGAATGAAATAAAATTAGCAAAATCATTACATTAGCATGATGAGAACCAGAATCTCCATGTGCTGGGAGCTGGGAGGTAACCAGGGGAGTCTCTCTTCCAGCCTCTGTGCCTTTCAGATCCCTGTTGCTTTCCTGAGGATGGAGTAAGCGATGCTCCAACCTGGCTGGCTCCAGGGTTCCCTTGGAGAGGAGATCTTTGTGAGAGAGAGAGAGGAAGGGAGGGAGCAAAAAAGTAAGCAGTGTCAGCAAATCCCAAGCCTTTGGAAGCAGCCTCAGTTAGGAAGCACAAATCTCTGGAGTCTGAGCATGAGCTGTAAAATTGGGTCTTCTGTGGTTTGAATCCATATTCTTCCACTTACTAGTCCAATGACTATCATCAAGTGAACATTCAATAAATGGCAGAGGTGGTCCCTCTAATAGTACCGATTACTATCTTATATGATCATGTTATTATTGTGCTAGCTAGACCACCAGAGGTGTGTATCCAAAGCTGGAAAACAGAAAGGGAAAATCTTTGAGAGAGGCCAGGGCCAGGGAGCTCAAAAAGGGTCACTTTTTAGTAATTGTCATTTTCTCTTTTAGCCCTATGCTGTTTTGTAAAAAGATAAAACATAGTGGAAAGAGCCAGAAACGACTTCAAATTCTGGCTCTGCTCATGCATTGGTCAGGATAACTAACTCTAAGTGCACAACAGACAAACCCTGAACTCCCCATGGCTTCCTGGGTGGTGATTTCCTTCTGTCTATGTCACAGTCCTGTGTGGGTTGGGAGGCCACCATCCAACCGGTAGCCAAGCCATGCTCCAAGCTCTCCAGGGTCACTGAGGCAGACCATAAGAGATGAAGGAGGCACATCGGCTCCTAACTGCCTCAGCCTGGGAGTGGCACATGTCACTGCCACTTATATGTCATTGACCAATGCCAGTCACAAGGCCCAACCTAAACACAAGGCGGGCTGGGAAATACAGAGCAGCACATGGCTATTTGGTGACACTATCTCTGCCACAACCACTTTCTTGTGAGATGACATTGGAGAGATCATTCAACCTCTTTGAGCCTCGGTTTCCTCAACTTTGAAACAGACTTAATAGTTCCTACTGCATGGAGCTTTGTAAGAATTACCAGGGATGACGTACGTAAAGTGTTCAGCACATTGCCTGGCAGGTAAAAACTATACAATATCCACGTTATTGTTCAGATTAATAAATACCATGTAGGCAACAGAAATAGATTCTAACTAACCTGAGAAAATATGGAGTTCATTGGAGGGATTTGGGGTAACTTATAGAATCTAAGTAAAGACTGGACAGCCAGATTATAAAGGACAGGCAGCTTGGGCTCCATGGCAGGAAGTTCAGAAAACTATTTGGCCAAGGGCTGGATGTCTTGACAGTCCTTCTCCTCCAAGGCTCCATACAGGGAAGAGGTAGTTCTTTTAAAGGAAATCTGGGTGCCGTTCCTGGAAGAGAGAGAATGGAGGATGAATGGCCAAAAATAACAAATGTCCATTCATCAGTTCAGAATAAGTCATATACAAATCAAACAAGACCTAATCACAATGACTTAAACAAAAGCACAGAAAGAAGCAGTTGATTGGTAAGTTGACTCAGTGATGCTCCCAGAGACCCAAGCTTTCTAACTTTCCTCTCTGCCATCCTTAGCACATTGGCTCCTCATCCCTGTACCTTATGGTCACACGATGGCCACTTCATGTCCGGCAGGAGGAAGAGAAAGAAGTGGTGCCAGTAGACCCCCATTACGTCTCACTGGACAAAACTGTAGCTGATGGCTACTCCTAGCTGGAAGGGATCTTGGGAAATTCTTTTAGTTTTTTTTTTACTAGCCTTTGGCAGATTTAAGTAAAGGAGAAGTCTGGACATGGATGTCTGCCAAATGTCCACAGTTTAACATTAATGTTAATAAACCAGTGTCCTGCTACAGGCAGGACGTGGAAGGAAATACTGATTGTCCTAAAGAATTCCTTCTGCTGGCTCTTCCCTCTAAGGTGTTTAGAGGGAAGATGAAAAGGTGTAAAAATTTTCCCTTGGGGTCCTCAGACCCCCTTCTTGGGGGTCTTATGCAGAACATAAAAAGAATTGAGTATGGAGAATGAACTGGCTGATGGATATTTTCCCAGAGGCTGCTTCTGGATAGATCCCTGTGCTTGAAACCTCCCTCTGTAGTGAGATGTCTCAAAGGTCCGAGCACAATCTACTTCCATGGTCACACGTTAACAAGAAAGATAGCAGAATATTTTACAATATCAACATGCCTTGCATAGTACTTGATCCATTCTAAGTTTTCAATAAATGGAAGCTATTTTTAATTTCCCTCGGAAACAACCTTTCTCAGTTTTTGATATTCAAAATCTAAAATCAAAATCTAAGAGCTAGGTACTGACACAGCTCCAGATACGAGATACCTCTTGGGCAGGTTTCCATCTGTAATAGAAGAAAAAAAGGGGGAGAGATAGAGTGGAAGAAGGACATGAGTAAGTCTCTGGAGAGCTGTAATTCATTGAGTAAATAAAATTGTCCCGTTTCTTTCTTAGCCCTCTCCCCATCCAATTTCTCACCCCAGACACATTTGTTTTCATTCCAGTGAAACCAGGTAGGCTTGAGACAGAAGCCTAGACATAAATACTTATGCTTTTCAATATTTTACAAGAGAACTCAGTTAATCATCCATTTAATAGCCAGTATTTATTGAATGTCTTCAATGTGTGACATGCCATAGTTAGGGTTTTATATGCTTTATCATAGCAATATTAGTTAACACGTAGGAAGTGCTCAGTGAGCCCCAGGCTCTGTGCTGCATGCTTTCCATAAATGATCTTCTTTACTGGTCACAGCAACTCCACCACGTAAAGGTCCCGACTTGACCTATTTTAGATGAGGGAATCGAGGACCCAGGCAAGTTATAATATATGTGAAATATAGTTTACATTGGTAGAGCAATGAGTCTGGCTGGCTCTCTTAAGCACTAGGCTACGCCACTGTTTAATTTTCTCGGTAGCTGTATAGGACACAGATTGCCTCATCTTATACCCAAGGATCCCAGGACTCAAGGAGATGGGTAACATGCCAAAGGCCAACAGCAAAACTACGAAATGCCAGCGCTGGGATTAGACTTAGGCCCATCTGAATCTTAAATGCAAAGCTGGGCTATTCCACAAGGCTTCTTACCAATGGCTGAGCATATCTAGTATTGAAATCCTTACCTCTAATTCCACTATCAAGAGTTGCATACACATATAATGTAGTAATCAAGAACACAGACTCTGGAACCAAACTAGCTGTCTGACATTAGGCAGGTTTCATAACTTCTCTAAGCCTCCACTTACTTATCTGTAAAATAAGACCAACAGCACAATAGTATGTGATAGGTTTGTTTTAAGGGCTTAATATAATACCCGGTCCGGAGTCACCGTTCAGTAACTGTTAGTTGCTATTTCTTTGCAGCTTGTTTGAATTTCATTTTCTAACTCATTGGATAGTCTTAAAGAATCTCCTTCTCTCTCTGGGCCTTGGTTTCCCCATTTGTGAAATAGAGTCTGTCTCAATATCCTCCGAGTCCCCTTCCAGCTGTCATTCTACACTTCTCACATTTCACAGTCAGCGCCAAGTGAAACCATGCTGTCTTATGCTGGTACCTAAGGGAAGTACAAGGTCTCTGTGAAAATAAACACATGGTTATCGTTCTTAAGATTATAATAGCTGTCGTTGGTAGAGCCTTTGCTCCATGCCAACTTCAGAACATTATAGATACCTTATTGTATGTATAATAATTCAAGGATCTGCTCATCCATTTCCTTCTCTCTTGCTGATATTGGCAAAATATATATTTTGCCTAAAATATATATTTTCCAAGTTGGGCAGACTGTCTTGACAAGGTATCACATTAGCTAAAATATATAATGTAATACACACACACAGATACATCTATGTAAAGAGACCTATAGATTGGTAATGTGATACCTTATGCTTTGTCATAACTGTCTACCCATCTTGCATCTATGTCTAGCTTGTGAAGACCCAAAATCTACTCCTCACAGTTGCCCTATAATGCAGATATATTAATATTTCTATCTCTACATAGATAAGGATATGAGGCTTAAAGAGATTAAGTGTAATAGCTTACCCAGCTAAGAAGATGAAACCCTGGCAGTCTGACTCTTGAGACTTTATACTATCAACCACTGGACTATGCTTAGAATATTCTGAGGTTTTCTGAACTCAAGCCCCTTTTAAAAAACAGGAAACCATGTCCGGCTTCCTGATGGGATCTTGCCTGGTCCCAGGGAGCTATCGCAGGGGAGAGTGCAGGCTTGGTATCCTTAGCAGGAAGCCCTCCATGTGGGGGGTGCTGAAGCCTGTATTGCCAAAGCCCTCAGCACTCAAGCCTGCAGTAAAGAAGCTGCAAGGGGAAGCTGCCCTATAGGCGTTCTGACCTCCTGTGCGTCCCGCCTCTTCACCCACCCAGCAGGCACTCACCTGGGCTGCTAGCCAGAGAGAACCCCCTGAAGCTGAGTCCGTTCCTTGCTGGCCTCAGGGGCAAATAGAGCCGTGTCTTGCAGCTACCTATGCACACCTGCCCTCCTCTCTACACAAGGAAAACGTGAGGGGGCAGGCAAGCCACGCTGTGCTCCTGCTCCATTCCTCTGTATGTGACAGCCGAGGGGTGCAGCAGAGCTACACTCTTGTCAAGCACAGAGCAGAGACACATTAAATGATGATGGGGGTTGCTCTGCCATAACTTAAATGGGAAGGGAAAAAAACACGTTAAAACTGTACCAAAGCTTCTGTAATATTTTATTTGCAGTGGACCATCAAATTGGTAGGCATTTAGCACTTGGTGCAACATGAAAGAGCAGATTCATGTTATTACAAGTTTTCCATTTACAAAGAGACGCTGTGTGGCTCTGGTCCCTCAGTGACTCTGTGCAGCCCACTCCTAACACAAACGACAAAATGTTTGGGCCTGTGAGGGCCTATACACCAAGGCCTGCTGGAAGCGCCTCTCTCTCTGTACGCTAGGGATGGTGAGCTGGGGACCGCACGTGGGACACCTCCAAGCTCCAGTGCCTGCCGCCTGCTCAGTCTCGCCTCATTGAGAACAGGGACAAGCTTCTTTGAGACGCAGCCTTGTGACTTAGAGACTTTGAGTCAGCAGACCAGGTTCTGGTCTTGGTTCTGACTCAAACAAGCAATTTCCTGGGCCTCAGCTTCTCTGGGTATAAGACATAATGGTTTGACTGGACAGTCTCTAAGACTCCTTCCTCTCTAGCATGTCACAGGGCTAAAACAAACTCTCGGCCACTCACCACTGCTGTTAACAGTTACTAGTATTATTAGTGTTTGAGGCAAGGTTGTTGCTTCAGTTTCTCTTCTAAATCGAATGCTGTCATCTACAGATACTCGTACCCTGTGCTCACAAGTACGCGTTCTAACCAAGGGACACTCACTCTGTGTCCATGCTAATTGCTGGTGACAAACTCCTGAAGCTTACACAGGAGATCTCTTTAATCATCTGACTTTGTGTCTCTCTTATTTATCACTTATTAATCAACATGTCCCTTCCCATCTCTCAACATGTTCCAAATTATTAAGCAATCACTTGTCAAGCACCTCATATGTGTTAGGCCCTCTGCTAGGTCCCAGGGTGGAAAAATACATTAGAAAAAAACCGGGGACTCCCATCAAGGAATCTATGGCCATTTGGGAAGAGAAGATGCCCCAGTGTTTCTCTCCATCACCTTCAATTCTTGGCCTGACATTATTCTCTTTTCCTCCGTCAGGAGCTCCATTCTTTTTCCCCGAGCTCACTTCAAAACTATTTTCAGCTTTGTCATTCTTTATCTCATCAAATGCCCAGTGTTTCTCCATTTTCCGGGAAGTTCAACCCCACTAGTTCTCACCCACACATTTGCCAAAATCTTTCCCATTGTTGAGTGTTTGACAGCAAGGGCGTCATTAGGGACCCTGAAGTCAAGAGTGGTGAATTTGTTTCTAGCAGGTCTTACAGCGAATCAATTGCAAGACCAGCCTGGGAGACAAGAAGTGAAGTCTCACTCAGCACTTTGCCACCCTCCTGCCCTCAGCAATACTTTTTGGAAGTCTCTCTGAGGTGTTACCAAAGCAATGAGACTGATTTTCTTCTTTTCTTCTAAAAAGATGGTCTCGTTTTTCTAGAATTTCACCTCATGCTTTAAAAAGCAAATGACTTCTATAAAACTATCATTTCGTTTTGCACTTTCACAATGTAAATGTAATGTGCTTGTTTTCAATTAGTTCTCCCATGAAACCTCTTTTGTGTATGCTTTCATACCTGCACTCAGGATTAGTAGAAGCAGGCGCATTCTGGAGGGTGCCCAACAGATGTGGGCTTGGAGCTTGGTTCTGTTACTCACCAGCTGTGCGACCTTAGGCAAGTTAACCTTACCAAGTATGTTCTTCCACAGCAGAAAACAAAAAACGACCTTATGGTTAGTTTTTAGGTAGGTTAAATAAGGTGGAGTCAATAAAACGTGATGCTTAGCAGATAACAAGAGCACAGTAAACCATTGTCTAAGTCAAGTTCAACAATTTATTGGTCTCCTACTGTACACAAGGTACTGTTGAGAGATGCAGAACTAGCTGACCCATTCGTTCATGAAGGAAATATTTGATGAGTCCCTAACAGGCACTCTCTATGCAACCCCCATACTTCCAGTTCTCAGCTCAGAGATCATCTGTGCAGAGAGGTCTTTCCAGACCACCATATCTAAAATCACCTGCTCAGTTACTTTTCATAGTGTCACCTTGTGTCTTTCCTTCATGGAGCTTTTCACAATCTATCAAGGGTTTTGTTTGATTGCTGTGTTTATTGGTAGTTCCTTCCCTATAAATTGGGGGAGGCCTGAGCATCCTCTGCTTTTGATTACTAAATGCCTAGGACTCAGTCCAGTGTTAGGAACAAAGTAGACATTCTAACTAGTTTTAATTGAATGAATGAATCCTAGATGCTAAGACTACACTGAGAAAGCAGCCATAACTCTTTCCTTGAACTGACTCACAATCCAGTGGAGAAGTGTAAGGACTTTTAAAAAACCCTCTCTTTCTATTAACACTTTATCAAGAGCAAAGAATGATGGATTTTATAAGGTAGGTATAAATGGAAATGCCAAGTCCCGATGAAAAAGGAAAGAAGTGGTAGAGATTAAGGAGTGTAGAAATCTCAGGTAGAAGGTGACATTTGAGTGAAGGCCACAACATTTGCAAAGCATTCCCAGGGAAGAGCCTCATTCTCAGTTTGGCGTGTGGTGACTCTTAGGAAGAAATCCCCCATTCTGAGCTGAGAACTGAGTTTTGCTTTAGACATGTTTTGATTTGCACCTCTGATCTTTTCCTACAATCTCAGGGCAACCACATAATATTGCTCTCCTGGGAGAGAAAAGAATCCATCCACTAGTCAGAACCAAGATTATAAAGAGGAAAAAAACTTACATCTCTCCCCTCTAAAAGGATTCTTACTTTTTTTTTTCATAGAGCATTCCTGCACGTTTTTCAATGACATAAGTAATACATGTTCATCCCAATTGTTTAATAAAATACAAATAAGCAAAGGGAAGAAAGTAAATCTTATCCACTATCTCATTATGCAGATGACCACTGATATATTTTGGTGTACATACTTCTAATTTATTGTATACATATGTACCAATCTTAAAAGTACATAATTACTGCATGTGCTTTTTATGCTTAACAGTATGCAAGGATCACTTTCCATGCCATCTAATATATTTCTATCACATTATATTTTATAAACATATAATACTTCATCTAATGGCACTAGCACACACGAACACCTGTGTAAAGGGAAAAGAAAGAGGAAAATTTGGGGAAGTCATGGAAGGAGGTATGTCTGGAAGAGCTGAGACACTGGAGGGGGTGCGGGTTCAAGGCTGAGCTCTGCATTCACAAGAGGCAGGATGTCAGCAAGCCTCTGACCCTGTCGCAGCATCATTTTCGTTTTTTCTCATCTGTGAGATAGGAACAGTGATGACAACTGTTTCCTGTGGTGGTTCTAAGGATTAAATAAAATAAGAAAAGCGTTTGGCCTCACAGTGTTCAACAAATGACAGTTTTATATTTAAAGGGGCATTAGAACAAGAAAAGAGAAAGGAAATGTGAGCAAAGAAAAAGTAACGGTTGAGGGGGGGTGGGATGTCTTGTCCATAAACCGGGAGACATGAGGTAGTTAAGGGAAGGCTGGAAGAGGAAGGGCCATCTAGCGAGAGGTGACGAGGATGGCTGTGTGGGACGTGGCAGATTTGCTATAAGAGCTACATATCTGTGTGTCTGAGCGCCACACTGTTTTAGGGGAAAAAATAAAACACAATGACCACCCCAGCACGATCAACCCAGGGTGCTCTTGTCTGGGATGGAAGGCATCGAGAGTGCCTGGTGTGGCACAGAGTCTTTGCCTCTGCTCCCCCGGGGAAGGGAACCCCCTTGAGGATGAAGGTGGAAAGTGAGGGACAGCAGCTGCCCCACCCTGGATGTTATTTCTATTCCTCTGCAAAAATGACCTCACGAGTATCCCACTCCAGAATTCCCAGCCTCAGGGAGCTGCATTATCTCCACCTACAGAAACTTAGATTTTGAGCCCACGAGCCAGAGAAAAACTGTTGCTGTTGATTGCCATCCGCGTTTTTAAATTTTTAACAGCTTTATTGAGGTATAATTGCTGTGCAGTAAACTGTGCGTATTGAAATCATATAATTTAAGTTGTGACACATGTGTACACCGTGAAATCATCACCGCAATCAAGGTCATGAACACGTCCATCACCCCCAAAGCTTCTGCGTATACCCTTTGTAGTTTCTTCCACCATCACCTTGTCCCCTAAAAACTTTATATTTGGCTGTATTTTTCTTCCTTTTCCCACTTTCTTACTTTTAATAAAGATTAGACAATTTCACTTTATTAGGTTTCTTTTTTCTAGGAGGGGGACATATTTCCTCATATCCCACTAAAAACCCGTGACCACCCCCAGTGTCTAAGCAGCTTCTGTAAAGGCAGCTGCATCTCTCTGTGTGTATTACTGCAAATTGAAATGCTTTTTAATCAACTCTTATTACCGTTTCTGATTTTCCTGTGGAATTGGAAATAAAATAACTGGAGACAATTTGGGCACCAGAGATGGAACATCATGGCTTTGTTCATTTGACCGAGGGGAGGCTCCCCATAGAGGTTCTGTGTGTGTGTAGGGAAAAGCAAATCACACAAGGTTTCTCGTGCTGTGTGAAGCTCATAGTTTTGAAAAGGGGACAGACCACAACCAAGGAAACAGACAAGTATCATTTATCGAAGGAAAACAAAAGGCATGCAGTGATAAAAAATTGCACTTTAATTTAAAATGCAAAGCATAAGGAAGGGCCTGTGAGAGTAGAAGCAATGTATTAAGTTGGTAACAGGTTCCTTCTTACCCTTTAATTACCAAAAGCCTGGGGAAGTCTGGGGAATAATGTTCTAGGCTGGTCATTAGCATATTGCTGAGGACCTGAGAGGAAAGAAGTTGGGGACTCTAGGGAACAGCAAGCCAGTGTGGCTGGAGCATGGGAGAAATGGGGGGAGAAAGGCCTGAAAATACAGTTGGAGGGGAGGGGAGGGACCAGATCATGGGAGTCCTTGGGAGTCCTTAAAGGCCTTAGAAGGAGCTTGGATTTTATTCTCAATGTAATGAGGAGCCATAGGAAGGTTTTAATCACAATTTGAATTGTTAAGGATTGCAGCTCCTCATTAAGGGTACATAAATGGAGTTAATATTAGTTTTCTGACTAAAACAAGTAATTATGAATGTAAAATTATCTCTATACTATGGCACCTTGGCTTGGAGAAAAAAATAGCAAATGACTATTTTATATTGAAGCCTGCTGTCTGCCAGGTGTAACTCCAGGCATTTTACCCATATTGCTCATTAACCTCTACGAAACATGCATTATTCCTATTTTACAGATGAGAGAATTGACTCAGAGGTTAAATAATTTTCCCAAGTTTGCAAAACTTCAAGAGTAGCTTACCTTAGTAAATTAATAGAACCAGGGAAAATGTCTCTTTCTATCAAACTCTTTGGCAACTTTTAGCTATGGGGGCTTATTTCAAAACTGTTTCCTGCCTTCATGGAAGCCACTGGCTTTTAGAAAGAAAATAAGTCATGCACTGGAAGGAGAAAGTAATGGAGAAAATCACTGGGGGTGAAGGGATTTCAGGGCAAGGGACAGAGTGCCCACTGTGGTCTTCTGGACTGTGTGAAAAGTCACTCTGCCACTGGGCAAAGTTACACCAGGGGTGAGTCACGGAAACCTGACAGTCCTGAAAACATGGAACTTTGGCAAAGAGAAGCAAACCTCAGCAACGGCACAAACATTAGTATCTATTCTTACGCAAAAGGCCTCAAAAAGTTAAACATGGAATTACAATATGACCAGCAATCCCACAATTCCACTCCTGGACTCCTAGGTATATACCCCAAAGAATTGAAAACAGGTATTCAAGAACAAAACAAAACATAATAAGCACTTGTACACATATGGTAATAGCAGTTCTGTTCTCAATCATCAAAAGGTGAATGAAAGCCAACCCAAATGGCCATCAGATGGTGAATGGATAAACACAATGTGGCATTACCAGTACAATGGTACTGGTATTCATAAAAAGAAATAAAACTCTGGCATGTGCTGCAGTACAAACAAATCTCAGAAACATTATTTTTAAGTGAAAGAAGCCAGATACAAAAGGTCACATGTTGTGTGATTCCACTTACATGAAATGCCCGGAACAGGCAAATTGAAGGGACAGAAAGCAGATGAGGGGTTGCCCAGTGGCTGGGGCGGAGGATTGGGAGTGACTATTTAACCGGTGCAGGTTTTTCCTTTGGGATGATGGAAATGTTAGATAAAGGTAATGGTTGCACAATATTGTAAATGTACTAAATGCCACTGTTTGTATACTTTGAAATGGTGAATTTTATGTTATGTGAATTTCACTTTATAAAAACATCCAGTAGTGTCATGGGGAACGCCCCACATCCCCAGCTGAGAGACCTTAACTGTCCATCAGGAGAATCTTTGGATAGTGTCTTTATTCATTCTGTATATATCTATTAAATTCCTGTTAGATTATATACTAGGATGAGCCAAATAATATGTGGTCTCTGCCTTCAGGGAGTTTACTTTCCAGTGGAAGAAATGAACATTAATCAAGTAACCAGAATGTAAATTATAGATAGAATCTTCTGAAGAATTTGTTAGGAGGGGAGGAGTGGTAGAGGAGGAGAGAGAACAGCATTCTAGGCAGAAGGAACAGCATATGCGAAGGGCCAGTGACTGGAGGTTTCATGGTAGAGGTTAGGATCTGAAGGAAAGCTCCTGTGGCTGGTTGCAGATGTGAGAAGACAGCAAGGCTGGAACGGCAGCCGGGCCAGATCCTACAGAGCCCTGCAGGTCCTAGTCCTGAGAAGAGCAGGAAACACTCCCCATCATCACTCCCCTCGTGTCTCTCCACTCACTGCCCTGCATGCCTGTCCTCACAACATCTCCCACCACTTCTACGGGACAGATTCTTTCTGCTTCCTGATGTGTCCCCAGCGCACAGCAAGTACATGGTGCTCAAAGACCCTTTGCATAAATCCATAGATTTCCATTATGAAAATATCACTATGGCTACAGTCTGAAGAACGGATTAGTTGAGGGTGAGAGGAGAGGCAGGGCAGCCAGCTGATCAATCGTATAGCAGAAGGGAGAGCTGGGGTTTCAGCTACTCCTCCTAAGAATCCCTGTTTGTGCTTTGCTGTCTGTGGATGGGCAGTGGCTGGTTCTTTCCCAAAAAGCCGGTCTTAACCTTTAAGAGTTAAGACCCTTGTATCAGCTGAGCAGTTTGGCTCCTTGATTCAGACTTCCCTAGCAGAGGTTAAACCCCAATAGGTCAAAGAACAGGGAACGCCCATTCAGTGGGGAATGGTGGAAGGCTGGGTTTGGCTGGCGGGTTAGCGTGCTTGTTGAGAGAGCATTGGGACTGGCGTCCAGTGACCTGGATTCTAGCCTAGCCCCTTGTCACTTCACCATGAGACCTTATGGTCTCTCTGTCTCTGGTTCTCCACTGTGTTAAGCATGTGAATGATGAACTAGATCTAGATGGCTTGTCCCCACCCTATTTTTTCCCACAGATTTTATCTACCGTTGTGACGTTAACAACTTAAGTTTATTTATTTATTTAAGCCATCGTGATAAAAGGTTACTGTGTTATAAGTGTTGTGAATTCAGCAACACTTTTAATAGAATTCTTACTTCATTATTCCCAGGAATACCTAAATCTCAAAAATAGCACATATGTATTTGTAAAATCTGATATTTATTCAATCTGGGGACCATGTCTAGTGCTCATGGGCTTGCAGACCCCTGTCACCCATTTGGTGGCCTCATGAATCTTAACTTACGTGATGCCTAAACCACTGGCATGGAAAACATAAAAGATTAGAATCCTAGGGAGGAAGAAAGACAAAGCCGATTGTGGAGGGAAATGGAATGGCTTTGCAGCCTGCATTAGGTTGTGCTTCTTCATCCTGCCTTCTCCCCTCTGCGTCCTGATTCCAGCCAGGCAAAAGGTCCTTTCACATTCAAGAAGCAACTATCTTGTTCCCGGGCCAGAGGAAACATTCCTTCACCAGTGGGCAGACCCTAGGTGGCTTCCAGAATAGCTCACAGAACGAGGAAGGTTCACTGAAACTGCCTGGATACTGAGAGAATTCTGTTGGCTGCTTAATGAGAAGCGAAACTTCTGGATCTTTGAAGCAAAGAGGCCCCAGGTCTGGAAATCAGTTCTGTCCCCTCTCTTGGCCTCTGCTGTATTTATTTTATTTTATTTTTTTAACAGATTTCTTTGTCAGAGGCACTGATTTTCTTTTCCCCGAGGTCATTAATGTCTCGGCATTAATACATTTCCCTTATCCTCTAATTAGGCACCACTTCTCACATATTTACAGCAGGGAATGCCCATGGGCCAAGATCGCCCCTCCGTGCACACAGAGGTCAGTACCCCCTTGTGACCTGTGCAAAAACTGTGCAAAGGCAGGGCAGGAGCCACTTACCAAGTGAGATGCACCAAAGACTCCTTTGCCCATACGCCTTTTATTCAATACATTAAACAAATATTTGAGCAACTGCTGTATTTCAGGTGTTATTTGTTATTCTAGATGCCTGGGATTTTTGTAGTGAACCAAAGACAGAAATTTCTGCCTCACAGCTTGAGTAAATAATATCATAGGTTAGAAGCTGATAAGTGGGTACGAGAGGGGAATGCCAGAGGGCAGCAATGGGGTGGGGAGGTGTTTGTAAATAGGGTGTTGAGAAGTTGGCTCTTGACAAGGGACTTGTATCAGGAAAGAGTTAGCCATGCAGGTATCTGGGAGAAGGCCGATCCTGAGAGCAGGGACATTGAGCAAAAGCCCCTAAGTTCCCAAAGAATGTGACTATTCAGGAAGTCAGTGCACCTGGACGTGCATGAGTGAGGGGGTCATAGCAAGGTTGAGGTCAAAGAAGAAATGGCCACAGATTGTGTGAGACAATGAGGGCTCCTGGAGTGAAACGGGGGTCAGTGATGAGTTTTGACCAGAGGAGTGGTGTGATCTCATTTGTGTTTTATTTGTTATGTGTTTATATCGTCGTCCCTCCATACCTGTGGGTTTGTGCCCCACAGATTCAACCAACCACAAAGAAAAAATATTAGAAAAAATTTCATCTGTATTGAATATGTACAGATTTTTACTCTAGGTTGTCTTTATTCCCTGAGCAATACAGTATAACAACTATTTACATAGTATTTACATTCTTTTAGGCATTGTAAGTAATACAGAATGATTTAAAGTATAGGACAGGATTGCACAGGTTATATACAAATATTACACTGTTTTATATCAGGTACTTGAGCATCCATGGGTTTTAGCATCCAAGGGAGGTCCTAGAACCAACCCCCCATGGATACTGAGGGACCACTGTGTTTCCATTTGCCTAATAGTCTTATAATAACACCAACTGAAAATTCATGCCTGAATCAATTACATTAGAGTTTGCAAAATGCGTTTTCTAGTTCTGCCGTTCATTCTACACTTATCAGCCGACATTCCTTTGTGAAACAGAGTTTCCTCTCATTACCTTTGGGTATTTGCTCACCCAGGAATCCATTTCCTGCTGAAGAGTAAAAGTGAATGCTTAGGTTGTTCCCTTTAATGGAGAATTTTCAAGGAAAGCTTTTCTTTTTTTTCTTTTGATAGCCACCTCAGATAGAAACAAACTGGCTTGTGCTCTAGAGGGACTCTCCCACGGTCTCCCTCGCTTACTGCCTGGGATGAAATTCGGGCATGGAGCCATTGCGCTGAGTTAGCTGTCGTCTTTTAGAGGCTCCTTTTGCACAGTGCATCCATGATACCTGCAAGGGGAAGGACGGCTCTGGAAGAAAGGATATGAATAATGCTTCCCTAGATCTGTGGGTCAGAGGAGCCAATTATTGTGTCTTGATCCTAAATAGTATCTTTCATAGTGCCATGTCCATGCTCTGTGACCTTTATTATTTAAAGTTAAATCCAAATGGCCTTGCTGGGTTTTCAAGGCTCTGTGAAATTAGTGCCCAGATAGGCTTTAACCCCTTGATTCTTTCCCTATTGCCTCCCCCCACCAACACACACATATAAACACACAAACACACACACACCCCTACATTCTGGACAATATTATAGCCCCTCTATACTATTCAGTACCCCAAAACACACTCTATTCTATGTCATCTCCAAATTTTGTGTATGGTATAATTTTCCCTTGGGATGTCCTTCTCCAGAGTTATCTGCACCTGTTGAATTTCATCCTTTGAGTCCTCCATCAAATGTTTCTTTCTCTATCCCCACCCTAAGCGACCCCAAGGCTGAAATCTGATTCCACTTTCTCTGTGCACCCGCATCCTTTTGCCTTATCCCCCTCTCACTTCCCTTTGCTTCCCATGTTCTTAGTGGCATAAGTTAATCGTGCTCATTGCAACCTCAGCCATGGGTTTACAAGTCAGGAGCTAGCTGTTATGTTAATTTTATTTTCTTTTTAATTTCCCTCAGTGGCTAACAGCAGTGTCTGGTTCATAGAAGGTGCACAAACATTCACAGAAAAGAATTTGTATAGTAGCTGCAGCAATTTTCAGATGTCTGCTTTCATTCACACATTTAACCAATATACACTGAGCACCATTGTTTCTCAAATAATGGCTACTGGGGAGAATACAAAAATGAATCAAGAAGTAGATCCTGCCTTCTGGGAGAGTCCAATTTAGAAGGAGGGAGGACATGCATGTGAATTACTATAATATAAAACAATGACAGAAGTGCTAAAAGCCAGAGAGTCAAGAACAATAGGTTAAATTCACTGTGGTGTTTCTCTTTGCTCTGCCACAGATATTTTCTTCAATAGTCCATGAATCATCCCCTCAACTAGGATGAAAACAACTTTCACAAGGCCAGGAGGGATTTTCTCTTGTCCCTAGAAGAGCTTTCAGTGTCATGCTGATGCCCTTCCTGAGCAGAGAACAAAGACACACTCATTCTAGGCCATGTTTTTTCTCTCTCATTAATTCAGGCTGAGTTCCCACTCCAAATGGGATTTAACAACTTTCCTTTCCATCAACGACAGAGACTTCTGTTTTCATGATTTCTGTAAATTAGGAATCAATACATTTGATCTTGAGATTTAGCCACGGTGTCTATAAACTCCAGTTTCCTCTGACTTGCCTAAAAAGTCACTTCTGTGTCCTTTGTTTACGTGGGCTTATAGGCCAGCCCTGCAAACACATCTGGGGAGAAGACAAACACTCACTAACAAACTGCTTTTTCTCTGATTTCCTGCTGGTTCAGGCTTCACGTTCCCCATCTGGGCCGTGCAGGGTGCTGCCTTCCTTGTTAGAATCACAGTGTGCTCCCTGCATCAACTCTCCTTATTAAAACAGGAAGCTAAGAACAATCAGAGCTATGCAATTCTCCCTCTCGGCTCATCTGTTTTCTGTTTACTTATTCATTCACTTATGTATTCATTTATTCAACAAATACTGATTAATCACCTCCCTTTTTATATACTCTGCCTAGTCCCAAAAGGATCAGCGGTGGCTTGTGGGATCAAACATGATGCAAAACAGGGTAGCCAGGGATACAAACAGAAAGGAAGGATGAGGTACTGCCACCAGCTCCAAAGGTGATTGGAATTTGGCCCTGACTCTATTGCAGCAAAAGAGAGATTTGTTGGATTTCTGGGGTTTTTGCTCTCTGCCCAACCAAAACATGCAAATTTGTGTGCACAGTATAACTTTTTCCTGCAACTAAACACATTTATTGAACATCCAGTGGAGTGCTTTGTTCTTGTACTCAAATGCCTTTAAAATAAATGAAAGAATTCACTGTTGCTCAAACTTTATGCATTTGCATGACACCTTTCAAATGCTTGCTTAAATGTATGACTGTTATTTATTTTTTACTTTTCTTTAACTTTTTACTTAAATTTACTTAAAAAAATATTTTCCCTTCCATAAATGGAATATTTATATCAATTGCCATAAATAGAAAATAATGTTAAAAATTAATATAATAAAGAAATAACATTGCACTCTAGGTAAACAACGGCAACTGCCTAAAATTCTTAGCTGTGATATTCTCCTTTGTGTTACAAGGGTGATTAGAGAGTGTTAAGAATTTAAATTATGCTAGCCCCAGAGTGAGATAGCCAATCCTTTGGTTATACGTGTACAAAAGGAGACTAAAAATATAAAAATCTCACTATGGAAATCAGTTTTATATTACTGCTTTTAAGTGCCATCCTACATCATCTCATACTACCTAACACCCTTGTACATGCCCGGCCCCTACTTGAAAGATATTGGTTAATCAACCGAAGCTGAATTCATGGAATAGAATTTCTTTCCTGTCTGGAAGATGCAAAAGTTCTTTGACTCTTATACACACTGAATTTATTTCAACAATTACAACATCAAGCCACCCTTACCTATTCCCTTTGTAACTCACAAAGGGCCATCACAGGATGATTGGCCCCAGAACAGAGTGTGTGTCTTTGGGAGGAGTTAATAGTTTAATAGTCCAGATGGGATTTTGGAAGCCTTGCTAGGGTAACAATAGTGAATTATGCTTATTTAACCATATTAGATTGCTTGTAAACAATATGTTGGACAGCAACATGCACAGTCAATTTGGAAAGTCTTAAAAATTCAAGAATGTTTCCATTCACTTATTACATGTCCTAGTTTCAAAGTGCTTAGATTTGAGTCCCAATAAGCACTTCTTCTCATCCTCTAGTGTACTCTTCCACTTTCATTCATATTGATACTACATATCAGGAAGTAGAATTATCTGCGTAGTGGGTAGACATCCTTAAAGAGTTACCGGTGACCTTCAGCATGAATACCTGTGATGGCACCTGATTGTAATATGATTTCCACTGGCATCCAGTTTGCTTTTGCCTGTGTACTCCAGCAGTTTAGATGTTCCTCTCTGCCAGTTCAGAACCACCACCTCCTCTTCCCTCTTGCTGAATTAAATTGTGTCCCCATCCAAAATTCACGTGTGAAATCCTAACCTCCAGTACCTCAGGATGTGACCTTATTTAGAAATAAGGTTGTTGCAGATGTAGTTGGTTAAGATGGGGTCCTCCTGGAGTAGGCAGGGCCCCTAATCCAATATGACTGGTATCTTACACAAAGGAGACATCCATGCACAGAAACATTTATGGAGAGAGAACACCATATGAAGATAAAGGCAGAGACCAAGATAATGTAACCAAGCCTAGGAACATGACAGCTGGCCAGCAAACCACCAGAAGCTAGGACAGAAGCAAGGACCAGACTCTTACACTCCTCAGAAGGAATCAACCCTGAGAACACCTTGATTTCGGATTTCTAGCCTCCAGAACTGTGAGGAAATGCATTTCTATTGTTTAACCCACCCAGATTTTGGTACTATGTTACAGCAGCCCTTCCAAAGTAAGAACATGTTTCTTCACTAATTCCACTGCAAAAGGAAAGGGTTGAAATTGAAACCACTACTCTGTTTAAAAACTGTTGTCCTTCGTTCAAACAATGTTTTAGTTTCTTCATCACTGGCATTTGACACACCTCATGAGCAAAGGTACGTTTGACTCAGAAAAGTCTTCTGACATTTTCAAGAAAAACAGGCTACAATTAAAAAAAAACGTTTCCATTGATTTGGGTGTAATTATTTAGCTAATCGGTTAATGAAAAAGTTCCCCTTATTTCCAGAAACAAGAAAAGGTTTTATCTGTCATTTTAATATCCTGAGATTTTCTGATAAAGCTTCAAGGGAAAAGTAGCACCAATTACTTAAATGGCATTTAGTTTACCAATTGTTGAACTGTATAATCACTACTGATATAACAGGAAAGTAGCCATAACCCCTCAAAACTTTTAATATGCTTAATGTAAAGGGCATGGAGTTTTTTGGGTTTTTTTGTTTTGTTTTGTTTTGGTTTGGTTTGGTTAGTACTTCCTAAAATCTTTTAATGCATAGATTCTATTTTATTGTTGTTTTGCATGTGTTTTGATAATTTGGAAATTTGTGTTTTAGTAATTATTTTACCTATAACACTATTAATAATGATCAATCACTATTTCTTAAATAGTACTATCAACTTTCTGTTATAAACAGTGATCATCTCATTCATTTTCTCTTTTCTCCTTTACTCTGCTACCCAAATCAGTTTACAGTACTATGTTGCTAGTTTTTACTTTTGTTCTGTTATACTTCTAATGCTCAATCCATCATTCTCAGCCATAAAACGTGAGAAAATAACCATCTTTATGCCACCTGTTCTCATTTATCCCTCTTCTCCTCCCAACTTTTCTCAAGGTTAATAAAATTCCTCTCTGAAGCCATTATCTCCATAGTCTCGTTCCTAAAGTTAGATAGATTCAGCCCTCACCACAAGTCTTTTTGCTATAATTTTTATAATCATTTATAGATGGGCTGAAGTTTTCCTCCAATAGATTCTTCAATAAAGACTCTTGTGAACAGTATTTCCTACATTCTTGCATGTTCAAAAACATTTCTTGCCAGGTATTGTGGCTCACGCCTGTAATCTTAGCACTTTGGGAGGCCCCGGCAGGAGGATTGTTTGAGGCCAGGAGTTCGAGCCCAGCCTAAACAGGAGCAAGATTCCATCTCTACAAAATAGAAAAATTATCTGGGCATGGTGGCACACACCTGTAGTCCCAGCTACTTGGAAAGCTGAGGCAGGAGAAGTGCTTGAGCCTAGGAGTTTGAGGTTGCAGTTATGATGACACCACTGCATTTTAGCCCAGGCAATAGAGCAAGACCCTGTCTCAAAAAAAAAAAAAAAAAAAGAAAATGTTTCTCTGTTGCCTTTGTATGCAATTGATAGTCTGGTTGGATATTAGATTCTTAAGTGATAAAGTGATATATATTCTATCTCTGAGGATTTTGTAGGCAATGCTATTTGTCTTTCAGCATTTCTTAAAACTACTTCCCCATTTTATCCAGGACTGGAACTGTTGCATTTGGATCACCAAAAGATTCTTCCTTTATCTTTAACATTCAGTAACTTTACTAGGATATATCATTATGTTGAACATTCTGTGTTATTTCTTTCCTAGAATATAGAATCTTCTTTCAACTATATATTTAAGCCTTCCTCTAGGTCTAAAAGTTTTTCTTTAATTACAATTCTTAATATCTGCTTTAGTATCCTATTTCCATTTTCTTCATCAGGGACTCCAATTATATTCTATTATTAAGTATGGAATGTCCGATTTCATTAAGTACTAAGTTTGACAGCTGATATCTCTGACATTTCACTTTAATACTTCTTATTTTTTTTATTATTGTGAATGTACATCTTCATTCTTTCAAACACATGTTTTGGTTTGTGATTATCTCTCAAAGTTTTCTTTAGGGCAATTTTTATGAAACCATGGATAAGTAAAAAATTCGTGTTATTTTTGAATATGAGTTCTGTCTTGGAACAAATGTGGTGCACACAGCTAGAAATATCAATGAAGTTTTTGGGATGGATGTGGCTAATGAATGCACAGTACATGATAGTTTGAGAAGTTCCATTCTGGTGATTTTAATCTTGAAAATGAGACATGTGGGTGACCTGAGACCAAGGTGGATAATGATGAGCTGAAAGCTACAGTGGATGTGAATCCATCTCAACCTACATGTGAATTAGTAGCAAGGTTTGACATTACTATTCCAGCAATATTGGATCATTTCAAACAAATGGGCAAGGGAAAGAAGCTAGATGGATGGGTACCACGTGAATTAAATGTGCATCAGCAGAGAAATCATTTCAAGGCTTGCCTTTCTTTGCTGTCACGATATAAAGGTGAACTGTTTCTACACCGTATTATTACATGTGATGGAGTTAGGTTTTTTCCTTCCTCTCCATCATTTAGGCTCTGATAATATCCCAACAATTTAGGCTCTGGCTAACTAATTCCTCCTGAGGGCAGGCCTTGTTAAGAAGAACAGAGTGTTCTGGTATATTTCAAAATAATTCCTTTTCCCTTCCCTCTGGTCAAAGCATAAGGGTTTTTCTCCTATATTTATTGTGAGAACCTGGTCAAGTTCATAGAGGTGAAACTCACAAAAATGTGAGCCCTGTGATTGGGTTCCCTGGAGTTTAACTCTCATACTTGTCCACACTAAGTCTTAGCATCTTGTCAATTCCAGTTCAGAATTTCCTGTGCTGGCACTTGTTCCCACCATGGTTTCTGCTTGTGAGTCTCTGCTCCAGTCAGGCATGATTCCCTGGATTCACCTGTCTATCTCTCAATCTTGGGGGCAGAGGTTTGCCCTATGTCCTCACCTCTCTTACTGATCCAAGGAGAGTTATTGATTTTTCAGTCTGCTCAGCTTTTTACTTTTTGTTAGGACAGAATATCAGCTTCCAAGCTCTATACATGCAAAACCAGAAGCCAGAAGTGCAGGGAGAATTTTAAATAAAGGGTTTTGAGACTTTTCTTTCCCCAGCCAAAATAAATAGGCAGTTATAGGACTACTTTTTGTCCCACAGGTACTGTTTTCCAGAAATTGGACTTTTGTATGATTTTTATGTTCAGCCATAAGCACTCAGCTTCTCTCATTCAAGCAAGGGTCAGGATGAGGTGATTGATAAGTAATATTAATAGTAGCCTAGGAGATAACTTGCATTATCCAATTCTTTTATTGATGGGAACAAATAAGAACAATTAGACATGGTTCTTGAATTACAGTTGAGTTGGGAAGAGTACCAACTCTTCCCAGTAATAACAGCAACTGCCATTTGAATATTTACTATGCCAGATTATGTGTATGTATACACACACATATATGATGTCATTTATATGTGTAATTTCCATATATATGTATGTGTGTATATATATAAATTTTACGGTAACTATGTAAAGTATATGGTATTATTATTATTTTGCAGATGAAGAAACTAAAGTGGAGAGATAAAATCGCTTTCCAAAGGTCAATCAGCAAAAGGTGGCAGAGATGAAATTAGAACCAGGCCTGTTCAAATCAATTCCAATGCATACTTTCCCCAGTGGTTGATACAAAATTAACCCTTATAGGAATTTCTTGGCTTCCTTGTTTAAAAGTAGTTGTAGATTGCATGTGTCATAACATGTCCCTGGCTTCATCCATTATTGAGGATCCTGATTCTTGATTTTCTTAATCTCTATAAGTATAATGGTATGAATTCCAGTATCTACCTCACCAAATATTCCTGGAAAGTCAAATCCATGCCTAATGCGTAATCTCAATAAATCCTAATCGTCACCAGTTTGTGGGTCTTAGAGGTTATATACCCTCCTGGAATTTAGGGTAGTATCATGTAGTTGATTCGTTGAGAAAAAAAAGACTTTTCTCTAGGTTATCATAACAAGGTTATGATAACCCAACCTCTGACATCCAGGTCAGAGAGATATAGTTATGCCCTTTTTTTCTCTTTTTGTGAATAAGAAAAAGAAATTAAGGCAGAATATTTTTGTATGGGAATTTGAATTTGTTTTTGATCATATGCTCACATGCCTTAGAAATGAGGTTCTTATTGGAATATGTGCACTTTTTTTTTTAATGAAAATCACAAACTTCACAGCAGTTGTTTCAGCAAGTAAAATGTTGAATGTAGTACTATGTGCAGAAAATTGCTTAAACCTTCGTTGTGAACCTTGTGGTGAGGTTTCCTGGTCAACTTAAATGAGAGAGAAAGGGTAAAAGGTATAAAAAGGACTATAGATTTTCCCTAAGATAATAGCCAACTGTTTAACTGGAAGCCAGAAGAATCCAGGCAAAAAGTCAAACAGGCATTGACCCTTTTGTGCAAAATCAGCTGCTCCTCCACGTAATATGTGATGATGGTCTGGCAACTTCTCCTGATGAGTAAAGGCTGTTATTTTTGTACAGGAGACTCACAGGGTAGACCAGGCATAACTGTGCAATCCAGGCTTAATGCTTCCTTTGCCTTGTGATTCTATGATGCTCAGGATTTGGCTGGTTTATATAGCTTTTAGGGATATTACCCCTTAGTTTTGCTAAATGGCATGTATGAGCAATATATGAAGCCCACTTATAAAGTATACTTAAAAACTTCTAACATGAGTTGTAATATTACCATATAACTTGAGTTTAACATGCCATCAATTGTACACTGAACTGTAGATATATAGTAATAACATTTTGGGCTTAAAAATATCTCATTGATGGTATGCATCAAGTATAAAATGCACCACAATTTCAGAAACATTAGTATGTAAAAAAGTGAGAGTATATGGTAATATGACTTTTGAGTCTTATCAGACTAATTTGAATGTATTTTTTCCCACAGAATTTCTCAAAAAAAAAAAAAAAAGCTACCAAGGGTGGTGGAATATTAATCACTACTGAGGTTGATGGGAAATCAAACATGAACTTGTCATCCTGTAGCCTCTGGCCCAATTCAAAGTTTGTTATAACGTAAAACTGGCAGGAGGGTCACTTATGGACAAACAGTTGGGAATCTCTATCCAATATCACTGATGGAATAGCAAAAGTGGGATTGATACCCTGCACAGGCACTAAAAGTCAAGGCTGACTCTGGAAATCAGAAACAGGACTATCAAATCAACATGCTATGCAAATGACAACATGAGGGAGACAAGAAATGGAGGAAGCAATGAAATGCCAGCAAATGAGTCTCTAGGCTCTTCCTACTGTTGAGGCACAATCTGAGATGTGCTCACAGCTGATAGCTCTGCCTCCACCTTGCTGTTCAGGAAAGGAATCAGAGAAACATCTTACTGGATATACCAAAGGCTTGAGTCTATTAAAAATGTCACACTGTAGCACCCACAGATGTTGCTCTTGGACCAAAGTCCCAGGAGATACTTTATATACCACGGGTTGTGGTCAGGTACTGAGTGACCCCCCTACTTCAGCCTCTGTACAAGCCATGGTGTCAAAGATGACACATAACCAAGGGTACCAGAGTTATCAGAAAATCCATCTTCAATGGATCCATTCCTTTTCTCCCATATCTATTGCAGTAGAAGAATATTAAAAGTTAATAGAAATAAGACAGAACCTTATTTTGGCTTTCATGAGAGAGAGTGAATAAGAATTTATGATTGATTGGGCCTTGGATATATCTTTATAAAAGGAGAATTTGAGGAGTCTTACACCATATAAGAAGGGTTCTCATCCCCGTCCATTTACCTGTAGTCTACTGGTATGTGGGTCTACTGCCAACTTATATAAAATAATCTAATTTCATTTAAAAGGGTTAAAGGGGAAAGGAAGTTCCTTCTTCTGGTCAATTCATTGACAAGTATTTACTGAGTACTTATTGTAAGCTTAGGAGGTTGCTATAGAGAGTAAACAAAAAGCAAGGTGTAATTTCTGCAGAAAAAGTTACTTAAATTCAAGTTGTAGAGAATACTAATGCAATGACATTTTGCAAGCAATCTGTGATCAAAAATTAAATCTCTTTGCAATTGTAAAGAGTTGAAAGGAGATGGATAAATGAAAATAGGGAAATTTGGGAAGACTTCTTGGAAAAAATGTGAAAGATAGGTGCCTCTATCAATAAAAATCAGTATTCAGTTCCACAAATGTATGTATGCTGCCCATTATGTGCTAGGAACTGCAGTAGGTGCTATTTCTGCTCTTAATTTTAACACCCACACATAAATTATTTCATAACGACTGTCATAACAATGGCTAATCTTTATGTAGAGCTCACAGGACATTAAGTACGCTTATGTGTATTATCTATGAATTAGGTGGTGGTGTTGTCTTCATATTACAGGTGAAGTCATTAAGACTTAAAAGGTGAAATATCCTGCCTAAGATCACACAGCTAGTAAGAAGTTCGAATTTGATCCTGGAACTGGTTAACTTAAAAGCCCTAGCTCCAAACCATGACCATACACTGCCTGTTTGGCCTTGATAAGGGTTATTAAATCCACAAAGTCACTGATGCCTCTCTTTATAATTCTTCTGCAGTAAGGTGGCAACTTCTCAAATTGAGAATTTGGGCTACATTTAAGTCTTTAGTTTTCTTCAAAAGGGACATCATAGAACCCTAATTTTGCCAGATTCTCCACTATCTCCAGCTATATCATGAAGTTTTCAAAGCCAAATTAAAGTTCATGTGAGTTGAAATCAAAAAGAGAGTCAGAGTAACACAAGCCCCACTGCAGTGTTATCAGAGTGGGAAATGTGTGTTGTGGGAATTTGAGCCGATCCATAGCAGAGCGCACTCATGTACACACCCACACTTACTCAGACTAGGAACATGTAGACATGTCAATTCACCTAACAGCCACGTCTTTGAGACGTGGAAGGAAAACAGGGTACCCAGAGAAGATCCATGCAGACATGGGAAGAACGTACAGCTCACAGAGAACAATGGTCTGGCATTTGGGGAATTGTGGCATTCAAAAACTCGAACATTGAGAGTCAAAAATATGAAACAATGTATAGTATTTTGTCTTTCAATTAAGATTTTATAACATAAACAACACTAGATTAATCCACACAGAGGTCTTCATAGCATATGGTGATAAAGGGTGATGGCAGTGGCCTTGGCACAAATCAACAAACAATTATTATATATGGACTATCTATATGTGAAAAGAAAGGAATTAGCATGCATTAAGTGCCTGAAACCATTCTAAGAATACAAAATATTTCACATGTTAAGTGTGTATGAAAGAAATTATCCTGATGTAAACCACCATGAATCAATCTTTTCTTTTATTTCTAGAAATTAACTTTTTTAATCTTTATAATTACAGCTGTTTGCACAAGTTATTTAGAAGAAAAGCAACACCATTTCCCTGGCTGGTATTCCTGTGCTTGGTAAGTTTCTGTTCTTATGTATTTCCTTCCATGAAGTTTTGCTTTTTAGAAGATGATTGTTTATAACAAATATTTGTTGTCAGAGTCTATCCAGAATCCCTGCCCTTCTGATTAGAAAACTCCCTTTTCTTCTGAAGAACACATTCCATGTGGTTAAAAGAGCTGAACTTACCACAGAGGGATATACATGAGCTAACGAATCAGGAGTATCCCTCCCTCTGGGAACAGTGATTGGTCTAAAGTGAACCAATCAGAGTCTTCCCTGGGACTTTAGACAAAATAAAATTTGTTAGGAAAGACTTTGCATTGAGGCTTCTAGGCTGAGTCAGTATGTGTGTCTGGAGTTTCCAAAAGCCATCTGGCCTACCACATGGAGAGAGCCAGTCTAACACATGGAAGGAGAGAGCTGAAGACATTGTTGGAGTCCTTGGATCTCTGAGCATTCCAGTTCTGTGAGCCAATGAATTTCCCTTTCTGCTTAAGTAGTTTGAGTTGAGTAGAAACCAGTTGAACAGAAATACAGTAACTGAGGTGACCTCAATGAAATGGTATGAGGCGGTAGAAGTACACTGGATTAGGCATTATGAGATAGTCTTGGTTGTGACACTGACTTGTGACCTCAAACAAATTACTTAATCTTCCTGAGTCTCAGTCTCATCCATCAGTGATATGATAATACTGGATCACGTAGACTCTGAGGGTCCATTTCAGCTTCTGTTCTCAGTCCAAGTCCATTGCTTTAACTTTATTAATTCATAGTTGTCTCTCACTTAGAAGTCATGGAACGGTGAGCCACACACACTGCTTATTTGCACATCTAGCCAGTGCAGTAAGACCTCACTTAGCATTGTCAATAGGTTCTTGGAAACAGTGACTTTAAGGAAACAATGTGTAATGAAATCAATTGCACACCAGGCTAATTGATATAAACAAGAGCTAAGTTCCTATAGCACATTTGTGGTCACAGAAACATCATTAAACTTCTAAATAAAGACCCGAAACTCTTCTAATCTTAAACATTGAAATAAATGTGAGCTATACATACACTTAAGAAAGATTAATAAAAAAAAGTAAGATGATCATTTACACAGTTTTGGGTGACTCAGTGAGTGACAGCAGTTGTAGTGGTGGTGATTTAAATGATGGAATAAATGTTTGCAAAATGAAAATTTTAAGGAGCACCTCCTCCCACCATGCAAATTTGTCAAAAACAATGACAAATAGGTTGGGTTCGCTGAGCGCTCTTGTACCACATCATTTATCGCCTTGCATTTGTGTGGTTACTGAATACATTATGAATTTTTATTTTATAATCATTTGTATTCATTCACTCATTCCTCTTCCATCCTGCTCATTGCAGTTCAGGATCATGGGAGGCTGGAGCCTATCTCCACAGTTCAGGGAACAAGGTAGAAACCAACCTGGCCAGGACGCCATTGCATGGCAGGGCACATTCATGTACACACCCACACTTTACTCAAACCAGGACCAGGTAGACACACCAGTTCCCCTAAAGGGCACATCTTTGGATGTGGGAGGAAAACGAAGTACCCAAAGAAACCCCATGCAGACATGGGGAGAACGTATGAATGCCACACAGTGGCCCCCTCAGAAATCATGAAAGAAACAACATTATTCGAGGACCTGCTGTACAAAGCTTTTATTTCTAGATAAAGATCACATCCCTCTGTTCCCAGATTTCACTCCACCTCTATCCCAAGAAGCTACCTTGCAAATGTGTGATGTGAAATAGCCACAAGACCTACACAACAATGTATGTTTGGGCCGGGCGCGGTGGCTCACGCCTGTAATCCTAGCACTTGGGAGGCCGAGGCGGGCGGATTGTTTGAGCTCAGGAGTTCGAGACCAACCTGAGCAAGAGCGAGACCCTGTCTCTACTAAACATAGAAAAAAATTATCTGGCCAACTAAAAATATATATAGAAAAAATTAGCCGGGCATGGTGGCGCATGCCTGTAGTCCCAGCTTCTCGGGAGGCTGAGGCAGTAGGATCGCTTAAGCCCAGGAGTTTGAGGTTGCTGTGAGCTAGGCTGACGCCACGGCACTCACTCTAGCCCGGGCAACAGAGTGAGACTCTGTCTCAAAAAAAAA
>CM052447.1:13323114-13399602 GCA_028533085.1 Varecia variegata
ACAAATGCACAATTAGAAAATTAAAATTTCTAATTCCTTTGAAAAGAGGATTCACATCGATTACACTAAAACACAAACACAAATATGCCAGAATGTATAAAATTACCAGAGAAAGAGAGGGACATTATATACTGGTAAAAGGATCAATCCTCCAGGAAGACATAACAATTCTAAATGTGCATGCACCAAACAACAGAGTTGCAAGGAATGCAAGGAATTCATGCACACCAAACTGAACATGTATAGGACTTGTATGCTGGAAATTACATAATGCTCTTGAAAGAAATTAAAGAGACTGACCACATTCATGGATTGGAATATTCAATGCAGTAAAGATGTCAATTCCCCCCAAATTGATATATAGGTTTAATACAATCACTATCAAAATCCAGAAAGATTTTTTTGCAGATATAGACAAGATTATTATACACTTTGTATAGAAAGGTAAGAAAACAAGAATAACTAAAACAATTTTGAAAAAGAATAAAGTGGAAGGAATCCAGCTACCTGATTTTAAGACTTGTATGATTACAGTAATTAAGACTGCGTGGTACTGGCAGAGCAATAGATGATGGGAAAGAATAGTATCAGAGCAGAATCCAAAAGTAGATCTACATAAATATGTCAACTGATTTTTTACAAAATTACAAAAACAATTCAATGGAGGAAGGATAGACATACAACTAGTGGTGCTAATACTGTTGAACATCCAAAAAATAAATAAACAAACAAATATGTGAACTTTGACCTAAACATTACATTTTATACAAACTTTAAGTCATAATGAATCACAGACTTAAATGTAATATGTAAAAGTATACAAATTTTAGAAAAAACATAGGAGAAATCTTTAATATCTAGAGTTCGGAAAAGAGTCCCTAGACTTAACACCAAAACTCCAAATTATAAAAAAAATTGATTAAATCTTTTTTTTAAAAATTGACATTAAAAAAAAAAAAAACTTTTGGTCAGTGTAATATCCTGTTAAGAGGATGCAAAGGCAAGTTACAGACTGAACGAAAATATTTGCAAACCACATATCCAACAAAGGAGTAGTAGTATCTACAATGTATAAAGAACATTCAAAACTCAAAGTTAAAAAAAAGAAGCACACAATCCAATTATAACATAGGCAAAAGACGTTAAGAAACATTTCACTAAAGAAAATATATAAATGGGAAATAAGCACGTAAAAAGATGCTCAACATCATTAACCATTAGGAAAAGGCAAATTAAAATCATAATCAGACATCACTATATACCTATCAAAATAAGTAAAATAAAAAGTAGTGACAACACCAAATGCCGGTGGAGGAGCTGAATTCTCCCTATGTGGCTGGTGGGAATGTAAAATGGTGCAGCCACTCTGAAAGAGTATGGAAGTTTCTTAAAATACTAAACGTGCAACTACCGTATAATCCAAGAATCGAATGCCTGTACATTTATTCTAGAGAAATGAAGACTTATATTCATATAAAACCTGTGCACAAATGTTCATAACAACTTTATTCATAACAGACAAAAGCTGGAAACAGCCCAGATGTCCTTCAAAGGTAAATGGTTAAACAATCTGTAGGTTAAGTCTCAGTTACTTTCTGGTTATGTGAAAATACATATTTAGTTATATATTATTTTATTCCTTTGCCTCCATTTTCTCTCTTGTAAAAGAATAATAATTATGCCAATCTAAAGCTGTTGAGGGAAACAAATGAGTCAGACTATGTAGAGTGTGTAATACAGTGCCCAGCACAAAGTTTGTGCCCAATAATCGTTATAACGATTACTACCAGTAAAATCGTACACATTTTGTAGAAAATAATCAGTCTTACGCTTACAAAGTGCATCCTGATTGTGTGGCACTGGTGATGGGGGAACAGGGCAAAAGCCTGTGTCAACAATTGTTTCTTTACCTGGCACGTTTGGGCAGCAAGAATATAAAGGCCAAACATGGCACACTGTAAAAACCCGGAGTGAAAAGTATGATGTAGTCAGTGAGAAATGCGAATACCTACAAAATGCTACATTCATGTAAGTGTAGAACAGTTGGCTGCTGTAAATGGGAACTATAAGCAAAACTCTGTGAAGTGTGATCCTTTAACATGATTTATTAGGGAATTCCAGCAGCCACACAAAAGAAAGATAGTCCCTCTAACAAAAAGTGAGCATAGCATTTCTTATCTATTATTTTGTTATTAGAGTCCTAATTAGCCAGACACTGGCATTTAATTGCAACACATGGTACAACTAATTTGCCAATGCCCATTAGTATTGACAATTTCTAGGTAGTTTGGAAAATGGGCAAATGCTTTGAGGACTCCATATCCATTGGTTGGCATGAGTGCCCAGAGGATGGTATAGACACATTTGTCTGAAAATTGCAGTGCCTCTCTCTTTACCAGGAAAGTGGTGAGGGGAAAGAGTGCTGGTCTTAGGAGTATGGAGGTGTGATCTGTGGTCCCCTGTCTGCCACCAACTTCCTGTGTAGCCGTGAGTAGACATATTCACTTCTTTGAGCTTCAGCTTCCTCGCTCACAGTACAAGAAAGTAGCACTAAATAACCTCCAGTTACCGTCTGGTGCTAACATTCTGCAATTTAATCAAATCTGTCATTCTAGATCACACTTGTACCAAGAAACTATGGGACTCTGAGCGAAGGGAAGAAAAGGAACAGGGACTTGAAAGCACTCTTCTCTTTGGCAGATGGAGAACTTTGAAATGCGAATTGGTGTCTTTACAAATTCTAGACTCTCCAAAGCATTGGGCAAATTTCATGTTCTTAAAAATTCCTAGTTTGTATCTTACAGCTTCAGCTCTTCAGATTTTAGATGTTGTGGGTGTTTCTTCTCTTGTAAAACATTTCCTATGTCCATGTTTCTTCTTAGTAGTCTGATAAGATCCATAGGTACATGTAAGGTTCACAGTTACCCTAGCAACCGACCACATTTACGTAAAAATTTTGATGCAATTAGATATTATGTTCATTTCTTTCCACTACCTTTTATTCCCAAGCTTGGTAATATTTCTCCTTTGCTACCCTCGAAAGAGGCTTGTTGCTTATTCTACCTTCTCTTTTATTTATGGACCCACCTATAACTATCCATCAATACAGCAACGGGCTCATGACATTTATCCCAATTATTTGATTTACAGACAACTCAGTAAAAGGATTATATAATATACAAAAATTTCTTTTTAGAGTATGAATCGAAGCTATCAATAAGCCCACAAATAATTCTGATTTTCTGTATGTTTGCAGCATTCACATGATCTTTAAGTATGATATACTGCTCCCACTTTCCTTATTTTGTATAATCAAACAGTAATCAATAAGAACTATGACTGTTGTAAAATGAGGCTTCTAAAGCTTTGAGAGCAAATTCATCATCAGCACACATATAAAAGTCACTGCAGAGAGTCTTTTCTTTCTTTCTTAAGTGCCCTTGAAGCCCAGCAACTGAATTATATTCCAGGCCCCCAAAGAGAGCTACAAGATCATAATTGTCTCACGCCTAATTACATGCATTGCAAAAGGTAGATGGACAAAGTCACTTTTGTACCATGCATAGAGAATAAAATCGCTTATGAATTTTGATATTGCTGGCTCATTGATTCCCAGAAAGGAGAAGTGTATGCAAGAGCCATGTCTGACAGTGATGCCACTGTGTAAATGTGCAGCCGGCTGGAGAACACTGGCTTCACTGTTCTGAGACTGGGCCCCACACTCACACATGTGCTATTCTTCTCCTTCACTCCTGGGCCCAGCGAGGCAGCTTATTTTTCCCTTTTCCTTCACTGGTCACGGTTATTTCTTTCCAGTGTGTATCTTCTCTGAGTTTCCGAGGGAGTGTTAGCTTAAGGTTTTGCCTTGACATAATCAGATAGAATCAGAGAAATGAAAAATGCCATAGGAAAGAGAAATATTTTAGCCAAGGTGTACAAGAGAAATATTGCCACTTTCCAGCACTATTTTCCGTAGCCTCTCATGGCGCCTGCTCAGTAGGGACGTCAGCTTGGCTGGGGTAAGTAAAAGCATCCTGGCCCTACCTATAGGATGGGGGAATAATCGCCTCTTACAATCATTGAATCTAAGTTCTGCATCAGACCCAGGGCGTAACTACTTTGGATTCTGCATTTGAAATTTCGTTTGACTTGCTGAGTGTGAGATCCATCCTTCTTTTCTAACAGAACGCTGTATTTTTCTTCAATTGATTTCATTATGATAAGCTGATGGCAAATGCTTCTTCCTCAAGCCACAGAGCTTGCAGCCTGAATGTGCCTGAATACGTTTTATGAAAAATAATATATTCTGCATTCATCCAGTGCAGCCCGAGGAAGCAGATGGGGTTAGTGCCTTGTTCTCAAAGCAGAAAGAAACCACAGCTTTGAGGAAGAGAATGAGATCATTACGTGGCTTCCCAATTTCATCTCCATAAACTCTGCAGCTAGTCCATGGCAGTGGTTTTCAATTATGGGTGGGAACTTTGGCTTTCCTTTGAGTTCCAAGGAGAAAACTTGTTTAAAGAACAAATGTGTTTACTCCCTGAGTATTAGTTACTTCTTCCAGAAAAAAAGGCTCATGCATGCAGGTCAGTCTATGATGAACACATGCAGTACAATCCTACTTTCACACATCGTTAAGGCTGGGGTAATCCCATCTCTAACCCTAAGATGAAAAGTAAATACTAAAAAAATCACTCCGAGCTGCTAGCTGTTTTGTCTACAGATGTGCATGTACCTAGTGGAACTTGTTCTTGTGACAATTCTGGCCAAGGTAGGAAGAGGGGAATTTGACAACTGTGGAGAGAAGCTTGACCACCAAAAGCCAATCTGACACTTTACTCCTTTCTCCTCCTACAGCCCCTTCTCCGTTTCCAGATCTCAGTACAGTCAGGAGCGCTGGGAGTGTTACTCCATTAACAGATGCACTGTTACATTAAGCCATTAATCAGACAAATCACAGATGTTGTTTTCTTTCTAGATGTTACTATAATTACTCTTAATAACACCTACTGAGTTTGTCACTTCATTGCCATTGATGACTTTTTAAAAATGTATCATATAATTCATTTCTTAAACTCTATTCCTATGGATTTAAGTTGTATTTCCACTTTGAAGGGTTCAGGAAACTCCTCAGAGTTTCACCGTGTATTTGCCAAAGAGTATAGCAGGGTAACATCACATGTGGGTGGATTAATAGGATCTTGAGAGACTGAAGGTTGAAACCTACATGCTGAGTTTGCAATCAAATCATACTCCCCTCATGCTAGAAGATGGGCGTTATATTTTGGGACATATGGAGCTAATAAATCAGACTCAAGGTGGAATTTTCAAAGGAATAAAACTTTGAGGAAGGGAAGGGAAATTAGTCCAGCTGCCTGCTTTACAGATGGTAAAACAGGGACCTAGAGAAATGAAGTCTGAATTACTGAGACAAAAAGACACCAAAAAAGTCCAAGTGTTGGTTCTTCTATCACACTCATCCTCACTCTCTCCTGCCATGTCATCAAGGAATAAAAATCTCCTTCTTGATACAAAAGCATGGTAAAACAGGTTGGATTCCTGAGACTAGTTCTATCTACTTACCCACTCTCCTAGAAGTAAAACTCAACCAGGCAGTCTTAAGCCCTGCTTTTGCTTTGCATAGAGAGCTCTATGTTTTTGTTGTTGTTGCTGTCATTATTTTGCTAATTAAATATCACTTATTTGTCCTTTTCTTGTGGCATTGCTTTAAAAATCTCTCTTCTACAAAGTTGAAGCCTCTGAGGCCCTTTCTCCTCATCTTATAGCTTTGTATAAAATAGACTTTTATTAAGAGATCAAGTAAATTGGATAGTCACAACAGCAGTGGTGTGACTCAGTAGAAATTACATGGGTATTGGAATAAAACTTGGATATGAATTTCAGTTCTGCTTCCTATGATTGCATGACCTTGAACAAGTTACTTAGCCTCTCAAGCTCTCACATCGAAAGAGTGTGTGTGTGTGTGTGTGTGTGTGTGTGTGTTTGTACATAATCACTCTAGTGGTTAAGCCCACAAAAGGCACTTAATAATTACTGGTTATTACTACTAATTGGAACCAAATGACAGAGAAGGTCAACTGTCGTGGCATTTTTTTTTATGTTAAGTACTATCTAAATGTCTAGATGAAAGACGGAGAATCTCATTTTCTGCTTTAGGTACTGAGTGATCACTGGCTGCTGTTGGCAAAGCAAAGAGCCTTGCAGATAGCTAGCAGCCTGCAAACAACCTGTATCACTTGGGAGGAGGTACTTTTATCTCTGAGCCAAAGTTTTTGCAGGCTGGTCTGGTGTGGTATAGTATCAATTTCAATTTGAACCCACTAGATTGAAGAAATGACACAGAAACACGAGAGTACATTGAGTAGTTCTTTGCCTCATCTGCCTTAGTAAAGGAAAATTCCAGATCCCTGTACTCACTAGCAAGCTGAAGGGTGAAATTTTCACACACGTGCCACCGTATGTCACACACATACCACCGTATGTTCTGTACCTCCTCCTCTCCAAGTACCACTTGAGCAGTGGTTCTCAAAAGTGGTTCCTGGGCCAGCTGTATCAGAATTACTCAGGAACTTGCTAGAAATGCAAAATCTCAGGCTCTGCCCCAGACATGCTGAATCAGAAACTCTGGGGATGACTCAGAAATCTCTTTTTAAAAAGCCTCCAGGTGACGCTGGTGGTCACTGGAGTTACGGAACCACAACCTGGAGAGTCTGCCCAGCTGCTATGTGGAGTGGAATGTTTCTCAAAGTGAGGGACAGGTACCAGGACAGTACTCAAAATGATCTAAGGTAGGACAAAGATGACTTTAGGTAGCATTCAGATTTGGCATCAAACAGCTGAATCACATAGTGAAAGTTTTCCTTCTCCTAATTCTCTTTTAATCCTTCAGTCTCGGTTTGATAATACTAGGTTTTTCACATGTCTCTAACTATAACTAATCTCCCTTTCAACAAAAAGCGCGGGATTCAAATTCAGTGTGTTTAGGGAGCAGGGGAGTCCAGCTAGAATTTGGAGATATTTTGTTCCTTCTCTTTATGGCACTATTTAAGTGGCGATTTAAAAAAAGTTTCCTTTATAAACATTTACATTACTCAGTTTTTTTTAAAAGTCAAGAAAACAATAATACCGTTGCATGTGGATTAACAAAACTTATGTCTGTGATACAGCCATGAGGGCATTTAGAGAAATGCTGGTATTCCACAGAGAACCTAGTTATATCAGTGTTTTGATTCCATCTGTGCCTTTTATTAGCTGTGCTACTTTTCTTAGCCTCAATGTTCTTATCTATCAAATGGGAGTGATACCAATATCATAGAAATGATCTAAGGACTTATGTATGGAATATGCCTTGTACAATCCTCAGAATATGGTAGGTATTTGATAAATTCTTATTTTCTCAAGCCTTACTGTTAGCCCAGTTTTCTGTGTGGCCTTGAGAATAGCATTTCTGTCTAGGTTCCAGATTCCTCATCTGTAAGACAACAGTCAAGGAGACTTGATGATCTGAAAGGCTCCTTCCTGCTCTTAACCAATACGTATTTATACATGTATATTGTGTGTGTGTATGCAAACATATATAATACATGCTGTACTCCCTACCTTTATAGAAGTATGGCTTAGACATATGTAGCTTTATTCCCCAGACATAAAACTTGAATGCTTGAGAATAATATTGAAAGTAGATGGCTGTGTTGGAAAAATAAAAAATCAAATAGTGAGAAATGTGGGAGCTGATGTACATTTCAGAGCTCAAAGGTAATTTCATTGTATTTTATTATCATCTGTCAAACTTCAAGCAATACTGAGACTAGAAAATAGATTTTCACAGAGGTTTCTGAGGACAATGGTTTCCATGACTTGGTGTAAATATATTCAGAGCGACTTGTTCCTACTTAATAACCAGCGTTTTTCCTTCAGAATTGCTGATGCGTTCGCTTACAGCATTTGAAAGGCAGTTTGTCCTTTGCTGTCAAGTGAACTTGATAGAATAATGGGAAATTCTGAAAAATTCGATCAGATCTTGTTGCTTCTCAAGGGAATTTCTTGACTATTCTATTTAAGGCAAAAAAGAGAAGACGGTGTTTCTTTGGTTTTATACAAAACACTTAACAATTTTAACAGCACTGGTTCTAGTTAGCAGGTACCACATCGGGTTTGCCCTCTCAGTATTCCAGGGAACTCTGCTTACTGGGGCTTGGGGTTCCTTTAGAAGATTTAACTCCAATATATAAGGGGTTATTACAAGATCACACTGTTAAAAAATTGGAGGTTGTGATCATCAGCTTGTTTATTGTTTATATTGTTGTCAATCTGGAGATCTGAAAAAAATGGTGAAATTTGCTTCTCTTAATCAGAAAATAAAATAGCTTGCACTGTCCTTTATGTAACTGATCATTGAAGAATCCCAGAAACTTGTTCCTCTCAAATATTGGCAATTCTGATGCAACACCCCAGAGGGGCTATTTGACTTGACTTAGCAGGCACTGAATTGAAAACCACCATGTAAGGCACAAGGAATGTGCTTGCAGTCCTACGAACAAGGGTTCCAACTTCTATCTCTTTGAGCTGCAGTTTCCTCATCTATAAACTGAAGGTAAAATGTTCCTACCTCACAAGATTGTTGTGAAAATTAATCAAAGAGGTGATGTTGGAAATAAGCATAGCAGGTAATAGTTACTGAGGACTTACTACCTGTCAGGTGCTATTTCAAGGGCTTTACATGTAGGGTATCATTTAAGCCTCAATAAATCTCTGAGGCAGGTGCTATAATAATTAGTTCCATGTATGGATGTGGAAACTGACCTCAGAGAAAATTTAACTAACTTGCCAAGCAGGATGTGGCAGGAAGAGGCAGAGCCAAAATTGGAACCCAGAAAGTCTGGCTCCAGATGCCTCCTCTATAAGGCTTAAAAACATGTGAATTGAACTAGGTGAAATTACAGATTCTTGATCATTTTTTAATCATGAAAATATCAATTTTCTTTTTCTAAGAAACATTGAATATATATTAATAGTAGCTAGAGTTGCTACCACTAATAATAGTAGCAATGCTGATATTGATTTTTATCCTTGAACTTCACTCATTCATATAAGAAATGCAGATGGCATTATAAGGTAAAGACCACTAGCTTGGTGATCAGGAGCTGGGTGAACCCTAGATCTTGGTTTTCCCATGTGTAAAATAATGGGATCGGCCTTTTCCAGCTCTAATTGTCAATGGCAGAGCCTTAAAAGCTACCTATGGGGACAGATCATGTTTTTTTCTTTTTTTTTTTCTCCTGTCCAGTCTATCTTGGATCAATATCTAATTCTACCATGAATAACTAGTACATAGTTCACATCATGCACAACAAACATGCACACCATGCAAGTTTGACAATACCCAAATTGGTGCCTGGCCTCTTCAACATGGTGCATTTACTGAGCACATGCTTGTATATCACAGTAGAGCCAAATTGATGTACCCATTTCTACACACCTATTTGCAATTTCTGTACTTAATGTGTTGTAAACCAGACATAAACAGTTCATGAACTGACATTTGTTCTGGGACTATACTTTGAGTAGCATTGGAAATCTATGATATACAGAAATAGATTCTTAAAGAAAAGGGAATATGTGTGTGTCTGTGTTCCCTTCCCTTAAAAAAAATGTATTCTCTTTGGATATTACAACTAAATATACATAAAACCAAATATTTTATCCTTTTTGTTGCTGTTGCAAATAAAATTTTTCTCATTCATGACATCTTTTAACTATTGTCTGTGTACATAAATGCCATTGAGTTTTGTTATATTAATATTTTCATTAGTGAGATGTGGTTTTTAGCATTATAAAATGTCTTTTGCCTCATGTTATACTTTTGGCTTGAATACTGCTTTGTCCGGTATGAAGATTTCAGTTTCTGCTTTCTTATTGTTTTCATATGCCTGATAAAAACTTTATCCATTCCTTTATTTTTAGCCTTTTTTGAATTACTTCATTTTAGATATGTCTTATATACAATATAGAGTTGAGATTTAATTAATGGGTCAATTTGAGAATCTTTTTATCTTAATAAGTGAGTTAAACTCGCTCATGTTTATTGATATGACTGTTATGATTGATAACAAGTCTCTCGTCTTATGTTGTAATTACTGTGGGGATTATGTTAGATTTACTGTGTTTTGGTTTGGTTTGGTTGGGTTGGGTTGGGTTTTTTTAGACAAACCCTCACTCTGTTGTCCAGGCTAGAGTGCAGTGGCATGATCATAGCTCACTGCAACCTCAAACTCCTGGGCTCAAGCAATCCTCCTGGCTTAGCCTCCCAAGTAGCTAGGACTATAAGCGCACACCTGGCTAATTTTTTTTTTTTAATAGAGATGGAGTCTTGCTATGTTGCCCAAGTACAAAGCACCAAGGCTGGTACTTGTGTTTTTTTCTATCTAATACGTCTTTGCTTTGCTTTTCCCCTTTGGCTGTTTATGACATTTTGGGTTTTGTTGCAGTATTTAGCCATTCACCTCTATATAGTACCCTTGATTTTCTTTTGTTCTACCTGACTTTTTACTATCTCAAACATTTCAATGGCTCCCATGTCTCAGAATAAAATCCAATATCCTTACTGTGGTCCACAAGGCCTTTCATAACCTGGTTTTTGACTATTTATCTACAGTTTATTTCTACTGTTCTGTAAACTCAAACACATTCCCATCTGAAGGCCTCTGCACCTAGATTTTCTCTATCTGAATATTCTTCCCCAAAATTTTGACACAATTCACTATCTCACTTCATTTAGGTCTTGGCTCAAATTTCATCTCATCATCAAAAAAGTCCCTAAACCCCTTATGCAAAAGATCATCCCACGTCATCCGTTAGCCTTTAGCATAATGCTTGATTTTTTTCTTCAAAGCATGTGCCACTACTAGCCATTATTAATATTAACCACAGGTAGATTCTGAAAGCCAAAGAAAAATATTTGAATAATCCTTTCAACTAAATAATACATTTTTCATGGTTTCTTCACATCATTAAAATGATGGTCCAGCTAAAATTCTACAACTTGAAAGCCTGGATTTTGAGGCTTTCAAACAGAGAACAGATGTGGAATGGTATTTGGCATTGAAGATGCAAATGGTTGGCCCTGCCTAACAACCGGATGACAGCCCTGTCTGTCGAAGTTTAGTTTCTCTAGACTGTATCCCCATCACAATTTGGAAGTTCCATCTACATCTTATTCTGATAGTATATGAGGGCCTGTTTTCTTATATTCCCTGGCCCATTCCATCATGAATCTAAGATAAGGGCACATTCTGAATCCACGAGTAAAATATGTACAATGAGAAACCTCCAGAATAGAAGTCTAGCACCAGCTGTCCCATGCAATTTTCCAACTTCATGCTACATAAAGCAGAGAAGAGAGGCATCATGAATTGATGAGGTATAGTTCAGTAACCTGGGGCTTTAAAATTTGTGCCAGATGAAAAGACAACTGGAGTTGGCTTTTAAGTACCAGCATAATCTTGTAATTCTGGCGAAAGTTTATGAGTGAGAGATAGCCTAATCCCAACTGGTGCCCACAATCTGTGGCTACATTACAGAATCCTGATGTCGAAGAATTTGGTTCCAATAAATTTGCTGAAACTTCTGCGGGACATAAAATACCTTTATGAACAGTAATGGCTATTGTATCCTGGTGAGCTAATAATAAGTACAGAAATATCTCCAGGGCAAGAAGAGGATGGAGAATGGATCATGGAAAAATAACTCTAAACATGGTTCTCCAGGGCTAAGGAATAAACCAGATGGTAGTATATTTGAAAAATGGGGGAGAATAAATTATAGCTATTTACATTTTTACTCTGAAGGCAGTGCCTGTGTTTTCTGTAGGATAGCTTCTTTGCTAAGGATTATTAACTTGAGAGGAGAAAACTACCAACAAATGATATTTTAATGACTAGCATAAAAAATGTGTTACTTTTCTGTGATTTCACTAAAAAAAAAAAATATCTTGGTAGAGAGACCTTGATCATATTTTAGAAGCTCTGCTGAGTCTTTTTCATTAAATGAAATAACAACATATTTTAGGAAGAAAAACACTAACGTGGGTTTCTCTTTAAAAAATTATTCAATTCAACAAATATTTAACAAGATCTTGCTATGGTCATGGCATGGCACTATGCTAAGTAACAAGGTGACATAAAGAGGAATAAAATATATCCCTTGACCTCAAGGCATTTATGATCTTGTGAAGAATATTTCAAAAGCTAAATCTTTTGTATTGTATAATAAGAGATAGTAATGATATATAAATGGCCCACCCACGTTTATAAAAGCTGATTTTTTAATCTCTGCTTTTATGACCTTTCTAGTTGAAAAAAAAATCCACAAATCTCTTTCTGAGAATTGCCAAACAACTTGCAGCATTGGGAAAATGTAATCAGCAATGATGAGAAAACATGATGGACTGACTGATGAGGTAGAAAGACTTTTTGCCTGGATATGTGATAAGACAGTGAATCCATATGCCTAGAAGCCAAAGAATGATTTTTGCAAAGTGTTGCTGTAATGTAAAACCCTTAGGAAAAAGAAAAGTAAGACATCAAAAAGAGACATTTTCAGCTTTAACAAAGGAATATTTGATCACTCCAGCAGGAGAATCTATGGATATAACCTCACAGTTCAGGGAAAAGCTACAAGGATTGATGGTGCTATAGCATATAAGAAAAAACAAAACAAAACAGTGGATAGAGATTGGGTGTAAAGGAAGGCTCCTTGGAGGAGGTGGCATGTAATCTCAGCCTTGAAGGCTATGGATAGGTAGAGTCTGTGGAAAAGAATAACTGAGTCAGAGGAACCAGAGTGAGCAAATATATGAAGCCCTGAATTTGCTAGAAATTTTGTGGGGAAAAGTAATTTATCTGCTGGGTTGGTAATGGCTGAGATAGCAAAGATAATTTGCAACCAACTCACAAAGGGTGTCATTCAATAAGCAATGAAGAGAATGCAGCATGCGAAGAATAATGCACTGAGACCAGGGCTTTAGAAAGATCACTTTGGAAGAGGAACGTAAAGTGTAAGTAGAATATGCGTGACACTAGTCCAGACCAGAGAGTAGAAAGCACAAGGGCTTTATCTCATGTGGTCCTCTGCAATAACTGGCATTCCATAAATATTTCATTCACTCAGAGCTTGATTCTTAGCATGTCTACCACATTCAAGCATCTGTGGAGGCTAGAAAAATGGAGGAATATTCCATTGTCCCCAAGAATACTTAAAATGTTATTATTTTAAGTATTTAAATGATATTTAATATATTATATTATGAAATATTAATTAAAAATTAATATTAGCATATTGGCATTAATTAATACTATTTTTAATGCTACTTAATTATCAATTGGTTATAAATTTACAAGGTGTTGGGGGTCATCAAGGTTCAGTTGCCCAACTGTATTGAAATGGTCTGCATTTCACTCCCAAGGATATCAGTAGTCAAGATGGAACTGCACAAAAGATTACAAATTTCCATGAAACAAACAAATGAACCAACTTGGCTCTCTGTTACATTTCCATATTAATCTTATTGGTTTATTTCCACTGAGATCAAAATGATATCTAGGAAACCAGATGATCTGATCAAATGTCAGATCTGACTACCCCAAATGGCAGTCAGAAACCCTGCAGATGACCTATTCTTTTTGCATCTTTTCAATGCATGAAGAAAAATCCTTTACCTAGAAGCCAAACATCCTAAGCCATGCCCAACTTCCTATTTAGACACTATCCAAACATGTACAGTGTAGGCAATAACCGCTTGACAAACAAGGATTTAGAATTGGGGAGAGGGAAAAAGTCTTCGGTTGAAAATGGTGTGGTGATATTTAGCTGCACAAAGCTGTGTGTGCCCCAAGCCTGCCTTCTTCCTTTCCCCCTGAGGAGAGAGCAGCTGGCTTCAAGCCAGTGGGGCAAGATCCAAACGTAGCACATGAGCTTATTCATGATGCAGGTAGGAGGTTCCACAGAACAACATGTTCTGTAAAACCCTGGGCAGCAGATAGGGATGACCATATGCTCCTCTTTTCGTTTGCTGCTTGTCATTTTCTATTCCCCTCTCCCCTGTAGGTGACTGGAAAGCAGGAACTTTACGTTCCCTCCAACAAGAAACCACCACAAGCTATATATCTCAGTTTGTTCTTCAACAAGCACAGTCCATTTCTGAGCCAGTGTTTGGAATTTGAAGTGACAACTCAAGCCAATAATTTTGCTCACCTCTCTTTCAATTTCATTTTTTTTCTTGCCACATCTTAATCCAAGATGTGAGAAACAGAGCTCTTAAAGAATAAAAAAAAAATCCTGCTGAGGAATTATTTCTCCCTCAGCTCTACAACATCTCTTTTAGATATTCTCCCACTGAGCATGTGTTTAGAGGAACTTCAGCCTCATCAGTAATCTATATCTCAGCTGTCACTCCTTTTTGAGGAAAACCTTCATTCTCAGCTTCTAGGGAACACAAAATAAGTTCTTATATGACGGGGATAGTAGGGGTGGCGGATGAGGCAGCTTTCAACTTCTGTTCAAGGGCTGCTCTAGATGCATACAAACTAGGCTTGTTCTGGTCAGCACCTTTGAGAAAAAGAATTAAAGGTACTAAGGTCTTACAGATCCTCAGTCCTCAAGGAAAAGCCTGTCATGATAATTAGTCAATACTTGAGCTGGAAATCTTTGGGGGGGGGGGGGATTCCAAAATGTATACAACAAGGAATGTGACCAAAAACTTTCTCTCCCCAGTGAGAATTTATGTGTGAGTATCTGAAAGAACATTGTGAACTGAGAAAATGCATTGTCATTTGAGTCCCTGGTTAAGGTTTTATTTCCTTAAATTTTAAGCATGATATACTATTGACCCATCGCTACTTTTTTCAGTTTTATTTACGTTTATCTCCATTAATAGCATTTCACAGGGAACATTGCGCTGAAAAGGAACAGCCTTTTGTGCAGATTAATCAACTATATCTTAAAAATCAACACTTACTGATTTCTGCCACATGTAGCACAAGACTGAACTTGGTCACCCTGGACAGCATGCCCCTTCCTCTAGGAGCATAAAAATCTGCTGTTGCTCCTTGAAAAGATACAAGTGCAGAGTCTTTTCCAAGAAAAAAAGACTTCTCACTCTCCCCTAGGGACAGTTGTTTTTCTTGGAATCATGTGGCTGGAATTGAAAAGTCTATCTCTCGTACATAGGCTTTTAAAAGTGCACTTGATTTGCTCACTATTTTAACATCCAGGTGTCCATTTGGTGGCCTTGGTTGTATGACTGCCCCTAAGTATGATAAAACCATTTATAGCCAGTAAAACTAGGATCATGAATGGATTCATAGCAAAGTTTTTCATAAAGTTGAGATTTTCCCCTAAAGTATTTGAATTATACTTAACTGTTTTGCATGAAAACATTTGGAAATATGTTTTTAAAGTCATTTTTTAAAATTTAAAACACATCTCCTCACTGCCAAATGTAATTGATACAAAAATCACACAAAGTGAAAATATGTTCTTTTTTATAATAAGTTTTCATTTCTCAGCTAAAATTCTCCATCTGTTTGAATTGTCTACTTCCTCCACTCGATCTTTTACCATATTTTAAACATAGTTATTTTACAGTCTTTGTCTTCTAATCCAACATCTGGACTGCTTTGACTGACTGTCATTTAACTTGATTATGAATCACCTTTTCCTGCATCTCTGCCTGTCTTGTAATTTTTGGCTGTATGCTAGACATTGCACAGAAAAAGAATCATAGGATGAAATAAAGATTAACTCCTTGAAAAGAGTGTATCCCTTCCTCTTCAAACTGCTGATGTACAAAGTTGAGTCAATCTAATAATCTAATCTATAATTGAACTGGATGTGAGATTTGCTGCAGCTCTAGTTTGATGCAGTTTACCACTAACATCAAACAGTTTGAAGGCAGGATCAGAGGTTTGGGATCTCATGATTAGTGATAATCATGAGATTCCTTTATACGCCATAACCCATCTTTCTGCTCTCCAAATTGTGAGAAATTTCTCTTTCTATCTCTCTTTGTTTTTATAGCACAGCCATAAGCTTTTAATGTAATATAGTTTGCTCTCCAGTTCCATAAATATTTCTCTGTGCCTTGTGAAATCTCCTCACCATACTGGCCTGCCACCAGCCTTCAGCAGACTGATACTTTACACTTAGTGAAGGCCCCATGTTCCTTGGAGAAAATCTCTCTCAGATCTCTTGCCCTACCCCAGAATTTGGCACAATAACACTGAGCACTTGGCGAAAGTGCTGTGGAAAGGGTTGGACAGTGAGTGCAGACTTACTTTGGTTGGATTTGCTCAGGATTCTAATTTGTCATGCCAGCCCATGCCTGGCCATGAGAAGATTGTTACACATTGGGCATGTTTCTCCTTACTCTCACTATGGCAGGTTTGGCTCTTCTTCTGCCATGTCCTCAGGGATGATAGCAGCTGTGGTACTGTTCTCACCTACGAGTAGCTTATCTCTTTCTATTTATCACATTTAGGTTTCTTTGTGTCTTTAGCACAGGTGGGTTTTTTAGAAGTATATTTCCGTGGCTTATCCAGCTTTATCTCATTGTAAGGTGGGAGCAAAGCTTTCTATACAACATTCTACATCCTGGAAGCACAAGTCATATAGCAAAAATTGAAAGCCTGCCTTTTTGCTCCCTAGATGCATCCAAGTGTGTACACACACACACACACACACACACATATATTTGTGCACACACAGTTTATTTTAGTGTATGCATATGTATGTGACTTTTAAAATCAATATTTATCTTGCTGTGCATTCTCTATACAACTTGAATTTTTTTTCTCTACAATGTGTTGGGTGTATATTTCCATGTGACTACTTGTAAAGCTACTTCATTCTTTTGAACATTTATATAGTATTCCATTGTATTGGCTTACTTATCCAAGCAATTTCTTACTGATGGACATTTACTTGTTAAAATATTTAATACTATAAATAATGTAGCCATGAATAATCTTATAAAGGTACTCAGAGTATTTCTAAGTTGAATTCCTAAGTGTAAAATAGCTGGTTTGAAGGTGTTTACTTCTTTCAAAGGATGACATTAAACACAATGTCATCTTTTCATATTGTTTTGTGGCACCATTATGATTATTACTGCTATACTGCTGGCATGTCCTGATTCCTTGTTGACAAATATTGGTCTATTTGACCCTTTGAACAGAAGCTTGAGACCAGAGTAACCCGAAGTAGGTTCTGTGGAACACGATTCCCATGAATGTTCTATAAAGAGAGTTCTGTGGTCAAGTAAGATTGAGAATCTCAGTATACTACACTCACCTGCTCTCTTTTCTTAGAGATTAAAGCCTCTGGGAGGCCATGAGAAAAAGAGCAAGCAATTTAACTTTATTTAACTGAATGTTTCCCACACATATTGATCAAGGAACTCTTTTATTGCCTATTGCCTACTAAATTTATTTCTTTTACTTTTTCCTTTAATCTTTAATCTTCTTCCTTTCTTTTTTTTTTTTTTTTTTCTTACCAAATCTTCAGCCTATTGCCTCTTAGTGTCCTTAGAACACAATTTGGGAAATGCCACTCTAACAATTTTGTTTTTTTAAAAATGAATTCAAATGTTTCTGTTCCTTCAATCTCTTCCCTGGTAATTCGGCATTTAGCACTTTCCACAATGAATTGTATTTTCTCTTAACTTGCTATTCCAGAAAGGTTTTTTGCTTAGAGATAGGGAACTTGCTAGAATTGTTTATAAACTAGAAATAAGCAAACTTTAAAAGAAAGCCTGAGGAGCTATCCCGTAAGTCAATAATGAAAGCTTTTAATGTCTGAACTCTATTGAACCTACTTGACCTTCACAAAACCCTTCTTTTCTTCTTTCAACCCTTCTTTCTTCTTTTTCACTTGTATTTTCATACATGGAGTATGATGTGTTTGGCAATCTCCTGAAGTTCTGATTTAGGAAACTCTCCTGCTTATCTAAGGTTTAGGTAGAGAGAATATATTCTATCAGAAAAGTATGAAAATTCAGTAATTTTATTCATCCTAAGGTATCAGAAGAGATCTGTGCAGTTAACAAAGGAGACTCCATGTTAGGTAGAATCACCGCTAATTAGGAACTGACTATATGCCAGCCACTGTACTAAAAAGTTTACCTGAATCATCTCATTTACTTCACTCCACACCAGGCTAAGAAATACTATTATTATCTCCATTGAACATATAAAAAATGCTGGGCTGAATAAAGCTAAGGAAAAAAAAACAACCCTTGTTTAAAGTCACAGAGCAAATGAAAAATAAATGACAGAGCTGAGATTTAAATCAAGTCTACCCAATTTCAAAATGTGTCTTTAACCACTACATTATTCTGTCCACTGTGTGTGTGTGTGTGTGTGTGTGTGTGAGAGAGAGAGAGAGAGAGAGAGAGAGGGAAAGGAGAGACAGAGAGACAAAGAGAGAACGAGAACCAAAGCATGGTTTGGATATGTCAGATTAACTAAAATAAGAGTCAGAGGATGAAGCCTGGGCCAAGCTGGGGTAAAATTTCCACTTGTCCGTCATCCTTCTAGATCCCATTCTATATGCTGTACTCGTTTCTCCTCTGGACCTTCCGCTGACATCAGTTGTAGAATATGCAATAAAAATCTACCCTGCAGATAAAGGGACTATAGAGATCTCTGAGCTAAGGAAAAAAAAAAAAAAACACAGAGAGAAACAATCCAGAGAGTTTCATATATAGAAATTTAGCTCAATTCCTAACAAATTTTAGATTAAATTAAGTCAACAGTGTTTTCTCTGTGGATAGCAGCCAATCAATACAAGAACAAAGAAAGGCTTAGCTTAATCTGCAGCTGGAAGCACACTTGAGAAAGCAAAGCACAGGTTTCCAAAGCTTGAAAAACCTTAGGCCTATTTGATCTGGTGTCATGATTACAATCACCCACATACAGAAAACATATTTATTCAGCAAACATATTGAACATTTCACTTCCAAGGCACCATGTCAATTATCACAATGCCCACACAAACACATGGTGATTGGAAAAAAATTAAGGAGTGAATTGCTTGAGTGTATTTGGGAAGATTTTATAAAATGGAAGATTAAGGAAAATATCAAAATATGTGCTACTAACTTCTGACATACAAATAAACATTGGCAGGAAATAATTAAATGGCACTGGTAAAATGAATTTTATATTGGAAACATCGTATTCATTCAACAAGTATTCGCTGAGCAACTATTACATACTAGATATGTGCCAGGTCCTCAGATCATGAGGAAGGTATAAGACGGTCTCTGACTTCAAACATCTTACAGCTGAGTGGGGAAGAGGCATGAAAAAATAATAACCACACAATTTATTCAGAGGTATAATAGTGGCATAAACAAAAAGGTGAATAAGAGTCCTAAAGAATCAGTTATTTTTTATGCAAATGCATAAAGCTAGTTGACATGCTATATTTACCCTCTAGAACTGTTAGAAAAACTGGCCTATTTTACCAAAAAGGAAACCAGGCACAGAGAGAGAAGGTGGCTTGCTTGCCCAAAGCCAGTAATTGGAAAAATGGGAGTAGAAGCCTTCTCACTTGCAGTTGAGAACCTTTGTTAGAGATACAGTCATGCACTGCATAACGATGTTTCAGTCAATGACAGACTGCAGGTACAACACTGGTTCCATAAGATTATAGTACCATATTTGTACTGTACCTTTTCTATGTCTGGACATATTTAGACACACAAATACCTACTATTGTGTTACAATTGCCTACAGCAGTGGTCCCCAACCTTTTTGGCACCAGGAACCAGTTTCACGGAAGGCAATTTTTCCACGGACTGTGGGGAGGGATGGTTTGGGGATGATTCAAGCACTTTACATTTATTGTGCAGTCAAACCTCTCTGCTAATGATAATCTGTATTTGCAGTCACCCCCCAGCACTAGCATCACTGCCTCAGCTCCACCTCAGATCATCAGGCACTAGATTTTCACAAGGAGCGTGCAACCTGGATCCCTCGCATGTGCAGTTTACAGTAGGGTTCGTGCTCCTGCGAGAATCTAATGCCTCCTCTGATCTGACAGGAGGCGGAGCTTATGCAGTGATGTAAGCGCTGGGGAGTAGCTGTGAATACAGATAAAGTTTCACTCGCTCACTCACCGCTCACCTCCTACCGCGCAGCCCAGTTCCTAACAGGTCACCGACCAGTACCAGTCCATTGCCTGAGGGTTGGGGACTGCAGGCCTACAGTATTCGGGACACTCAGATGCTGTGCAGGTTTATGGCCTAGGAGAAATATAGGCCAGACCATGGAGCCTAGGTGTGTCGGAGGCTATACCACCTAGGTTTGTGTAAGTGCTCTATTACGCTCACACAGCGATGAAATCACCTAACGGCGCATTTTTCAGAACTTGTCCCTGAGGTTAAGCAATGCATGACTGTATTCAAGGAAGGCATGCGACCTTTTCTGGCACGGTTCTTGCCTGGGAAGCAGTTGCACCCACCGCTCCTGAGTTTCTTAGGTTGGGATGGACAGTTGTGAGCATGCCCACGTACTTGCCAGAAACCAAAGGGTAATGCAAACAGTTTGAAATAAACACTTTCATTGCAAAGTGTGACAGGGAAGCTTTTATGTGAACCATTTTACATTAGAGCCACCTACAACAAAGTGAAACCTGCTGGTGTTGACTCAGAAACCCCCTTCCCAGCATAACAAGAATGCAAATAAACAGCTGCTGTATTTCTGCAATGTCACGGCTTGGAGGTTTGTGTTGGATGTATTGTTAGGCTACTAAGAACTACTGTCTTTTCCAGGAATTAGTTTAACTCCCTTTATTATTTATAAATAATGAAAATTGAAAAATCAATGTCTATCTGCTATTCACTCTGAATCCCCTTTTAGTTTTATTCATTAAACTATTGAGATATAGTGGCAAGAAAGTTGTTTTCTAGAAACTAGATGGGAATCTTAAAAATGTTCATGTACCTCAGCCCCCAAATTCCTCTTCTTAGAAGATTATCTAAGAGAGGTTACTCAAAAGGAGAAAAAGATTCATTGTACTAAACACACTTTTAAGAGAACTAGTTATAATGGTAAAAATTACACAAATACCTTAAATGTCAAACAGTGGAGAAAGTCTAGGTAAATTAGATCAATTTTTAGAACATTATTAAAGCCACTAAAAATACTGATTAATAGCTATATAGCTGTATAAAATTATTTATCATAATGTATGTTTTAATTTCTGACATTACATCTGATGAGTAAAACTGAAAATCTTATAAGACAATTTGACTACAGATTCTGAAAGTCATCTAGACGTGAATATATAACAAACAGCCTTTTAAATACTGACTAAATACTCAAGAAAGTAAAGACAATCCCAAGGTGTCAAAACCAAAATAGGACAAGAAAAAAAAAAGAAAAGAAATCATAGATGATGTTACTGTGAACACTTGTAGTGAGTTTTGGTAATAGCACATAGAGCTGCTGGTTTCCAGAATATAACAATTTGATTTTTTTTAACATTCACTGGTATGTAGAAGCCAAGATTTGGAGGTCTCAATATTTGAAGAATTTTAAATTAATTTGCCTATATAAAGCCAGGAACTTCAAAGAACTACAGCTTCAGTGAACAACTAGAATTGAAAAAAATCTGCCCATTGGCAAAGGGACACTAGAAGTTTCCCATGATATACCATGTCCCAAGCTCAAGAAAAGGAACAAAGAAACCTCACCTGAAAATTCATGAGTCTGTCTTCACTTATCTTTGAAGTTTGCTTTTTATACCATCTACTTGTTCAGGAATTATTAAAGCTGTAAAATGCACATATACAAATGGTCTTGGCATCTTCTGCTTCTAGCCATGAAAAGAGTAACTGCAACTAGACTTGACTCCCTCCGTAAATAATCAGAAAACTGTACAAAATATATGCAATGAGGCTTTTCAAACATTAAACAAAAGGCACTGTAGGTCCCTGAGAGAAAGTCTATGATTCTGAAGCTGAATCATACAAATGAGGTCTGCCCCACAATTGCCCTAACTTTCTGCCTGTGGGTACTTTCTAGACCAACTTACAGGAAGGTAGGACACAAGCTATAGCTTTTCTAAGGAGTCACTATAATTCCTCAAAATTTCTTTTTTTTTTAAATTTCAGAATATTACGGGGTACGAATGATTTAGTTACGTAAATTGCTTTTGTGCCGTGCCCATCCCCCAGATAGTGTGCATTGTATCCGTTAGGTGTGATTTACCCATCCCCTCCTCCCCCCTCCCACCTGCTTGATTTCCAATGAATGTTACCTTCATATGTGCACATAGGTGTTGATCCATTAGTTCCAATTTAATGGTGAGTATATGTGGTATTTGTTTTTCCATTCGTGCGAGACTAAGAAGAGTGGTCTCCAGCTCCATCCAGGTTAATACTAGAGGTATTAGTTCACCACTTTTTAATGGCTGAGTAGTACTCCATGGTACACATATTATTAATCTACTCATATATTGGTGGGCACTTGGGTTGTTTCCACATCTTTGCAATTGAGAATTGTGCTGCTATAAACATTTGAGTGCAAGTGTCTTTTTTATAGAATGTCTTTTTTCCCTTTGGGTAAATACTCAGTAGTGGGATTGCTGGATCAAATGGTAGGTCGACTTTTAGTTCTTTGAGATATCTCCATACTACTCTCCACAGAGGTTGTACTAGTTTTCAGTCCCACCAACAGTGTATGAGTGTTCCTATCTCTCCACATCCACACCAACATTTGTTGTTTTGGGACTTTTTGATAAAAGCCATTCTCACTGGAGTTTAGTGATATCTTATTGTGGTTTTGATTTGCATTTCCCTGATGATTAGAGATGTTGAGCATTTTTTCATATGTTTGTTGGTCATTAGTCTGTCTTCTTTTGAAAAGTTTCTGTTCATGTCTTTGCCCACTTTTTAATGGGGTTGTTTGATTTTTTCTTGCTGATTTTCTTGAGTTCTTTATAGATTCTAGTTACAGCCCTTTATTGGATATAGCATGCAAATATTTTCTACCATTCTGTAGGTTGTCTATTCACTCTAATGATTGTTTTCTTGGCTGTGCAGAAGCTTTTTAACTTGATAAGGTCCCATTTATTTATTTTTGTTGTTGCTGTGATTGCTTTTGGGGTCTTCTTCATAAATTCTTTGCCTAGGCAGATATCTGAAGAGTTTTTCCAATATTTTCTTCTAGAATTCTTATGGTTTCATGCCTTAGGTTTAAGTCTGTTATCCACTATGAGTTGATTTTTATGAGTGGTGAGAAGTGCAGATCCTGTTTCAGTCTTCTATACCACTTTATACCAGGGTCCTTGGTATTTGGTATCTGAGAGGTCCTGGAACCAGTCCCCCATGGAGACCAAGGGATGACTGTACAAAACCCATGGATTGGAAGGCTCAATGTTGTTAAGATATAAATTATATTAAAATTTGTCTGTAGAGTCTACATAATCCCAATGAATATACAAGTAGGTTTTATTAAGGAAATAAAAAATATGATTCTAAAATTTTTATGCCAATGCAAAGACCTACAGCCAAAAAAATGTTAAAAATGAAGAACAAAGTTGAAGAACTTGAATTACCTAATATCAAAACTTACTATAAAATTTCTATTAATATAATCAAGATAATGTAGTATAAACATATATATGGACATACAGATCAATGGAACAGAAGAGACAACATAAATAGACAAACACAGATATGATCAATTGTTTTTTGATAGCCAAGTTAACTCAACAGGGAAAAGATAGTCTTTTCAACAAATGGTGCTAGAACAACTGGCTATCCATATGGGGAAAAGCAATGAACCTTGGAAAATGAACTTGAAAAAATGAACCTCGATGCTAAAGCTAAAACTATAGAATTTCCAAAAGAAAACATTCTTCTGTGTTCAGAATGTTAAAGCTAAAAAACAAATATGAAAACAGTTGATTAAGAATTAGATTTAACACAAGTATCAGAATTACACAACAAGAGTTTTGGATGATAGAACTATCAGACAAAAGCTGTAGAATATGAATGATGAAAACATAAAAGGAGAAATTAGAAATATGAATAAAGGAACAAGACTCTATCAAAAATAACTAGGCAGATTTAAAAAGAACCAATTAGAACTTCTGTAATAAAAAAATGAAGCCGATGATTTAAAAAATTAATCGATGTGTTAAACAACAGAATAGACACAGAGAACCGAGAAGTTGTGAACTGGAATAAAGATTAAAAGACATGGAGGAGATACAGAGAGAGAGGAAAGAGAAAGTGAGAAGGAAAAGGAGACCAGTCAAAGACATTGTTCTGATATCTCAGATTAACTAGAATGTAATTCATAGATTTAAGTCCAGGCCATACCTAGACACAGAGTAAACCTGCAAGAATAGGCAAACAAAAACCTTAGAAAAACATGTAGAAAAATATAGACTATTTGTAAAGAAATATAATTAAACTGACAGATTGCAAAAATAGGAAACAAGAAAATGGTTCTAGAGAAAAATAAGCTTTAACCTGGAAGTATACATCCAGATAAAGTACTACTGAAGGGTGAGAACAAAATAAAAACATTTTCAGACAAAGACTAAAAGAAGTTAACCAGTATGAAACCCAGGCTAAATAACAAATAAAGAAAGTTAAACCCGTATGAAAAAACTGGGATAAAAGAAGATGCTCTGAAAAATATTTTGAAAACATTTGGGGAAAATCTAAACAAGTATAGACTGTATGTGAAAACAATAATACCATTTAATTCAGGGGCAGGAAATATAAAACAACCGTATAGCAACTGGTAAGACAGATGGGGTGGAGGCCGGACAGGGAGGTGATCAAAGTTAAAGATCTTCCACAGGGGAGGTAAAGGCATGAGTAACTTCAACTTTGTTAAGTATGCATGGTAAGTTTTTAAGAATACTCAATAAAAAGAAGAAAATACATTGAATAACTTCCAAATCAGTAGAAGATAAAAAATAAAGAAATAGAAATAGAAAATGTTTAACTCGAAAGTACTGAATAAGATGGCAAAATAACAAAAAGTAAGGCACGAATAAGTTAAGCTTGCCTATGAAGACAGAGACTAACATATTGGGTTGAAATTACTCAGACCAACTTTAGCTATTTTTAAAATTAAGAACAGAAAAAGATTGAAAGTAGAAGGATATGAAAAGACTTACCAGAAAGATTCTAATCAAAAAAAAAGTTGACATAGCAACATAAACTTTACATGTTAAAGACATTAAAGCAAAATTATTGTTAGGAATAAAGAGGCTCACAACATGGACAAAAGTTACAATCCACCAGAAAATCTAAAATTTTCATGCATCTAAGGACATAGCCTAGTAAGTATAAACAAATTTGCACAATTACAAAACCATAATCTTGATGGTAAATTAGCATTGCTTTCTGATTAATTGCAAGATCAAGCACATGAAAATTCAATAAGAACATAAAAGGATTCAAATAAGCTTCATTTAGCAAGCTTGATGCAATGGACACACAGAGAACCCAGAGCCCAAATTAGAGAATAGGTATTCTCTTTAAACACACACAGATATTTACAAAATTGTTTATGCACTAAGCATAAAACAAATCTCAATAAATGCTAGAAAGTTGGCATCATATCAACCAAGTTAATTAGAATTCAATTATTAATAAATAATAAAAAGATAACTACTTTTAAAAATTCCATACATTTAGAAATATTTTTAAAAACTCATTCCAAATAAATGGGTCAAAAAAGAAAGAATAATAGAAATTTAAAATATTTCACACAAAAAATAATGAAAGTGTACCATATCTAACTGCAAACCTTAGTAGAAGAAAAATTAATGCCTGAAATTTCCATATTATGATGTGCAATAGTAGGGAAATAAAACTTTTAAAAACAAACTGATTTATTAGAGGAAAAAAAAGTCATTAGTTGGTTATTTGAAAAGACTTACAAACCAGACATACTCCTGGCAAAATTGATCAAGGAAAGAAAGAGAATATACTATAGAGATTGAAAAGAGGTCCAGAACATTATGTATAACTTTAGGTCAATAATTTTGAAAGCATTAGGTTGTCTGATTAACGTCTTAAAAAAAACATAATTTTATCTAAGCTGATTCAGGGAAAGAAATAGAAAAGCCAGATAATTACTAAAGAGCCAAAAAGCCTAATACCCAAAAAGAATCTTAAAAAATGGAATTACTAGTAAAAAAATGTCTCTCTCTTTCCCTCAGCCCCAAGCCCTTCTGCACATAGCAAGGCAGTTTTCAGGTGAGTTCTGTTGTATGTTCAAGGAACAGATACTACCACTGTTAAACTGTGCTAGAACAGGAAAAAACACTTTCAATTCATATTTAAAGCTAATATAACCCTGAAGGGAAAAACCAGACAACCACAGTAAGAAAGAAAAACTATTGGCCATCTGTCTCACTAGTGAACATAGATGGATAATCTGAAATAAAATAACAAATTAAAACTGTTCATTTAGAGCAGGGATCAGCAAGCTACAGCCTTCAGGCCAATCTGGCTGGTGGAGCCTGTTTCTGAATGGCCTACAGGCTGAGAATGGTTTTTATATTTTTAAAGGGTTGTTTAAAGAAAGAAGCAGCAGCCATGGAGAACAAATGACACCTACAGAGCCTCAAGTGTTTCCTATCTAGCCCTTTACAGAAGAAGCGTATTGATCCCTGATTGTAAAATTAATCTGATATGTCTGATGTCCTTATAAAAAGGGGAAATTTGGATACAGAGGCAAGCACACAGGTAGAACCCCATATAAAGGTGAAATCAGAGATTGGGGTGATGCTTCTACAAGCCAAGGAGCACCCAAAGCTGCCAGCAGACCACCAGAAACCAGAGAAGCGTGGAACCGATTTTTCCTTACAGCCCTCAGAAGGAACCAGTCCTAACATCACCTTGATCTCAGACTTCTAGCCTCCAGGACTGAGACAATACCTTTCTGCTCTTCCAATCATTCAGCTCACGGTACTTTGTTACGGAAGCCCTAGCAAACTCACACACGTTTCTTTAAAAATAACAAATGAGGCAATGTGTTCAAGAATAATGGAGGATCTTCCTAGATAAAATGAACATAGAAAATCTTCCTGAGAGTGTCTTAAGTCAACATCGGAAGGATAAGAAGGATTCAGACATGCCAAGAGTTTGGGACACAGCACCCCAGGGAGAGGGAACAATGTAGCCAATCCAGTTAAGGCAGGGAAAAGTTTATCTAAAACTGATTTTAAAAGGAACATTATCGAGGCTGGAAGAGCATGATGATAGAGTATAGGTTCCTGTACCTTTGGAAGAATAAATGATTACCAAAATCAGAAAACCCAAAGTCAAATTTGTCCTCATATGTTTGGGGTCACCAAAGCCATGTTCATGGTATAGGATCCCCTGACAACCCTCATAAAACTTAACATGCTCAAGGTATGGTCCTCATAGGGAATATAGTGAAATCACCATTTCCAGGAATGTCAGAATAATAAAATCAAATTCATCAGAAGAGCTCCAAGCCCCAATCTTCCCTCCAAAGTATTCTTTACACCTGTGGTCCCCGACCCCCAGGCACAGACTGGTACCAGTTCATGGCCTGTTAGGAACCAGGCTGCACAGCAGGAGGTGAGCAGCAGGCTAGCGAGCGAAGCTTCAACTGTATTTACAGCCACTCCCCATCGCTCACATCACTGCATAAGCTCCGCCTCCTGTCAGAGGCATTAGATTCTCATAGGAGCTCAAAACCTACCGTAAACTGTGCATGCGAGGGATCTAGGTTGCGTGCTCCTTATGAGAATCTAATGCCTGATGATCTGAGGTGGAGCTGAGGCGGTGATGCTAGCTCTGGGGAGTGGCTGCAAATACAGATTATCATTAGCAGAGAGGTTTGACTGCACAATAAATGTAATGCACTTAAATCATTCCGAAACCATCCCCTCGTCCTCCTGTTCATGGAAAAACTGTCTTCCATGAAACCGGTCCCTGGTGCCAAAACGGTTGGGGACCGCTGCTTTACACCATCTCTGATAAGGTATCTTCACTATCTATTTGAATATTCCCTGTCTGCTCACTACCTCAGAGCATAGCCCATTGTTTCTTACCTCTAACTTAAAAAATACATTCCAAATAGGTAATACAAGCACATGGCACAAAATTCGAAAGACAAAAAAATGGTCACAGTGAAAATTAAGTCTCCTTCCTTCCCTGCCTCTTTTCAAATAGTGTCCCCTACCAGAGGCAACCACTATTACCAGCAAAGTCCATGCATTTATAAACATACATGTAAATTTTATTTTTGCAACACAATAAGAGCAACTGTACACACACTTCTGCCCCCCTTTTTTTTCCTGGAATTTTCATATTGGTGTCCACAAAACTGCTTATTCTTTTTTAACAGCTGCATGTATAGTTTTCTACTATAGATCTAATGTGTTGCTAGATTCTCTCTTTACTGGGTTGATCGGAGCATTTCTATAGTTGTTTCCTATTTGTCTTTTCTTTTCCTTAAAAATGGAGCTAATCCCGCTGAACTGCATGACGTAAGGAAAATATCCCTGCAGTAACTAGAGGGTGACAGCATGCTCTGTTGCCATAAACATCTGCAAAAGATGGTGAATTCTAGAAGGCAGTGTAGCATATTGGTTAAGAATACAGATTGCCTAAGTTCAAGTCTGGACTTCACCACTTACAGCTAAATGGCCTTAAACAAGTTACTCAAACTTTCTGTGTCTCTTCAATTTCCTCTTCTGTGAAATAGAAATAAAATAGTACCTGCGCAATTAGTGTTGCTGAGTAGATGCAATGGCATGTTAGTCATTGCCTAGCTCGTGGTAAGAGTTTAATCAATGCTAATCATTGCTGCTGTTCCTCTTCTTATCTTTATTATCCTTGTCTTCCTTAGAAGATAGAGATCATCCTCCCAAGACCTCTTCAACAATGCTCTGAAAGACAAACAAAAGTGAAGAGAGATCATCACTCTTGGCTTGCATTTCTGTCTTCTGTACCATATTCCCTCTGTTCTGGGGGATAATCGTGTGTGTGTGTGTGTGTGTGTGTGTGTGTGTGTGTGTGCGTGCTTGGTAAGGAAAGATGGTAGTGCCTGGTTGCCCTCCAAAACTCTGCCTGGTACCTTGTTTTCAGACCCTATCCTAACTGGCTGCTGACCTTGGTCTGGGTTAGGGAACACCATCAGGAAGCTGAGCTTCATCTGTGTCAAGAGAATGTAATTTGACTTGCAATTGTCTTTACATAGACTCCCCCTGCTGATGGTTAATTTTATGTGTCAACTTGACTGGGACACAGGATGCCCAGATATCTGGTTAAACATTATTTCTGGGTGTGTCTGTGAGGGTGTTTCTGAAGGGCAGTACCATTTGAACAGGTGGACTGAGCAAAGCAGATTGCTGTCCCCAACGTAGGTGAGCCTAATCCAATCTGTTGAGGACAGAAATAGAACAAAAACGTGGAGGAAGGAAGAATTCCTTGCCTGACTCCTTGAGCTGGGTAATCGGTCTCCTCCTGCTGTCGTACTAGGATGTACATCATTGATTCTCCTGGTTCTCAGGCCTTTGAGCTTGGACTGAAACTACACCAATGGCTTTTCTGGGTCTCCAGCTTGCAGGTGACAGATCCTGGGACTTCTCAGCTTCCATAATTGTGTGAGCCAATTCCTCATAATAAATATATAGAGACATATATTTAATTATCTATATAATATATACACATACACATATATAGAGATACACATATATCTCTTGTTGGTTCTGTTTCTCTGGAGAACCTAATACCCTCCCCATCCCAAATCTGGAGCCATCTGCTCCCAGACACAGCTGCCAAACACAGACGAGATAACAAGAGCCTCTGGGGCATGCAGGGCCACTGCCCACACTGTGTAAATGTTCTTAAATGCCTTATATTTCACTATACCTGGGGCCCTGGCAGGCAGCGAGACAGGTTTCTGGCTCTGGAGAATGTGGGTTAGTCCCAGTGGCCCTTCTAGGTGGGGGTGACCCAGTTAGTGTAGTAACCTGGAACTGCCTGCATGTGCGTGCCAAACCTGCAATCAACAGCATCCTGGGCAGCTCTGGTTTAATTTCTAAATTGAGCAGACAGCTTAAAACTTCAGCGATGATCTAAATAGCTTCTTTAAGATACACTTAATTCAGATTTAACAAGACAATTAAATTTAACAAGATGCTGTTAAATACCAGTGATTGTTTAATACGGGTGTGCGGAGGAGCTGCCGTGCAGGAGGCACACATTATTATTAATTACTGCTAAATTATTTTAATCACCAGCATTTAAATCTCAATATTTCTTATCAAATGGGGATACTCAATGTGCAGGATCCTAAATACAATATATAAACAACGATATATAGTCTTTAAAGCCCTTCATTCTCCAAAGGAGAATAAAAGCTGACATGTATAGTATGTGGACACATACTATGTGCCAAGCACTATTCTAAGCACTTCACAAATAATACAAATAACCCTTGTAATAACACCATGAGGTACCCTTGTTTTCCTTTCTATCTATATATAAGGAAACTGGGTCATAGGGCGGACACATACCTCAGGGTCCAACAACTAGGAAGTGATAGAACCAAGATTTGAACTCAAGCTGTCCGAATCTGGAGCCCACAAGCTTAACTGCTGACCGTACTCTCTCCAAGATGATTGCAGACTTGCAAATGTCTAGTTTTCAAGCTCTAGCCTAGTCTAATACCAAAAGGACAGGGGACTTTGGATCCAGATGAACCTGGGTTAGAATTCTGACTTACCAGTTGTGTGATTGTGGGCTCCTAAGCCTATTTCCTCACTTGGAAAATGTCAGTATTAATGCATGCTCACATGGTCAAATAATGCATGTAGAGAGCCTAGCACAGGGACTGGCACGTAGTATAAACTCAAGTTCACTTATTGGACAGATATTTATAGAGTACTTTCTCTATAGCACCCTCGGGTAGACACTGGGGACCAAATGATAAGCACAAACAGTACAATAGAGTTCAGGCACTTATCATGTCAGGTGTGGTTAGGGAGAGTTGTCCTGGTTCTTTGGCTCCTTGCTTGAAAGACTCACAAGCAGGGGTGATGCAATGGAGTGATGACAGACACAAAGCACGTCCACACAAGCAGCTTTTATTGCAAAGTGAAAGTAAGTTCCAGAGAGAGGAACAGGTCTGTCCCTGTGAGTGGAGATGACGCTGAGTTTAAAGACAGAGTATAGAAAGTATAGTACACTCTCAAGGTCAGTAAAGAGTGGACTACTCCAATAAGGAACAGCGTCATAGCACGGTGTAGAGTCTGTCCTTTATGCTAACAGCTAATAATATGTTAAGCTGGGGATGAAATATTCATGTCTTTTCAGGGGAAGTGGGTGGAGGTTCCCAGAATTATTTACTCTCCCATTTTCTGTCCTTGTGTGGCTCGCTCCGGAACTGTCATGGTGCTAGGGGGTGTGATTTTTACTATGTTAATGAGGGAAAGGTTACACGCGGACAGGTTTTCCATTCCCCTGCGCATGTCCTGAAGGAGAGAAAGTTCCTAACCACCATTTCCTGCTGTTGTGGTTTCTACTCTTTATCCTCATTGGTCCATGCCACCTGCATACCCTCACCCCTACCTACCATTCACATACGCACAAATGAGTATATGGCCAAGACTGGACAAGTACTGAGTAGAGAGGTACATGCTACTGTGAGACTATACAAAGGGACTTTGGCCAAGACTGCAAAGCTTCCCTGAGGAAGTGATGAGCACCTGTGACCTTCATCCCTTATAGAAATACTTATTTGGCCAAACAGATCTGCTTATCTTTACGTGGGCGTGAGTGTAGGATATTTGACTTGTTTTTAGTTTTGTTTTGTTTTTTAATGTAAATTTGAGCTTTTGAACTTGGGAGACCATCAGGGCACAGTTGACTAGGTCAGAAATTGGTGTTAGAAATTTGATCTCTGGGCCGGGTGTGGTGGCTCACGCCTGTAATCCTAGCACTCTGGGAGGCCGAGGCGGGTGGATCACTCAAGGTCAGGAGTTCGAGACCAGCCTGAGCAAGAGTGAGACCCTGTCTCTACTAAAAAAAAAAAAAAAAAAAAATTGGGCAATTCTTATATTAGTAAAAAATAAATAAATTTATATAAAAAAAAATAAGTTCGAGAAATTTGATCTCTGCCTTCCCTGTGAATCCTGAGGTTAAGAAAAGCCTCAGCGTTGACGTCCTCGAGTGCAGTCTCTAGCATATACGAGGTACTCAATAAATATTAGTTAAATGAATAAATAGCAAACATAAATCATAGGGGAAAAGTTCTGGGATTTGCATAGCAACTCACATTATCTAGAGCCCCTTTTCCCTATATCATTTAAGCAGAGCTCAGTGGTTAGACTACCAGGTTTAAAGAATTCCACCACATACAAGCTGTGTGACCTTGAACAAGTAACTGCTTTCTATGCTTCATTTTACGCCTCTGAAAAAATGGGTTACAATGAGGGTTAAATCAGATAATGTGTAAAACACTAAGCACAGTTCCTCATGGCAATGTTAACCGAGGTAGTGGGCAACAGCAGTGATGGTGTGGTTCTTTAATCCATATAGCACAAACTAAATGGTTGATCATAGATAGCATCCTCCTTTAACGTAAAAGAAAAAAACTGAGGTTTAGAGATCTAAAGTTATGTAGCTAGTCAAACCCAGGTCAGCTAGTTCCAATCCCACCATGCCAAGTGAGCCAACAGAAGTCTTTTGAACAGGAACACACCATGGAGAAAGCGCTAGAGCAAAAGGCTGCTCAGGGAGCCTGTGCAGGAGAGTGAGGTCAGCTGGAAGTAACTCCTTCCTTCTGAGCAAGCAGCTGACGACCTTATGTTGTCCCCCAATTATTTCCCCTCCTGCCATTTTCTGGAATGGGGATGGGGGATGCAAAATTAGGGAGCTGGAGAGAAACTGATTCCTCTCCCTTGAGCTCAGCAAAAGAAAGATGAGAAGGAGAAGCCAGACAAAAGCATTCCCCTCCCCTCTGGGGCTCTGAATCCTGCCATGGCAGTGGCTGCAAGTCTGAGACCAAGCTGCCCCCTAACGTGCACTCTCCACATGCAGGAGGCTGCAGCTGAGGGATCAGACATGCTGCAGCCATTGGCAACTAACTTTAGGCAGGAAGCAAAGGAAAAGAACTCAAGTGCCTTAAGCAGTAGGCACCAGGCTCTCCATGTGTATGAGCAAGATCCCTTGCCCTGTGTTTTGGACTTGTCTAAATCAAGATTTCTTCTATTTGCTTATTGTTGGGGATGGAGAGGAACATTCTGTGCATTCACTGTAGAATGTTCAGCAGTAATCTCTGGCCTCATCCCATTAGATATCAGTAGAGCTCCCTGCGTCGTAACAAACATATATGTCTAGACATTGCCAAATGTCCTCTGGAGAACAAAATTGCTTCCATTTGAGAACCACTGCTACAGGATGACTTGACAACAGGCCATGGTTGTGGGTTAGGCTTTTTCCTTGGTTAAAACCAGGCCACAAATGGTGCAAATCTGGACAAATCAGGAAGCACTTGGCCCATCCCCTTGCCTTGTGTGGAAGGGGACAGTCATGAGGTGCTCATCTTCCTCAGCTTATTTTAGGCTTGCTGTGACCCATCTATATTTTTAGGAAATATATTTTGTTTCTCAGCACCTAATGTGAGGTGGTATGAGCCATTTCCAGAGAGGTGAGCTAAAGGGAAATGTTGCTACAGAAACCCCTTTCCTGTCTCAACCTCCACTTCTACAGACACAGTGGAAGACTGTGGCAGATCGATGGGAACCCTAGCAAGCTGGCAAATATTCATCTGGACCATCATGCTTGCCAACAAATGTTTCTTGGGAAGATCGTCTTTGCTAGGCATCATGCTAGGCAAAGTGGAAGGTGTATGATAGACAGGTGGAAGGTGCTAACATAAAGAAGTCATTGTTCCCAACTCCAAAGCTTCCAATCTGTTTGGAAGAATCATGTGGTAAGCCCCCAATGGTAGCGATGATACTGTGTCCAGTATAACTTGGTTACTGCATTACTTGCATGACCTTCAAGACACAGCACCTCGGTTTCTGTGAAATACCTGTCCTACCTCAGAGCATAGAGAATCAGATAAAATAAACACTGAGCACATCTGGAAAAAAAAAAAAGAATCATGTGGTAAGGACCATATATACATCTTCTAAGTTCAAGACCTAAACTTAGAGTCCAGATTTTGACTCTGTCTCATTAACTGAGGCTGTATATTGCCAGGGGCCAGCATGAGTGATTGAGCTCATCCTAGGCATTGATCCACATTTAGAACTTCTGTCTTTCTTGCCTGGATCCCTGGTTTGGAGGATAATGGGTTCAGGAGAACACAACAGTCATTCATTCAACACATATTCACTGAGCACTACTATGTTCAGGACTGTGCTATTATGAATATGAGATAGTAACAAAAACGTATTTAATCCATTCCCTCATGGGGCTTACCATCTAATGGGGAAGATAGACGTTAGGTAGAAATAGCACAAAGAAAATATGTAATTGCCATTCTTAGGAAGAGTGAAAAAGGAAAAGATCAGACATCTCCCTGTTGCTTGCCCTGGCTGCAGTCTGAGTCTGAGGGTGATGGGTACTACAAGGAGATGCTAAAAGAGCTGTTAACCCGAAGGACTTTGTGAGATGTGAGCATAAGTAGAGCCACCGCAGGATCAAAACAAAGTGCAATGGTGAGTTGCAGAGAGGGGCAGTATCTGCATTTCTATAGGGAGGGTAGCATCACTTTAGCTCCCAGTAGGGTTTGTGTCCTTGGAAGCTCCAGGAGCAGTGACTCAGTGTTTACAAAGAGGACCCAGGCAGCTGGCATGCTGGTCAAATACATCACCAGTGGATTCCTGGGCCAGAGAAACCAAGGAGGAGACCAGAATTGCACAAGTACATGTGAAACTCCCCCAAGAACTCCTTAAAGTAACTCTAGGAGATTCTGAGTGCTGACCAAAGTTCTGTAGCATGGAAGTGGGACTAAGAGCCAGCAAACTCTGCATTACAAACCTACTTAATAAGAAGCAAAAAAAAAAAAAAAAAAAAAAAAGGCCTAGGTTGTGAATCCTCTGTAGGGCTCCAGATAAAAGAGAAGTTTCAAAGCTCCCTCCTGCAAAAGGTAGGCCTTTACCTGAGCCTTGAAGTATGGATGTTTTAAATTTGTTTCTTAAGCTGATGTCATCATTCCCAAATGATAGCTAGGAAGTACTTTCTGCTCAGACTGAGCAAATACTGAGAATCAAAAGGGAATGGCCTATCTCTGCTGAATCCAGTGGAGGAAGAAAAGAAACCAATTATATTAGGAGCCAAATCAAGTATAAGTGAAGATTATTAAACAAGATCCAAAATTCTTCTCTGGCAAGAATATACTGCCTATAGTATGTAAACCCACAAATATATATTCAGCATGTACTTTGTGCAAAACATTGTAGTACAAACTCTAGATTATAATACTAACAATGGCTAACATTAATGGATCAAATTCCAGCTCTACCACATTTTAGCTGTATGATGAAGGAGAAATGTCTTAACCTCTCTGCCTTTTAATGTTCTCATCTGTAAAATAGGAATAATAATAATACCTAAGTGTAGAAGAATTCCTAGCATATAGTGAATGCTATACACTTGTTACTATTATTATTATCACTATAATTTTTGTCATCATCTTCATTATTATAATAGGCCAGATTGTATTACAGGATTTCATTTAATCCTTATGAGATTGGCACTTTCATTATTTCCATTTTATAAATAAAACTGAGGCCTAGAGAGATTAAGAAAGTAACCAAAGTCACTTAGCTACTAAATTGCAGAGCCAGGATTTAAACCCAGGGTATTAGACTCCAAGTTCATACTTTAACTACTACCTTGAGATGACAGGATTATATGGAATAATGTGTATGAAGTACCAACCAAGATTATGACACTCACTAAATGACTCCTATTGTCATTTTCATCATTATCAATGGTGCCCATTTTCCTTCTTAGATGGTATAATGAATATGCAACATAAGTCCTTATTACAGTTGGTAAGGAGTGAGGCTCAAATTCCTAATCAGTAAACTTTTCATCTCGAATGAATGAGAACTATGAGTGAACCCATCAGCTGTAAAGAAGAAGGAAAATTGTTTTCTCTGGGACTCTAAAAATCTGAAAACTGTAAATCCTATCAGGCTGGATAAAGCTGTGCACTCGAGAACCTTCTGGCTTCTGCCCTATCTCCCCATTTGACCATTCTTTCTCCTAAGCTGTGTGTTTTGCCCCCACGTGTCAGATAGCTAGCCTTCACGAGTGGCTTCATTCAGACTGTAATTGTGCATCTGAACCCAGTCATCCATCGAGTTTTAGGCTCATATTGAAAGCTGTGTTGAGAATCAGGAAGACCATGTTCTCTCTCCCTCAAATAAGCACTTTTTACAGCGACGTCAGCAAAGCAAACATCAGCATTAATTAACAGTGACTTGGGACTGTGTAATGTTTTCCACTAGATCTGAAGGGGGCCAGAGGGAAGAAGACAAGGGACAACACATGGTGTCACCACGTGTCTGGGGAGGGGGAGGCTAAATTCAGAATGCGCAAGCAGACTCCTATTTGCTTAAAAATAGAAGGAAAATGTTTTGAAACCTCAAGTGGTTAGTGGTGGAGATGGTTAAACCTGATGACTCATCTCCCAGTGTGCCATGTTGTGCCTGGTCAGTGGGCAGCTGTGTTGCTTGAGGACACTGCAAATGGCATCGGCCTCTTAGCTCTAAGGAAAGACGCAGGGAAGTGTTCTGAACATGAGGACTTTCTTCACTCATTCGATATATCTTTTTAACACAGAAATCTGAAAAAAAAAAAAAATCAGTTCCTGTTACAGCCTAACACCCTTTGATGGATTTCCATTTCACCAATAATAAAACATAGTCTTTTCCTTGCCCTTTGCATTAGTGTCCTAGGGCTGCCATAACAAATTACCACATTCAGTGGTTTTAAACAAGAGAAATTTATTCTCACTGTTCTGGAGGCCGGAAGCTGAAATCAAGGAGTGAGCAGGACCATTCCCTCTCTGAAGGCTCTAGGGCAGGGGCTTCCCTGCTCCTTAGCCCCTGGCGATGGCCAGCCGTCCTTGGTGTTCCTCAGCTCATAGATGCATAACTCCAATCCCTGCCTCTGTCTTCACATGGCCTTCTTCTCTGTGTGTCTCTGTCTCTTTCTCTGTTTTCTCTTCTCATAAGGACACAAGGCATTGGATCAGGGCCCACTGTATTCCAATGTCACCTCATCTTGACAAATTGTATGTGCAAAGACCCTATTTCTAAATAAAGTTGCATTCTGAAGTTCCAAATGTACTTGAATTTTAGGGGGATGTGATTCAACCCAGCACACCCCCTTCCCACTCCTCAATTCACCAGCTGAGCTCTAGCCATAGTGGCTTCCCCTCATTTCTCTGAAGTTATCAAATTCTCTTTTCCACCTTCATCCCTGTCAATTTCCAAGTCCTCTCTGTTTAGAACTCTGCCCTCCCTCACCCCTCTTGTCCTGGCTGGTTCCACCTCCTCCTTCAAGTCTTGGTTTAATGTCACCATCTCAAAGAAACCTTCCCTTGCCCCCATATCTAAGCTCCTGTTCCCACTAATTTTCTCAGTTTCCACACTTTTTTCTTTTCTTGTACTTTGCATCACGTCAATGCTTTTTTCTTTCTCTCTTTCCGTGTGCACATGTGTATGTATTTTTACCTTTCTTACTAAAATGTCAGTTTGTCCACCAGGAGCTCCACTCATTTGTTTTCTTCTAGTTTGTTCACCCAGCACCTTATAAAGTCCCTGTTGCATATTACTTACTAAGTGAATTGTTGTTTAGTAACAAAAGCACTTGGGTATCTGTTATATTGAAGGCCAAGCGCTACAGACTCAGGAAACAGGGAGTATATGAAATATAACCCTTGCCCTCAAGGAACTTTGATGAGATCAGAGATAGACACAAATAATTCTAAGATGCAATAAAAGTTCAAGCAGAGAAGGACTGGAAAAATGCAGCAGGAGCAACTCTGAGCAAACAATTTAGCAATGCCAGCAGCCTCAGGGGAGTGGAGGGACACAGGTGGGGATGAACTTGGAAAGTTGCTTTCAGAGCAAAAGGGAGCTGGTATTGATGCAAAAAAAAAGTGGGAATAATTCATTGTGCATGCAACCATGGGTAACCTCGGGGGCAATCAGCACATCTGTGGGCTGGACGCGGTGGAGCCCCATGCGGTGTGTGTCTGAGCCCAGCTGCCACATCAGGCAAGGCAATCAAGTGGAAGAAGCAGCCGATGATGCCTTTCCCACCAGGGTTTCCTGGGCCCTGGTTCTTCTAGAAGCCTTGAAGCTGGATGCAATTAATGAGTCCTGAAATCCATTGACAACTCAGGGGGATCTTTTGCTGCCCACCCTTGGGTGCTCCAGGAAGCTGAGACAGGCTCTGCATGACAGTTTTTTTTTTTGTTTCCTGCCTCCCTCTCTGCAGTTCTCACCCTAAGATTGTTATTTAAGCTCCAGGTTAAACTAAATCCTGTTGCTTCTGGGGCAAACTACACTCAACCTTTTTCTCCAAGAGGCAGCTGGCTTGGCCACCAGCTGCCGTGCAGAAAGCCACCCTTTCTGCTTTCCTGCCCACTCCTCTGGAGTCCCTTCTGGTCCTCCAGGTGCAGGTGGGCTGTACCTGGGTGAAATGTTCGTGCTTAAGATTCTCACTTCTTGCAAGTCTACAATAGACAAGATGCCAGAGGAAAAGGGAGTCACTTGATATGCAGCAAATATAAAATGTAAAGTTTTCTCTGCAATTTTCTGTTTGGATTCAAATGCCCTCCTGGAGGAAGGAGACCCTTTGGAAGGACACAGGTAAATGTGTGGCAAGACAACACTCCTTGGGGGTCCCAGATGTGATGGCAGACCTTGTACCCTGAATGTGTCTGTGAAGGCATTCCTTTGGGAGGCACTGTTTTTGGAGGACGAGAGAGATACTACATAGAAGGTGCTTAACACAGTAACTGCTACATGGTACATAACCAGTTACTGCCGGCTGCTGTTACTCCTCCTACTGTTAATACCAATATTAGTGTTTTCATATCAGAATGGGAAATCTCCATAGCAACTAGGGTGCGACTGGGCCCTTCTTAAACGCTTACTGAAGTCTTGGCTGAAGGGATTTGGAGAGAGGGATGGGGACGAAGAATAAAGCTGTAGGTGGCTGGAGAAGAGAAAGGAGCAAGAGAAAAGAGAGCAAAGCAGCAGCGGCCATGGAAAGAAGAATGTGAATGTTGAATTTTTAAGAAAGCTTTGCGGGGTTGATATCCATAAGGCTGTCCTCCACACCTGTTTTTACTGAACTATGCATCGACTGTTAAAGCTTCTAGAGAGGGTGAGGCGAGGTCACTAGATGTGGTGACATTAGAGCCTGGCCTCAAAGTGAGGTTTAGGCTAAGGAGGCGGAGTGCCCCCTAGTCGCACCTGTGGTATACAGAAGGACCATGTCAGTTTCCTAGGGCTGCCGTAACGAATTGCCACAAACAGAACTGTATTCCTTCACTGTTCTCGTGCACTGAAGTCCAAAATCCCACAGGGCCACAGTTCCCTTGGGGGCTCAAGAGGAGAACCCAATATTTGACTCTTTCAGCCTCTAGTGGCTCTTAGCATACCTTGGCTTGTGGCCACATCACTTCCTCTCTGCTTCTGTGGTCACACTGCCTTCTCCTGTGTCTCCAATTGCCCCGCTGCCTTTCCCAGTATGGACACTTATCATTGGATTTAGGACCCACCTGAAGAAACCAGTATGATTCTCTCATCTCAAAAGAGAGAGAATCATTCACTGATTTCAGGAAGTGGGACATAGACATATCTTTGTAGGGGACACTGTACAGCCCACTATGAGCATCCTGGAGTTCAGAGAGGTGAGTGATTTGCTGAAGGTCTCAGTGCTAGCAAACAAAGGAGCCAGGTGCAGAAATCTGAGGAACAAAGGTGGGAAATGACTTACCCAAGACAGTGCAGTAAATACCAAGCTGAGTCAAGGCTTCACACTACACTGAGTCTTCAATGGTTTTACCCAAATGCATGAGTAATGTGGGAATTTCCTATAATATTTGGAAGATATTTTTGTCTAGGTAACTGGAAAACTTGAGGAAAGATGTTTTGCCATTGAGATACCCTATTTGAGACTTAGCCCAAGAAACCCTTTTTTGGATGAGGACTTTTAAAAGATGGTTTGTAAGAAGATAAAAGAATGGAATGGCTGATGCATCACACCAATGTTGGAATGGAAAAGGGCCTTCATCCTTACAAACAGTAAAAAGCTTTCATCATTTTATATATTTGTTCACTTACTCATTCTACAAATAATGAAAGTACTGTGCCAGGCAATGTGCTTAGTGCTTGGGAGACAATAAATGAAAAAGATCAATGTGTTCCTTGCATTTATGGAACATAACACAATATGGGGGAGACAGACAACAATAACAATAAAACAAAAGAGTGCTATTTTGAAACTTGAAAATTGCTGTGAATGAAATAACCACTGTGCTATGAGACAGTATATTGGTGATGATGCTACTTTACATAGGGGAATTAGAGAAGGTCTTTGTGAAGTTTGGGTGAGATTTGAAGGAGCCCATTATGCAAAGAGGCTAGAGAGGGCATTTTGTTTCAAAACACAATGCCTTAAGGGGCCAATGATTTTGGCATGTTCTTGGAATAGTCAGAGGGCCAGTGTGGCCAGAAATTATAGTTGGGTGGGGAAAGTGAGGCTTCCTCTATTGCAAAAAGGCTTCCTCCATGTGGCAAAAGATATTGCCACACTTGGCTCCAGAATTACATCATCCCAGCCCAGCGATGACAAATCAAAAAAGAGCTTCTATCTCCTCCTGTTTCCTAAATTCTAAATCCCAGGAAAGACTTTGATTGGCTTAGGTTTGGGTCATGTGACTTCACTTGAACCAATCAAAGTGACCATAGAAATGCAATACTCAGAAAAGCCAGACCTGAATCACTTACTGTCCTCTGTGGTCAGTGTGGCCAGAATCACATGATTGGAGCAACAGGAAATCAGTTGCCCAGAGGAAGAGGGTGATGCAGGACAGACAAGAGAGTAGACTTCCACCATCCTGCTCAAAAGGTGGTGCTTCATCCACTGCCCGCCAGATCCTTACAAGCAGGGATATTATCTATCTTATTTATTCTTTTGTTTCCATGCTGAGGACAGTGCCTAGGACAAACTATCTGTTGGATTTATGGAATGAATTAAAAGAATGACATTTTATTACCAGAAAAAAAATATTACAGCTATGCATTGCTTAATGACAGGGATATGTTCTGAGAAATGTGTCATTCGGTGATTTTGTCATCGTGCAAACATCACAGAGTTCTACAAACCTAGATGGTATAGCCTACTACACACCTAGACTGTATGGTATAGCATATTACTCTGAGTCTACAAACCTGTCCAACATGTTCCTGTACTGAATACTGTAGGCAACTGTAATGCAATGGTAAGTATCTGTATATCTAAACATATCTAAACATAGAAAAGGTACAGTAAAAAGACAGTATGAAAGATTTTTTTAAAAGGTACACCTGCATAGGGCACTTACCATGAATGGAGCTTGCAGGACTGGAAGTTGCTCAGAGTGAGTCCATAAGTGAGGGGTGAGTGAATGTGAAGGCCCAGAACATTACTGTACACTATCGTAGACTTTATAAACACTGTACACTTAGGCTATACTAAATTTATAAAGAAAATTAAGTACTTGTGCTACAACATTAGGACAACCAAGAAGTCATAGGGTCATAGGAATTTTTCAGCTCCATTATAATCATATGGGACCACCATGATATATGTGGTCTGCTCTTGACCAAAATGTCATTATGCAGCACATGACTGTATTTGTTATATAACATACTTCACCACGGATAGGTATAAACTACTGTTATACCAAACTATTGTTGGGGTTGTTGGTCTACAGAGTGGGAATACTAATACTTAAAGCTACCTAATTTACCAGGCTTCACTGATGATTAAATGCTGTTACATCGTGAATGGGCTTTGGAAAGTATTAAACAACATACAAATACAAGGCATTTTGTTGTTAATAGTCAGCCAGGAAATGAATGCTCAGAGGATTGCCTAAATAGGCTCCTAAAGGGTATGGCAAAAAATGGAACTTTGTAGAGAAAGTTTCAAATGGCAAAAAATACTTAGGCAGCAAAAGACAATTTTCTAAAATGATGGGTTTGAGAAGAATGAATCAGCGATGAATGTCAGTACAAAACATTATTTAAGAAGTCTGAACATACTCCTGATTAAAAATATTTTCAAGAGTGACTCCAACAGAAATAATGTCAGACTAGGCACAAACCTGTTCCTTTAACCCTCCTGGCTAACCAGGTTGCAAGAGCCTGAGCCCACACCTCCATTAAGTGCTCGTGGCTGCTTTTAGGGCATGGCATGTGGCATGTGGCATGGGAATATGCAGTTGAGTACTTTAGGTCTTGTCATTTTAGGTTAGATGTCAGCCTCTAGAAGAAGACAGGTGGAAAGGAAGCCAGACTTCTGTCCACAGGCCAAGAGTGACCAATGCCATTAACCATGTGGATAAGTTGAGGCACAGGTAAACTGCTGTCATGGGAGCAAGTACAGCAGCTTAGAAGAGCAAGTGTGTGTGTGTCCCTCACAGTGCAAAGGTGGGAGGGCAGTCTAGGGCAAGTAGACAGATCCAGAAGGTCATCATGAGTCACAGCCTGACCGGCTGGCTCTGCCCTCCTCAACATATGGCTTCCATCTCTGGGTCCGAGGGAATTGCTGTACTGTCTGTCATCCAGCCAACAGGAAGGAGGCTGGGGAAAGAGCCCTGGCAAGTAGAGTTGTCTTCATAGAGATGACTTCAAACTTGCAAATATCACTCCTACCCGTATTCCATTGGCCCTAATGTCATCAGATGGTCACACGTAACCACAAAGGAGACTGGGCCCTGAATTCTCTAGTTGGATGGCCACATAGCCCAGATAAAGCTTCAGGCCAGGTAGAGGGGTTATTTCTAAAGGAAAAGGGGACTATCAGTGCTGAGGGACACAACAGTAGTCTCTGCTGTGTCATGCATGTATTGAGTTCCTGCCATGTTTGAGGCATGGTGGGAAATACGACTGTGAAGAAGACAATGGCGTGCATTCCAGAAGGCCATAGACATGCTCACATACAGGAATAACACTCACATATATGTGTGAGTGTGACAAGCGATGAATATAAACCCTGTGTTCTGGAAGTTTAGGGAAACGGGGGATTATTTCCCTCTGAGTGGGATTTAGGAAAAATTCTTAGAGGAGGCAATATTTTAAATGGGCCCTTAAGATTGACCAGGGTAGACTGGGAATTGGTGTTAGGAAAAAGGACTGGAAAGTGGGAAAGCAGGGCCTTTGGTCATCCCAGCCAGAATCATTTTCATAGCAATGGCCCTTTGAGACATCCAGCAATCCCACAAAAATGACCACATGAAGTGAATCCTGTTGGTTATCACTCCAAATCCATTCTGCCCTATTTCCTTAGTGATGAGAATCCTAACTTTTACTTAAGCATAGCGCCCTCCTTAGCCTTCTGTAGAGCCATACGATCAAGTTTTGGCCAATGAGGGAAAGTGGAAGTATCATAAGCAACTGCTGAGAAGTATTCTTAAGCAAACAGCTTTTCTTTGCATCTCCTTGATCCTGCTGCCTGGAATTTAGATGTGATGGCTAGAGCTCTGGTAGCCATTTTGGAGCAGAAGAATGAGAACTGGCCCTGAAAATGGCAGCCAAGAGTTAAAATCAGCCTGCTTTCCTGATGGCTCTGTAGAAACACCATAGTGGAAAGCCCTGGGCTGCCTATCTCTATACTTATTTAAAGCAAAAGAAAAATAAGTCTTTAGGTGTTTAAGCCACTGTCATTTTGGGTTTTCAGCCACATTCAGTCACACCAAGTCCTAATGAGCACAGGCAACTTTCAAGCCCCACTGCTCCTATCAAACTTAGCAATGCATGGAAGTTCAGTCAACAGTCAGTGCATTCATTTCCTCTTAATACCCTAACAAATTGCCACGAAGTTAGTGGTTTAAAACAACACAACTTTGTTTATCTTGCAGTTCTGTAAGTCAGAAGTTCCAGCTTGGGTCTCACTAGGCTAAAATCAAGATGTTAGCAGACCTGTGTTCCTCTCTGGAGGCACTAGGGAAAACCCACATCCTTTCAGGTTGCTGGCAGAATTTAGTTCCTGGCAGTTGTAGGGCTGAAGGCCCCCATTTCCTTGCCAGCTGTCAGCTGAGGCCTAGTCTCAGTTTTTAGCAGCTGTCCACATCCTTGGCCCATGACCTCCTTCCTCCAGCGACAGTGGGTCAAGTCCCTCTCACACTTCAGAACTCGCCTACCTCTTTTTCCATCATCACATATCCCTGATCAGCCCTACTGCCTGCCTCTGCCACTTTTAAGGACCCACATGGTTATACCGGACCCATCCAGATGATTCAGCATCATCTCCCGGTCTTAAAGTCTGCAACCTTAATCCCACCTGCAAAGTTCCTTTAGCTGTGCTGTGTAACATATTTACAGGTTCCAGGGATTAGGGCATGGCTATCTCTGGGGAGCCATCATTCCACCAGCGAATAAAAGGTTCCCTCAGCAACCTCATTCTTCTGCCAACTTAAGATCTTATTTCAGCTGTCCTCCTCCTTTACAGGTTCAACAACCCAGGGGGCAATTTTCCCCAGATGTTTGTATATAGCCCTGACACAGCCAGGACTCCTGCCCTGTTCTAATTCTCAGGAATAATGCAGTGTCTTTGCCTGATTCCACATACATATTTGGAGTGATGCACCAACTCCAAAAAGATATCTAATGAATGTTTCAGGAGCCAAGTTCCAGGCCAAATCTGATGACAGCTGGGAGTAGTTTTCTAAGGTGGGTGTGGAGTGGAGACCAGGATGAAGACTAGGGTCTCTCTCGAAATTACCTCAAGGCTAGAACATAAAAGAGCCTGAGCAACCCTGAAAAATTACTTAGCTTTGTTGAGTGGTTTGCAAAGAGCAAGTTCCTTATAGATTCTTTCTATAAAGTTAGAGTTGGGGATAGGATTGTAAAATGGGCATATCCAAGGTGGTAATTTCAGAGAGAAGAGAAAAGAAGGACCAAAAGCCGCCTGAAAAAAATAGGACATGGGATATCAACCAAATTATCTTGGTGGAAATGGAGAAAGGTCACCTGATTGGTAGTCCTCTCCTTGGGGATCAACTTGGAGATCAACTCTGGCTGGATCTTTGTATGTTCTCTCTTGTGCACATTGGGGGAGGGAAGCATTTCAGAGTGAGGTCATTGGAAAGTAAGCTCCAAGAGGACAATGTTCTTGCCTGTTTTGTTTTATTTACCCTTATCTCTCAGAGTACTGCTTTGCACCTTGGACTCAACAAATATATATAGTATTACATAAATCAATCGATTATTGATTGATTGGTGATTGATTGAATGATTGATAGGTACTAAAGTCCTTCTTCAGTTCTTTTTCCCCACTGGGAAGTATTTCCTAGTAGTTAAACCTTGTGCTTTGAAATCAGACATGGATCTAGGTCTCACCCCTGCCATTTATTATGCCAGTGCATTCCCCGGAAACTTACTTGACTCTGTTTCCCGTCTGTAACTTTTAGCCCATGATTACTATCTGGCTTTGTGAGGTTTCATTGAGATAATAGATGGAAAGTGCTTAGCATAGTGCCTAGCAGCACAGTCCTGCACCACAAAATGACATTTTGGTCAAGGATGGACTACATAGACAACAGTGGTCCCATAAAATTATTAAATAAAATATTATATTTTTATTGTACCTTTTCTATGTTTAGATATATTTAGATAGACAAATACTTACCATTGTGTTACCATTGCCTACAGTATTCAATAGAGTAACATGCTGTACAGATTGATAGCCTAGGAGCAATAGGCTATACCATCCAGCCCACGTCTGTGGTAGGCTAGACCATCTAGATTTATGTACATACGCTCTATGATGTTTCCACAATGATAAAATCTTCTAACAACAAATTTCTCAGGATTAGCCGGGCATGGTGGTGCATGCCTGTAGTCCCAGCTACCCGGGAGGCTGAGGCAGGAGGATTGCTTAAGCCCAGGAGTTTGAGGTTGCTGTGAGCTAGGCTGATGCCACGGCACTCACTCTAGCCCGGGCAACAAAACGAGACTCTGTCTCAAAAAAAATAAATAAATAAATAAAAATAAAAATAAAAATAAAAAAAATAAAAAAATAATAAAAACAAATTTCTCAGGATGGATCCCTGTCATTAAATGATGCACGATTGTACTCAAACTCATTAGCACTTAATGTTAGTTCAAAGCCACTGCTCCTACCAAAGGGGTCTCCTCTTGATTCTCAAACTTAATTCCCAGCCTACATGCCTCTGCTTGTGTCACCCAGCCTGTCCCTCCAGCATTTCATGCACATGTATGAGTACATGTACACAAATATCAAAGGGGCCGAAGCCAATTTAAATGCTATCATCTCCACAAAGCCAACTATTGAGGCCCTAGTCAGAAGTCGTGTCTTCCTTCTCTTTCGAATTCTTGAATGCTGATTAAGTCACTTTTGCATTTATCACATACAAATGCCTAGCACAGTGTCTGGCATAATATGGAAACCTAACACATTTTGGATGGATGGATGGGTGGATGGATAGGTGGATGGATGGATGGATGGATGGATGGATGGATAGATGGGTGGATGGATGGAAAATTAACTTACTTATGTTCTCTGTCAGCTCCACAGGGATTTATTTATTTGTATACCCCCTACTGGTCAGCATAATGCCTTACCCACAGTAGGTGCTCACTAAATGTTGGTTGGATGGTGATAAAGGAGGAAAAAAATATGAAAAAGAGAAAAATCAAGACCAATCCCCACCTGGAATCATTCTGCTTTCAGGGCATCCTATTGAAAGGAGTTATTGAGTAGAGAAACAGGGAGTTGACAACCACTCTCTGGACTCTCTCCCAGGGCCTTTTTAGAACAGGAAAGTTAATTATGGAACCAGATTAACAGTTTCTTTTTTGATACAGCCAAAGTAAAACCAGCAGGATGCAATTTAGCTCTTCCCCACTTTTCAAATAGCAGCAAATTTTCATACAAAACAAAGAGACACTTGAATTGCAAATTACTTAGAGAATCAGCTAGCAACCCCAACGGAAGAATATTTCTGCTACTTTCAAAACCTGCTGTTGCCTTTTTGGGTTTAACCATGTAGTGGGACTGTCACAAAGGCCTGGGCGTCTTGCTGTTTCAACTCTTGGCCAAGTGGGGAGGAGGAGCAATTCATTAAGGTTTACTGGAATGCTCTGGGGTGATCTTTCGGCTCAGAACATTTTCCTCTTCCCCAGACGGTCTCTAACACACAGAGCACCAGCCTCCACTCACAGAACGAGGGCAGCAGGGTCCCTAGAGATCCTCATTCAAGGGTGGCGAGAGCAAATGCCTATGAGGTCAGGCAGGGACGTAAAGAGTAAAACAGGTGCTGAGGGCATGTGTATGTCCTCTAGGAAGCAGGTAAGGACTGGAGGGAACCGCTTTGCCCAATCTAACCATCATTGTCATGCAGAAATGCTGGACCGTGGCTGATCATTGCTAGACAGTGCCAAGAAGTCTGCAAGCTGGACTAATTGAAAGTTCATTCTTTTTAGCTGTTCGCATCTAACTAAGAAAAGAAAAAAAAAATGCCATCTATTGGCTAGGTATGACCTACGAGCCACCAGTTTACAACTTCTGATCTAGCATGGCTTCCTTGTTTGATAAACAGGGAAACTGAGGTCAGGAGATGGAAATAATTTATAAAAGATCACAGAATGACCAAATCTGCTGGCGCCCCTCCAGTGCCTAGCTGGTTACACCTCACAGCTCCCTCCAATTCCTGCCCCTAGCGGACACAGGGCAGCTTCATTCTCACAAGAGCATTTAGAAACCTTTTTTCTCTGATTTAAATAAATAATTTCTATTTTCTACAGAGAATTTGGAAGATACAGCAAGGACAAGAAAAAATAGAATAAAATCACACAGTGGTGCCATGTTATTTATAAGAAGGGCTGCTTCCAGACACAGCCACTGGGGGGCGAGGTGGCACCTCGGTTGGCTTAGCCCCACGTGGTCTGTGGGAAAGTTAGGGCGGGGGTTGAAAACATCACCAGGCAGGTGGCAGAAATGAGCACAGGAGGCCAGATGAGGAATATGCAGCAAAGGCGCCCAGCCTAAACTGTGTCAACACCGCTCAGATTCAGCCCTTGGTGCAGTATGGAATGCAGGTTATGTTGATGGACTTTTTTTCCTTGTGAAGCTTGAAATCTAACTTTTTGTGTAAATGTTTTCAATGTGCAGATGTAGTTCAGTTAAAAATATAGATATAGGGGTCAACACACATGAAGCAGTGGGAATTGGGCTGTGGGCTTTCTCTTTGTGACCTCTGTTTAGTGACTCCCTGAGAGTGGACCGGGCACTATTCAGATCCATCAGCTGGGTGGTGAGTTTGTGATCAGTGTAGTCACAGGCCAGAAGAGAGAGCTGGCACAGAGGTGACCGGGTCAGGAAGACAAGACCGAGGAGGTTGAGGCTCTCCAAAGGCTGGAGGCAGCCGTCCCCTGGGCAGAGAAGGCTTCGGCCACGGCCAACCTACAGCCTGGACAGACCTTTCGAAGAGAAGATCTCCTGCCAAATCTAAAGCACCCAGCGTGTGTGTGTGTGTGTGTGTGTGTGTGTGTGTGTGTATCATCTTTACCTTGCTAAAATAATGTAGATTATCTCCCTTAGTAACCCTGTGGAAGACTACTCCATTTTCTCCAAAGCAGAAATGTTTGCAGTCAGTAAAGACAGCAGTGGGCGTGTCCGCTCTTTCCATTTGACTGTAAGGAATCACTGAATGAATAGGCAATAGGATGGAATGGAGGGAGCCCTTGAGTAGGGTCCTGGCCCTTCCCACCCTGACTTCTCTCAGAGCCTCCATTTCATACTCTTTAAAGTGAAAATATGATACCTGCCCTATCTCTCGGATCACAGTCAATTTAAAAAAAGAAAGAAAAAGAAACTGGCTTAAGCAAAAAAGAGTATGTATTGATGTACACAACTGAAATTTCAATCATAGCTGAATCCAGGGGCCCAAATAAGTTAGGGCTGGGTTCCTCTCACTCAAACTGCAGTCTTCACTTCCCACATTGGTTGCCAGCAGCTCCAATGTAGGAGCTGTCACCATTCAAGTCACCATTCAAGTGCCGGGGAAAGAGCTCTTCTCTTCCCTTAGGTTTTGTTTTTTTGTTGTTGTTGTTTGTTTTTTTATAAATATTTTTTTTTATTTCAGCTTATTATGGGGGTACAAAAGTTCAGGTTATATATATTGCCCTTGCCCCCCCATTCCTCTGAGTCAGAGCTTCAAGCGTGTCCACCCCCCAGACAGTGCACATCGCACTCATCATGTAGGTATACACCCATCCCCTCCCTCCACCCCCCACAAAATGCTCAACATCCCGAATCATCAGGGAAATGCAAATCAAAACCACAATGAGATCTCACTTAACTCCAGTGAGAATGGCCTTTATCAAAAAGTCCCAAAGCAATACATGTTGGTGTGGATGCGGAGAGACAGGAACACTCATACACTGCTGGTGGGACTTCCCTTAGGTTTTCAACACAGGTTTCAGGACTGGCTTTCATGGGTCTGAATCAAGTCCTATGCCCATTCCTGAGCCAGTTGATCTGGTAAAGAAGATGAAATGCACTGACTGGCTGGACCAGCACACATTTCATGGACCAGTTAGGCATTTAGCTGAGTCGATGGGAATATGATTTGCATTCTGGATGGTGGCAGATAAAGTAGCGGACCTGACTCACTGATAGGAATAAACAATTCTTAACGAAACAGCTTCCTGGGAATATGCCCAGCCTGCTCTATGGAGTTTGTTTAAAGATGGAAAAAAATAGGGGAAAACACTCAATTACTGCCTGATGCCAAAATGAGACTATATTATTTATTTATTTTCTCTCCTGTGTCTTACAGGTGTGCTTTGACAGGAGGACCAGGACTGATGGTGACACTTGTTTCAATGAAAGCGACAGTATGATTAATAGTGAGTAGTTTTTCTTATCATTCATTGATTGTAGGATACAGACTCCTCTCTTGCCAAGATGAGCTTTATTAAACTATCATTTCTTCCTCCAACCTATTAAAGCAAAATATCAACTAAGCTCATTGGTAAATCAGATGCCAAGTATATGTTCAAGTTTTCTCTGTTATATATATATTCCCCAGGGCAACACAGGAACCATCAAAGTACATACCACTTAAGATGTGTTCTTGGCTGTAAGTAACAGAAAATGTAGGCTCAAGGTGGCTTAGATAATAAGAAAAACGTTATTTGCTCTCATAACAAGAAGTCCTAAGGTAGAGCATGTCCATCGATGGTTAATGGAGTAGATCGAGAATGTCACCACAACTTGGGTTTTGACATCTTCAGCAGGCTCTATCTTTCACGTCTCTTTCTATCACCCTTTCCAGAAATCCACCAGCAAATATCCACTCACCTTCATTGTCCAGAAGTGTGTCAAATACCCTTGCCTAAATCAATCCTTGGCAAAGTGAATGGGACCACCAAGATTAGCTTAGATCAATCATTAGTCTATCCCTGGGGCTAGGGAGGGAAACCATAGCCCCCGAAGTACATGGTTCCATAGAGGAAAGTGGATATCCAAACAAAATAAAGCCTTGTTAGAAGGGGAAAAAAGGAAGGATGAATGGTAGTTGTAAACTCAACCAATAGTATCTGCTATAAGGTGATAGTATGCAAATTTCAGCAGTACTTCCTCAAAGATAAAAGCTTATACAAGTACCCAAGTTCCAAGAACTCGTATACTCCATCACTGTAGAGAAAGCAGGCACCTAGCCTTGGCTAATCCCCTCTCCAGTAACGGGTAAAATGAAAGAAATACTTGGAAATACTTTTGACTCTGGATACAAAAACCAAGGCATTATCTTTATACCATATGCAGACTGTTCCTCCAATTTGCATAATTATAAACTCCCCCTCAAAGAGTAAACATCACTGCCAACTTAAAAAAAAAAAAACAACTACAAAGCGGTATTAAATATGAATTGCTAATTTGACTTTCTAATTCGTCTGGGATCTTCACAAAGATGTGCACAACTCCACAGATACTGAGTGCTTAAGAAAACCTTCCACCTGCCTACGAAGAAATCAACAAGAAAAAAAAAGCTAAAAATTAGGTTTTTTAGCTAAAGAATTTGAGTTGATGCCTAAAAACTACCTGTAGACGTTCATTCTATTAAAATGACTCTCAAACTCATTGTTCCATGCATTGACTACCACCATTCAAGTATAGGAAATTGCTTTGTGCAGCCAAAAGAAGGTAGAATTTTCCCAAGATGTCTCCATTCAGTTTTGGGAATCACTTGTGAACTGTGTATGACCTTATATTTGGACCTTTATAGGAAGTGGTTCAAGAGTTTCCAAAATCTCTCTCTTATTGATCTGCTTCATATATCCACACCAATCCCTGACTTGGGCCTTGAAGGTCCCAGCTACAGTACAAATATACTACCTGGCCAAGGTGGATTAAGCTGTTATTATATGCCACAATTTAAGTTCATTGATTAGCCCCAGTGATGACTGGGACAAGGACACAGATGTGTATATACACAGAGAGAAGTCTTCCTGGAGTTATACTACAAATTACATACATACATGTTTTATATATATATAGATATATATATGTATATGTATATGTATCTCTATATAATGGAGATATCTGTAATTTATAAACACACAACACACACAAAATAATGTTACATAAGGGAGTTCCCATTAAACAAGCTATTCTATAACCTGCTTTGTGGACTTAACAATACATTATAGACATCTTTTCTTTGTGGGGGGGGTGTACATATCATTTTTTACTGTTGATTGATATTAAATCTAAGGAATTAATGGTAATTTATTTACTCAATCCCCTCTTAAAGGATATCTGTCATTTCTAGTTACATTTTTACTATTTTAGATTATACCAAAACATTCTTATGCACAGAGATCCTTCTTTGCATATATGGTCATCTCAGTAGTCAAGTTCCTAGAAGGCAATTGCTGTGTCTGGGGAGAGCCCACCTGACTGCGTTAAGAGGAGAACCATAATAGGAAGAAGAAAATAGAGACAATATTCACCAAATGTTAACTTTCCTAATGCCGCATTTTAAACTGAGCTATCACAGAACGATAACAGAATTCCTGCTATTGCATACAGTCGACATAGTTTTTTGTGTTTCCTGAGCAATGTCTATCTGTGCTTTGTCTTTAGACTGTAAATTCCCTGTGGGCAGGAGCCAGATTTGGTGTTTGTTGTTACTGTTGTTGTTAAACAATATATAGCAAGTGCCTGGCATATTTACATTACTCCGTGTAAATATTTTCAGGGTGAAAGAATGAATGAATCATGTAGAAAATCCTCCATGAAAGAAAGAGATTTGGAAAGAAGTTCCTAAAGAGTGACGTTCCTAAGGAATCCATTCTCTTCCCAATCTTCTCACTCAACCTCCAGTATCTCTGTTATATTTAATACTTTCTATTCCACAATAATGGGAACATGGAGTCATACGATTTCAGGAGTTACTCCACTATTTTAAGGCAAAAGCTAATTCTGCCTCGGCAAGTACTGTAGAAGGAGCACCTTGTACTAAATGGGCCATCTCCATCAGTCAAGAGTTCATCTTTAACGTAATTCACTCAACCCCAGGCCTCAAGGTCAACCTATTTTTATGACCAGCATTTGATTTATTTTTATCTTTTACTTCCCTTTTTAAAAAAGATGAAGTGCTGCGAGATTATGAAATCCAAAGTAGGGATGGACTTAGCGATGTGACCTCATACGAAATTCTATCCCTTGCAGAATGGACAGGTTCTGTGATGTTCCGCCAGTTTGAGTTGCTCCAAAACACACCAGAAAGACGAGATATTTTTTCTCTTTCCATAAATGGTATTTATTTGCCTTTTCTATTTCCAAAGATGTTTCCTGTCATATAATTCAGGGTTTTATCTAAGTTTCTTAAATTCTTGTCATCCTTTCCAGAACATCTAGGGTTTTCAGTTACCCTAACTCACTTAATGTCTGTCTGCACTTCTGTGCCTAGCAAAAGAGGTAGCTGAATAGACACCCTCCACCCACCACCACAAACTGACAACTGCATGGGCTTCTGGACTTAAAGCAGCATTGACCTAGAAGTCTTTCGAACATCCCCAAGAAGAAAGAGAGATTGCTATTTGGCAATTCAAAGCGAGGTCTGCAGACCAGCAGCATCAATATCACCTGGTAGCTTCTTAGAAATACAGAATCTCACCCTAGACCAATCTGCTGAGTCAGAATATACATTTTCCTAAGATCCTCAGATACTTGTTATGCATGCTACAGATGTCTAAGGGAAAATTCCTAGGGGTCATTTGTCCTGATATTTTCCTGTTTCCAAGATATCTCCCTGCTTTAACTAACAAAATGAAGCACATAAATAACTAAAAGTGTATTATTTCAGTAGCTCACACCATTATTGTATTAGGCAAAGAAAACATTTCATACCGATTTGAAGGACATGTTCTGTATTTAAAAACAATTGTTTACTCCTTAGAACATTTCATCAGTTTCATACCAATTTCCTCTTCATTTGTTCAAAACGTTAGCCCTACAGAAAAACCAAATTATGGTAAAAATGAGATATAAGGTGAAATTTGGTGCTCTTCCTGGGCTTGTCTCCTCTATTCTCTTAAGGCTTTTGATATTCCCAGTCTCTCTCTCCCTCTCTCTCTCTCTCTCTCTCTCCCCTTTCTCTAGAGCAAAATCTATACTTGGGACAGTGTATGATGTCAGCCACTTGTATTTTATATACATTTATAGTTTTGTTCTAATAATTTGTAGTCCTGTTGCTTACCATGAAAACAAGAATTGGTCTCCCATTAGAGGAATATAACATATGAGAAAGTGTGAAGAAATAAGAAATATTGACCAGATCAGAATTAAGTTTCATCTGAACAGTTGATAGCTTCCTGGAGCTCTGTGTTAAGATTCTGAGACTGCACCTGGGTTCACCAGGAAAAAAATATCCTGGTGATATTTTGTGATCAGTGATGTCTGCAATGGTATGAGATAAGGACACGGTCATGTATCTGCTATGTAATGGTTCATACTCCCATTTACTAAACTTTTACATGTCATGCATTGTTAAGTACTTGCATGCTATATTAGGTGTCTATTGCTGAATTGCAAATTACTCTAAAATGTAGTGGCTTAAAAGAATAATACAGTTTCTGTGGGTCAGGAATCTTTGAGCAGCGTACCTGAGTTCTCTGCCTCAGGATTTCTCACTAGGACACAATCAAGGTATCAGCCAAGGCTGCAGTCTCACCTGAAGGCTTAACTGGGAAAGGTCCAATTCCAAGCTCACCTACATGAATAGTGATCATATTCAGTTCCTCTAGGGCTATTGCGCTGAGTGTCTCGGTTCCTCACTGGCCATTGTCCCGAGACTCCCTCCAGTTCCTTCCCTATTGCCCTCACAATTAGGGCACACACACAAGAAGAGTGACAGAGAAAGTCTTTTGTAACCTAATTATAGATGTGACATCTGATCACTTTTGTCTGATGTATTCATCAGACATAAGTCACTATATCCACTGAAGGGCAGTGGGTAACACAAGGGTATGAACCCCAGGAGGTGGAATCACTAGGACCCTCTCACAGCTATGTAATTCTCTGACACACTCCCCTTGCTTCAATATTTGGGACCTTAGTTGAACAAGCCCCACAATGATACCGAGGGAGAAAAGTACTCACATTATGTGACTTTCCTGGAACACTAGAGAAATTAAGTCTCCATCTTCCATCTTTGGAACTCCTAATGGAGTTGTGGAAAATAATTGTAAGAACTCTGCCATGGAATGGCTAGCAGGATTTATCCAGAATGTCATGGGTGGCCTTTAGCAGTGGCAGCACAGTGTGGTCAGTGTACCAAACTCATGTGAGTGGTTCCCCAAATCAAGATACTGTCACCAGAAGGTGGGGTCGTGGATGCTGGCCTGGCACAAACCCCAGGTACCCACTTCAGGGAGTGTTCACGTAGACCCTTCATCCCCACCCCTTCCACAGCCCAGGAGATCCGTGCCTCTCTGGTCCCCTTTCCTCATCGGGACCAGATGACTGCTAAGGTTCCATCCATCTCAACCTTTCCCCAGTGTTGTGATTTTCCGTCACGTATCAGCGGAGTGAGGTCTGGCTCGGGCATCTGTCAAATGACTCGGAGCTCCCCAGATCTGGGAATCTGCCCTTTCTCTTGCCTTTCTGGCTGGCTGCCTGTGAGAATGATCAGCAGTTGCCCAGCTGAAATGCCTTCTGAAAACACGTGTTTGCTGTGATTGTCAAGTCAGTATGCTGGCAAGGGTGACAAGCACACACAAACGGAAACCTCAACCTCTGAGTTCTGGCTGGGCAAGATTTTTCAAGTGTGGACATATTGTCATAAGCATAGAGATGACTAGGCTGACTGAATCTTTCCCCTGTGCAAAGTGTCACAGGGAAAAAATTCTTAATAATAACCAAAGCAGTAGCAGAGGCTACAATCTGAGTTGCTATTTTATCCCAGAGTCTGTGTGAGGCACACAGCATCCATAGAGTAGGGGACCAGCCTAACTGGCTTGGAACCTCATCTCCATCATTCAGTCACCGTGTCACCCTGGAATATTTTTTGAACTCTCTGAACAACAGTTCACCATCTACAAAACAGAGCAGTAATTCACCTACCTCGTAGGGCTGTTGTGGAAAATCAACCAGTGTAGCCCCTGGGAAGTACTTAGCCAGTGCCTGGCACATTGTAAGCACGCGATATCAGTTGGCTAGCTTTATAGCTGTCCCTGCAAGACTTTTTCCCCCCATTTCATAAATGCGCAAACTCAGAATGCAGGAAGATAAATAACTTGCCCAAGACCAGAAGTAGCAGAAGTAGGATTTGAATTTAGGTCATCTGCCTTATTAATTATTCAAATATTTATTGGATGCTTCCTATGTTCTAAGCACTGGGAAAAGAGAAGCAAGTGAGCAAGGCACGATCCTGGCCCTCATAGGGTTCACACTCTAATGCAGTGCCATGAGATTCCTTGACACACCTGCCATTCACTCCCTTTGTAAGGCTGCCCCAGGGCACCTAGTTGAAATGCCCCTGATACTCTTGGCAGTAACTGCAATAGCTAATATTTATTGGGTGTTCATTTAATCTCTCCAGCAGCCCTATGAGGCAGCTACAATTATTATCCCATTTCACAGATTAAAAATTTAAAGCTTGCAGAAGACAGAATGGTTTATTGAACCCATGCAGCTAGAAAATGGTGGAGCTGGGATTTGAACCCAGGCAGCATGCTAGCACAGTCCATTGCATTGTTTAAAGGAGTCGAGATGACTTGTGACTAGCACTGGAGCTACAACAAAAAGGTCACCACTGCAGCCCACATCTAATCACACATGGGGTGTTTCTTATATTTGTGTGCACTGAGTTCCTGTAGTTACCCTCAGAGGTTAAAAAATATTAGAAGAGACATTTAGCCATGAAAACAAAGAAATCAGACACTATCAACTTAAAATCAGGCAGCAGGACTTACACTGACTAAGTCTACTCTCTTAATCTCTACTTAAGTAGCATTTTCAAACACCCCCTGCATCCAGGGCCAAGCTTGGTTATGTTGGTCCGTAGCAAACACTGGCCGCCTTCAGCCCCTGGAAAGGGAGTTTGGCTGGCTGAGTGCAGACCAGCATGGCCTGCGGAGACATAGGCTGGGGCCAAACCCGGGAGCCTGGCTGATAAACACAGCCACGGCCCAGTAACTTCTGCAGAGCTGCCGCAGATCACGGAGAGGGCTGTGTTCAAAGGAGTTGAACAAACTCCATTTCTGCCTCCCTGATTCAGAAGATTCATCTGAATCTCCACAGGCGCCGGTGGGGCCAGGGAGCCGGTGACGCTGGCAATGAGTAAAATGCAGCCAGGATGATTTTTCCCCATTTGCCGGCTTTATTCACGGCTCACAGTTACCAGCCAGTGAGGGAGGCTGGGGGTAACCCTAAGACGCTGAGAAATTGTTGAGTAGGAGGTAAAAAAAACAGGGCAGAGAAGAGAGGCTCTCTACAGAAAACAAAGGGGCCTTGCCCTTCACAAACAGACAAAGCCAGGCACAGCTGGAGCCCGGGTTTAGGTCTGTGTTACTTGCAAAACACAACACCCAGCAAAAAATAGAGATTAGATGTGTGTTCTTGTTCCCAACCTGGAATTAAGAAATCGAAAGCAGTAAGTCCTTCATACAGCAAGTCCCCACCTGCCTCCCAGGGCAGACAATCAGCTCAGGAAAATAAAAAATGGCCCAGGATTGTGCTGAGGAGGCTGCACATGGCTAATAGAGCCAGGTCTTGGCAAAGGACGTCATCCTTTGTGATGGCTTGCAGACAGGTTGACTTCTTTGAGCCTCATGGCACCAAATGAGGAGACACAGGATATTTTTAACACATTTTACACGTGTACACATTCTGGACATCCACACAGGTTAAGAGATCTGCCTAAAGTCATGCAGCAATTTGATGGAAGAAAGAGAACCAGAACCCTGGCTATCTCTGTTCCTAACGCACACTTGGTCTTCAGCTGCTTCTCCGGGGAAATGCAATAGCGCATAGAGGGTGCTTGGCACAGCAAGTACAACCTGAGGAGCACGCGGTCCTCATTAGCTGTCATTAAGCTGCTAGGACCTCCAGTTGTTCTTCCTATGGGGCAGAACTGAAGACCAATGTCATTTACTTTGTGTGTCCACCTCCTGGGGTTACACTGGCAAAGCGTCTAATGAACCACGGCAGAAGAAAGCATCATCCTCAATTAGAGCTCTTAGAAAAGTCTGCCGCATTTTCCTACCTGCAGAGGAAAACACTGAAAACGGAGTCTGTACATGAATAAACAGAGGAGAAAATAAGCTGCAACTGTGATAACTCCACAAAAGCTTACGTGAGTCTTTACAATGGCAAATGGCCCAAGAGCCTTTGGAACCACTATGTTGGTTTTTTTCTAAAGTAGGTTTTGTTGTTGCTATTGGAAACACTGTGCTATTACCTGAACAGATTCTGCAATCAAAGGTGCTAAGAGAGCAGGCTGCTCAGGATAGGAAAGTCTGCCCTTCCTGTGACTGTGGGATGTTTCTGGTGCCCTGAAACACTCTCACCCACAACTTGCTGCTCCACTACTGAAGAATAAACAGTAACAAGGTGGTCTAGAGTCAGATAAAATGAGGTTCAAGGCCTAGATCTGCCACTTTCTAGCTGTGTAATGCTGGAAAAATATGAACTGCTCCTACTCTGTAATTCTTCAGCTATAAGATGGAGCTGCTAATGGACCTAACAAATAGCATATAGAGTATTTAGCTGAATAAATGGCAATCTCATTAGTTAGTAGTCGTAGTATCATGCCACAGAGCTCACCCAGAGATTCCCACATCTCACTGAGCAGCAGCATCACACAAGGTGCCTTCTAAAAATGCATGTGGCTGGGCCCCAGACTTCCTACCCATACAGCCTGCTTTAGGCCGTAAGCTTCACAGCCTTCCCTGTTCTTTGATGAGCACTTCCAAACTCTGTCTAGGGCAAAAGCATGGAGCTTCCGTTAGCTATGACTGCAACTATTTCTGAAAACCACTGAGGTTAGGGACCAGGCGTCTCTATTTTTCAAAGCTCCTCAGGTGATTCTCAAGCAGCCATATTAGCATCAGTCACTGAAATGACCTTGAGAGGCCACTAACTTAAGCCCTAGAGAAGCTGAGCAACCTGAAGGTCACAGAACCACAGAACTATTTAGCAAATAATTATTCATAATAACCGTGGCAACAAACACACCCTCGGTTCTTCTCATTTCCAGTCTGATTAACCTTTTCGCCAAGTCAGCACAACAAAATTACAAAAAGAACAGGACAGTTTTCACGGTTGATTGTGTTAAGTGCGGTCCATATGGTCCCGGACTACCATGTGTTAGCAGCTGTTTAGAGCCATCAACGGATTTCTCCCCAAGGACTTAACACTTTAGGTTTCAGTTGGAATCGCAAATCCCAAGATATCTGGAGATACATCTGAATGTTTAAGCATCGCTGATTTGACCCAGGGAAGACTGGCATTTTAAGACACAAGGCCACAGTCCGGGACTCACAGTGACATCCCACAGGCACCACCTCCTCTTGACTTTCTGGATGAGAGGAATAGTGCCCAGGAGGAAATGAGCAGATCAGAAGAGCAAACCTGGCGCACAAACCCATAAGGAATGGCACATATTGCAGATGTAATCTGAGGATAGTAAAGAAGAGCTTGTAGAGAACAGGGAACCCTTGTACACTGTTGGTGGGAATGTACATTAGTACGGTCATTATGGAAAACTGCACGGAGGTTCCTCAGAAACACTAAAAGCAGAATTACCATGTGATCCAGCAATCCCACTTCTGGGTATTAACCCAAAAGATTTGAAATTAGTATGTCAAAGAGATATCTCTACTCCCATGCTCGTTGAAGCACTATTCACAATAACCAAGCTACATAAGCAACCTAAGTTTCCATCAGCAGATGGATGGATGGATAAAGAAAATATGGTACATATATGCAGTGGAATACTATTCAACCTTAAAAGAGAAGGAAGTTTTGTCATTTGAGACAACATGGATGGAACTGGAGTACATTATGCTAACTAAAATAAGCCAGGCACAGAAAGACAAATACCCACATGTTTTCACTGATATGTGGACTAGGAAACAATGAAACTCAAAGATGCAGAGAGTAGAATGATGGGTACCAGAGGCTGAGTGGGCGGAGGGAATGAGGAGATGATGATCAAAGGATACAAAGTCTCAATTAGACAGGAGGAATACATTTCTTTAAACTTTGAGATATATGGCATAGCATGGTGAATAAAATTAATAATGTATAGTACTTTTCAAAATCGCTAAAAGAGTAAATTTCAAATGTTCTCACCACCAAAAAATGATACAAGTATTTGAGGTGATGCATATGTTAACTAGCTTGATTTTATTATTCTACATTGTATTCCTAAACCATTACATCACCTCGTAATCCGTAAATATAGACAAATATAATTAGTCAACTTACAACTAAAAAAATAAAAGTTAAAAACTAAGAGCTACTTTTCCCTGAGAGCCTACTATGTGCCAGGAGGTGTGTTGAGTATTGAGATAACTTGCTTCGCCAGTCCTCAGAAGACAGTACATTTATTTGCTGATCCTTTATTCTTATTTACTTCTTTGTTTAATTTATCATTGTGAGGATGAGGAAATGTGAGTTTGAGGGGTGGGGTACGTGCCTGAGATGGGCACAAAGGCATATGAAAAAAGACGGAAGAATCCTACCTTTACTAAGGAGACAAATTTTGGTTTTAACAAATGCCAGAACTGCTAACAGCGACTTTTCCTTTAAGTAACAGAATGTTTGTTATCCTCAACATTCCTCTACGTTCTGGTTTCCTCAGCTGTAAAGTAAGGATTCATAATGTGCCCACTTTGTAAAGTCGTGAAGATTAACTGATTTATTGCACATAAAGCACTTAGAAAAGGAACACATCATAATTGTTCAATGAATATTAGCTATTATGATAATTACTATTGGACTATGGATTTGCTTTTTATAAACAGTAAAGTTCACTCAAATAAGAGTGAAAAATACAATGGATGATTATGGTGAGTGTGTTTATGTGTAATAAAAATATTACATTTATATAATCATGGCTGCCATCTAAGGCTTTAGATATGTATTAGTATTTTGTTGCTGTATAACCAATTACCAAACACTTCACAGCTTAAAAGAGCACCCATTTAGTATGTCACAGTTCCTACAAATCAGAAGTCCAGGCAAAGCATGACTGGGTTCTCTGCTCAGGATTTTACAAGGCCAAAATCAAGGTATCAACTGGGTTATGTTCCTGTCCAGAGGCCCTGGGGAAAAAATCCGCTTTGAAGTTTATTCAGGTTGTTGGCCAAGTTCAGTTCCTTGCAGTTGTAGCCCTAAGATTCCCATTATTTTGTTGGTTGTCAGAGCTAGGACTATTCTTAGCTACTAGAGGGCACCCACATTCCTTGCCACATGGCCCCTCCATCCATCTGCCCATCATCAAAGCCAGCAATGGAAAATCTCTCTCACATTCCAGATCTGTCTTGTCAGGAAGAGCCCTTTGGGGGCTCCCCTGATTAGCCTGGCTCATGCAAGTTAATCTTTCTATCTTAAGGTCAACTGCTTTGGGACCCTAAGTATAACTGCCAAGCCCTTCCCAGCAGTACCTAGAATAGGATTTAATTGAATTAGCTGGAGATGGTATGTATAAAACAGGAACCAGGAATCTTGGGGACTATCTTAGAATTTTTCATACCACAGATACATTTTCTCCTCAACTCTAGCTTGGATCAAAGCAAGATGGGACAAGGAGCTAATGTACAGCATGAGGACTATAGTTATTATAATAATATTGTATTGTTTACTGGAAATTTGCTAAGAGAATAGATTTAGGTGTTCTTACCACAAAAAAGGTAACTATATATGATGGCTATGTTAATTTCCTTCGCTATAGTAAGCATCTCATTATATATATGTATATCAAAACATCATGTTGCATATCTTAAATATATACAATCAAAAATTTTTTAAAGTAAAGCCATATTTTTTAAACAAAAAAGAAACAAGATGGAACAATAAAATAATGAGAATGACTTGCCTTTTATGCAACTTACAAAATAATTCTTTAAAGATTATTCTCATTTCGTAATTATACCTCATATGTGAGGCACCCAAGACCCTTCATCACTTTGCACTTAGTAGGAATAAAGGGTTAAAGATGCAATGGGATGGTATTATTAGACAGGATTTAGGAATAATCCCAAGTACTTCTCATTCCTTAGTGTAAGTCACTTAACCTTTTTATGGCTATTTTATCACCTATAATAGGAAGAGATAAATGTTTACCTTATAGAGATGATATGAGAGTTTAAGGATATGTTTGACATAAACTGATATTGCTAATGAACATCTGCCATTTCTTGCAAGCTCACGCCGTGCAGGCACTGTGCATGCTTCTAAGGGCATTGCGGTGTAACTGAAAGTATGCAGCTTCAGTGCTGAGGCCACAGGCATGCTTCAATTCTGGCTTGATCTCCTTCAGCAAATTGATTAACCACTCAGAGCCTCATAACGTGAGAGGGTGGCGGCAAAAAGGATAAATAACAACATAAGTGGGCATACCTAGAGTATGGTGCCCCCCCAATATAGGGTGGAGTATGTGAATACTTTCACTATGGAAACACTCTTTCTTTCTAAAACTATAACATATTCATCATTTTTGCTATAACTGCATACCATCTATTCAATGGTTTAATTAATATTCTTTAAATCAACTTTTTTTTAATCCATGAAATCATGGTTTTGATGTGCTTATTTCATTTTTTCTAAGATTATGTCAAAATGAAAACGTGCTGACCAAAATTGCCCTGTGTTCTCACCAGAGATGGAATACCACACATTGGAAAATTCTGCAGTAAGAATGGGAAAGCTCCCTTTTAAATGAAAAAGAGTGTTTCCTAGGGTTTCTAAGGGAATAATCGAGAGCTACCCATATATTTTTTTAAATAACTTAATTTTAGTTTTTGAGAGAGTAGCTTGGAATTCAATTCATCTGATTTTTAAATTAAGCCTAAGGAATAGGAAAAATAAAATGTGTTCAGTTAAAATGAAATGAAAATATGCCAAGGCCAGAACTCACACTCAGACATTTGTAATTACAAGGCCCATGTTTTTCACCACACAGAAAAAACAATGGGAAGGAACAACAAAAATGCAGGAAAAGTGACCAGCAGATGGGCATCCAGAGAGACAGAGACAGAAAGAGAGAAAGACAGAGACAGAGAGAGAGACAAAGACACAAAAATAGAGAGAGATAATACATTAGTAAAAAGAGGGGAGGAAAGGATTTAGTACATTCTTGATTGATTATAAACTTTTATTATCACCCCAAACTTGGGCTCCTGTGGGCTTTAAAATGCAGTTACCTCCTGCCATTCCTCTTTGTATGTTACTTAGCTGATCAATAGCTCTTCAGATGCTCTTTTCTTTTAAGCCTTTAGAACTTTGCTCAGGATCCAGGAGACACAGCATCCCCCTAGGGCAAAATTATGAACTGTCTAACGTGCTCATAATCAGGAAAGTCTAAGAAAAGTCAAGCTGGGATCCCTAACTCCAAGTCTCTGCCCTCGGTCTCAAAAATACCAATACTAATTGTATTATGGCAACCAACTGACAATGATGTTGAACAGGGGAATGAGATGGTTTCTTTTTGACTTTCCACTTCTTGCTAAGTGGTTCTCAGGAGGTGGATTTCTTGCAGACATTTGCTTCTACAACTGGAATTAAATTTTTCTGCCTTTGCCACTTCCTGTCCCAAGAAGCACTGCAGCGCTGCCTGCTCAGTACCTAGGGAAGAGCACTTTCATTCTATGTTTTAATTAGGCCCTGACATCTGGTATGGACGGTGAGCGCTTGTTTGCACACCTGCAGGCGATTGGCTGTAAAGGCGCCCAGCCTATGTGGAGATGATGAGTGCAGATGGAGACTGCAGTCATTTAATTTAATAGAGCAATCGTGTGGGCCTTGTAGAATGTACCGCAATCATGGGCCCCGTCCCAATTCCAGGTACTCCGTGCTGCTCCTTATGTAACGCACACTTCACTCTCCTGTCAATCTGTATAACAAACACAGTCATTCAGAGCGAGAACTCGCAGTGGAGCGGTCTTTGAAACCTGTCAGGGGAGAGGGAAGAGAGATGGGGCTCTAGGAAGAAAGCTGAATGTATAAAGACAATGAAATTTGCCAAGGATTTAAATGATCATTGTCCCTCCTCTGTTAAATGTGCCCCTGTATGGCTGCAACCTCACCTAATGCACCTCTGCCTTTCCACGTGCAGCAGAAGGTGCACACCTGGCACCGAGAAGGAGGCAAACGTGACAGGAGGTGATCAGGGTGGCCTCGTGCACACTTGGGTTTCCATGATGTGGGGACGACATCATACTTTCCCACTTGGAAAGTGGGAATGCCGACTCCACATGGAGCCCACCTGTACCACTGCTTTATTCACCCCTAGGTCCTCAATAGCTCTCCCAGTGTCCAGTGCAGCTTCTGTGCTCAATAGACATTTGTGGAAAGAAAGGATGAATAATAAGCCGGCCGATGTCGTATTGCCGGACCACTGAGACCCATCAGCTTCCTGAACGCATCCTTTGGGATGTCCTCAAAGCTTTGGGCCCACCCTGGGTAACTTGCTGGAAAATTCCACCTGTCAGTATGTTCACTGGGTGCTCCTTGTTGGCTTATATCGTTTCCTAATTATCTGTCACATGCTTGTGGGATCCCAGCTAGTTTCCATTTTAGGGGAGGAGACGGGGCGCTTGTAACATAGTGGCAAATGATAGAACAGAACAGGGCCTCATGTCGTGGTACCAATTAAGGGTGGAGAGGAGAAGGAATTCTCTATGGCTCAGGAAACTGAGAAAGCCCTTGCTTTAGACTGTGATGGAACGTAGTCAGAGAAATTGTGGAAAGTCTTTCAGATAAAGAGGAAAGGCAATGTAAAGTAGTTAGCATAGGTTTTAGACAGGGCTGATTTACAATCCCAGCTTCACCATTTTGCAGTCATAGAAATTTAGGTAAATAGCATCATCTGTCTAAAGGTTAGTTTTCTCTTTTAAAAAATGACGGTCATTGTGATGCTGCCACATGACTTTCAGAAATAATTAGGATTAAAAGAGGCAATATGTGTAAAGGATTTAGCAAAAGTCTAGACATATAGTAAATGCTTAAACGTGATGATGATGGTAGGAAGGAAGAGAAGGAGGATGATGACAATGGCATTAATGACCAAAACCTGGTGGTAGATCAGCCTGACTAGAGGAAAAGGAAGAGATACATGTATCCAAGGAAGGAGTGGGGGATGGGGGGAACTAGCATTGGGTAGGGTAGAGGAATAGATTCAAGAAATCCTGGAAAACTGAGAAGTGACAAAGAAATACTGAGAGACAGAAACATTCAGGAGAGGACAAGTTTACTTGCAAGGAATGAGAGGGAGTCAGACTCCAGTAAGCCGGGCTCAGCAAAATGCAAAACACAAATATTTAAGGGAATAAATGGCAAAATTGCCAAAGATACCAAGTTTACATTTGTCTGGTCATGGTGGAAAAACGACGACTGTGTCATATGATTACCATATTCACAAAGATGAAGACATATCCACAGATCTTAGCATGGCAAGAATCCAGGATTAAACTGCTTTCTTACAGAGTCAAGGTTTATGTGAATAATCAAGGTTCTAAGATTTCAAAGACCAGAACCAGTCAGGGCAACCTGATATTTTGGGATTTTATGAGGATGTGCTCCCTCTCCCTATATTAGAAGTAAATTGTCATTTTTAGCATCTACTAAAGTCATAGTTATAGTCCATTTCATGGCCACAGATATTTAATTCTAAATCGAGGACTTTGGAATCAGACAGAATTGGGTTCAAATCCTAGAATTACCATGCAATGGCACTATGAGTTCAGACAAGTTGTTTGACATCTCTGAAGCACAGTCCCTTCATTTGGTAAAAGGGGATAAAAATATCTTTCTTGGTCTTTTTTTAAGTGGATTAAAATATAGGTAAGCATTAAGTACAGTGCCTAACACATTGGGAATATTCAATCAGAGAGAGCTGCTTTTCTTGGGTTATCCAAAACAGGACTCCCTCATATTGCTCGAGTGCTGTAGGGAAAAAGAAAATTCAAAGGTGAGAATATTGACCCAGATGATCCTGGGAGCCTAGAACTTCTCCAAGCTTGGAAAATCCTCCAGAGATTGAGTGAAGGCAGGTGTCAAACTCCAGCTGACTTGACCATGATCTGGGTGAAGATGTGTGTATGAAGTAACACCATCATCACCCTCAAGTCATCTGCAGCAAAATGAGAAAAACAGGCCGGGCGCAGTGGCTCACGCCTGTAATCCTAGCACTCTGGGAGGCTGAGGCGGGCGGATTGTTTGAGCTCAGGAGTTCAAGACCAGCCTGAGCAACAGTGAGACCCCATCTCTACTAAAAATAGAAAGAAATTATATGGACAGCTAAAAATATACATAGAAAAATTAGCCGGGCATGGTGGTTCATGCCTGTAGTCCCAGCTACTCGGGAGGCTGAGGCAGGAGGATTGCTTGAGCCCAGGAGTTTGAGGTTGCTGTGAGCTAGGCTGATGCCACGGCACTCACTCTAGCCCGGGCAACAGAGCGAGACTCTGTCTCAAAAAAAAAAAAAAAAAAAATGAGAAAAACAAAGACAATATAATATGTTTTTCATAAAGCTAAATTTATTTAACTCTAAAGACAATCATTTATCTAAGATCATGTCCTTCCTAATGTTTTCAACAAAATGAAACCATGGCAAAAGTGAAAATAGTTTGTTGGGTTTTGTTTTTAATTTTTTTTTTGATGACTTTAATCAGAAAAGTAAAAGCTTGGCAATGTTAGATCAGTTGCCAAAATTTGTTTGAAAATTTTACTGCAGCATATAATTCTAAAGGATGGGAAACTTGGCTTGGGAAGCAGAAATTGCTGGTTTTGCTGATGGGGACATTAGGAGCAATCACAGTACCTTTTATCCACAGGTATTGTGTGTTTGGGTGCATCCAGAAAGCAAGGTCTTGGGGGAAAAAAAGATTCTAGCCTGCTCAGTTATTGATTATTTCAAGCTGTATGCACACAATTTAAAACCCAGTCACACCTCCTTTCACTGAAATACAACTGCTGCTGTTTTAAGTGTTTGGAAAGTGCCTGTTAGCAGTTAGTAAGTGGAGGTGCAGACTTCGGTTCTAAGGTAGCAAATTAGCAAATAACTCAGACTGCCTCTTCTGCCTGGAATAGGAATGAAATTTGATCCCTCTCTTGATCTTCAGAATTTGGGAGCCATATTCTAAAACCGCTGGTATTTTCCTCTGCTGCCTGAGGATACAATTCCGAGAACATTTGTGAAATGCTAGAGGCAGGGCCCAAGACCCCATGAGCTGGTGTAGATGCTGCCTCTGCAGTAGGAGCTGTGGTGGGAGTGTCAGGGGTCATGGAAGGACTCCAGCCTTCCTGTTAACAAGCAAATCCTGGAGCAAAGCCAGAAAGAAAATGAGGGATGAATTACTGTAGTTAAACAGGAAACAGAATTTAAGGAAAATAGGTATAATATTCAGATTTCCTCTCTGGAGGAAGATGTTTCTAAAAGGAAAACAATTAGCCTTCAGTGAGGATAGAAGGCGAAGAATGAAATGTTTGCAGGAAGGGAGGGAAAAGAGATGGTTGGAGGGCTATTGCTTTGGGTACAGCCATATTGACTATTGCTACCCAGCCTATTGCTATAGAGACCTAGAAAACATAAGCTGTGAGATTTGGAAAGACCAGATTTAGAAAGACCTTGGACATTTACCCATGCCTTACTAAATTCAGTAAAACACGTGTAGAAAGGACAATCTTTAAAAAAGAAAAAGAAAAAAAATTCTGGTTCTGTTTTATTTTCTTTTCGTATATTCAGTGAAAGGTAATTACAGACACATCATTCATGGGTGACAAAGCTATTTTCTTATTATCTGGGTTAGAGACTGAAAATAAGTTACCATGCTTACCTGTGTTTCCTTTGTGAAGCAACTTAAAGACTAAAGTGTTACTCAAAATGTGAATTATCATTCCAGAAGAGGCTTTGAAAAAAATTATAATAGAGATTGATCCACCAGAGAGATCCCGGGCAGGGCTTTCCTTAGCATGAAGGGTACAACATATTTAATAGTATCTGTGGGTAGAATTTGATTGAAAGTCAGACAATAAGGAAAACTCAGAGAAAAAAATTAGAGCTTGAAAGGATCCTGAAAGGCAAGTACAACCTTCTTTTCCAGATTGTTAAATTGTAATTTCTACCGTGAATCAAGTATATACTATGTGCTAGGTGCTGGTCAGGGGGCTTTATACACATTATCGCATTTAATTTTCACAGAAGCCTGTGGGGTTGGCATTGTTACACTTGTGTCACAGATAAGAAAACTGAGGCTTAGAAAGGTCAGGTTGCACCTACTTTAGCTGTCTACTCAGTGTTGGAATAACTACTGTGGTGGATATCCCCCTACTGTTGGCGATAAATATAAGAAATCCACTTTCAACACCACTTGCACCCTGTCTAGCTAGATTCTACCATTGGTAATTCTGACCATGATTCCCTCTGCTATTGAAAATGGTGTTTCCCTGTAGCCTACTACACTGAATACTACTTGTATCCTCTAGAGCAGTGGTCCTTAACCATGGTGATTTTGCCTCAGTAGACATTTGGCAATGTCTGGAGACATTTTTGGTTGCCACACTTGGGAGTGGGGATGCTACTGGCATCTAGTATGTAGCAGCCAGGGATGCTGTTAAGCACCCTACAATGCACAGTGTATTGTGGTCCAGCTGCAGTGGCCACAGGAGTGCCTGCTTCCTTTAGTGCCTGCCCCCCACAGCAAAGAATTATCCAGCCTAAAATGTCAATAGTGCTGTGACTGAGAAATCCTGCTCTGTAGCTGCACAAAGTGAATTGAATTATGTTTTGCGTTAGCCTTTAGATCTCTGAAGGGAACAATAATGACATGTCTAACCAACCACCCTATGTATGTCCCCGTCTTTACCACACCAAGTCTTCAGTCTTCCTATACCTAACTCTTTCAATACTCTACTTTTCTAAAAATAGGCTCAGAAGGCTAAGTGAACTACCCAAGGTCAAACACCAGTGAACAAATACAGCCAGCACTAGATCTGAGATGACCTAGTTCCTATTTCAACTATCTTCCAACAGTATCATATCTAATCTTTCAATCTGTTCATTGGGAATAAAGATGAATAATACAATGTCTCTATTCTCACAAAGTTTATATTCCAGTGGACATTAACCTAGCATTTTCCCTACCAATGTGTGAATTGTAGCCTCTACTGTCATTTGATTTGGCCATGTCTGCTTTTAAAACCAATAAAAAGATTCACACAATCAAGGCCCTCAAAGGAAAGCATAATTACTTCCATGTCAAATGAAAGTCTGTGCATATAGATCAAAAGAAAAGAATAGAGAGTGCAAAAGTGAACCCGCACAATTGATTTTGACAAAGGTACCAAGGCAATCCAATGGAAAAAGGATAATCTGGTCAAGAAATGGTGTTAGGGCAATTGGATATCATATGCAAAAAAATTAACCTTGAACCTTACTTTGCATCATAAACAAAAATTAAATCCAAATGGATTATGAACCCAAATGTAAGATCTAAAATTACCAAATGTCTAAAAAAAATTAGAAGAAAGTCTTAGTGAACTTGGGGTTGGCAAAGATTTCTTAAATACAACAGGAAAGCACAAACTATAAAAAAAAAACATCAATAATTCAGATTTTATAAAATCAAAACCTTTGCACTTCAAAAGACACTGTTATAAAAATAAAGCAAACTATAGAATGTGAGAAAATATTTGCATGACATATATTCAACAAAGGACCTATATCTAAAATATGTAAAGAACTTCTGTAACTTAATAATGACAAATAATCCATTAAAAAATAGACAAGAGATTTGAGCAAACACATCACAAAAAAAATTACAGAAGGCAAATAAACACATGAAAAGATGTACAACATCTTTAGTCTATAAAGAAATGCAAATTAAAACCTCAATGAGATACCACCACTACCTACTAGAATGGCTAAAAATTAAAAACCCTGACAATACCAAGTATTGTCAAGAATGTGGAGCCACTGAAACTCTCATACACTCCTAGCAGGAATGAAAAGTGGTAAAAATCACTTAATAAATAATCTAGTAGTTTCTTAAAAAGTTTTACATGTACCCACTATACAACCGAGCCTAGCACCTAAGTGTGTAGTAGGCTACACTATGTAGTTTTGTTTGTGTAAGTACACTGTGATGTTCACACAACAAAATTGCCTAACAACGCACTTCTCAGGATGTATCCCCATCATGAAGCAACACATGACTACATGTGCAGTGTATTGCACCTCAAATATGCCTCAATAAAACTGTAGAAAAATGAAATAAAGTAAAATAAAATTTTAAAAATATGTCACATGGGTGACCTTTGGCTCCCTTTCCCCATTTGAGGGGCTGTGGCATCTGTTTCTGTCCCTGGAGTGCTACCTGCAGTGGCCACATGAGTGCCTGCTTCCTTTGGTGCCAGCCCCGTGAGCTTTCCCAATGCCTGCCATCGCCAGGAGGGTTCTGCTGGTCTAGTCACTGATGATCTGCCTGCCCATCTCCAAAGAACTAAAAAAGCAACAAATGCTTACATGGTGCACATTGATGACATTGGTGGCCTCGTCCTGGGCAATCTTCATCGTTAAGTATAGATTGGGTTACACCATTTTGGAATCAAAGGCACAGCTTGGAGGTCATCTGAGTCCTAACCTGCCAAAAGTTAGTGTCTGAGCACATCTTTCGTTTCCACAGACCCTTGCCATACTTCACCCCTGAGTCTCGTTTCATATCTTTATTTGTACCCCAATATGTGTCTTTGAAAGCTTATTTGCTTTGACTTTACAATGCCTCTTTCCTGACCAACAGACAGTGAAACCCTGAGCCACACAGAGACCACAATTCATCAGAACAGATTGATTTCCCAGCAACTATCTTCTTGAGTGTAAGTCAAGCATGTGTTTGAGAGTTAGGGATTTACATGGACCATGTTTGAAAAGGTAGTGATGATGCTCCTTGACAGATTTTATCATTTTACCATCAATTTTCTCTACCTCTGTAGACATTAAATAGAAAATGGCTATAATTCATATTATACCTGAGAGCCTGCCTACTACAGTAGAAATGACCACAAACTTTGTGCCCAAATCTGGACTCAAAGCCCATTTGTATGATTTCCTAGCCGCATGACCTTCAGCAAGTTTCCTAACTTCTGTGAACCTCAGTTTTCTCTTCTGTAATGGAGGATAATAATTTTAATTAATAATATATAGTCTTTAAGGAAACTTATACAATAAAAAGCCATAGTATAGTGGTATAGATCATGGAATCTGAAGCCAGACAGTCTACGTTTCAATCCTGACTTTGTAACACTCTGTGCCTCAGTTTCCTCATTTATAAATTGAGGATAAGAGCATCCAGCTCATAAGGTTAGTATATGGTTTAAATTAGTTAATGCATGTAAAACATTTGCAACAGTACCGGGCACAGGATGAGAAGTCAATAAATGTTAGCTGCCATCATCATCATTATTGCAGCCATTTGTTACAATGTCGGCTGCATAACAGGTGTTGGGTAAAGGGTAGGCATTGTTCACCAAAAACCCTCTGTCTCTTTTGGTTTTCAAAACTTCTGTCCCCTACTACCACCCTTTAAGTGTTTCCAAGGAACCCTGAATGTTTTTCAGTTCACAGTAAGAACGACACCTTTTTCCATGAGAGTGTTCGTGCATGTGTGTGTGTTGCTCAGCAAAGCAAATAGAATAATAACTAATGTGAGATTTTAATTATCATGTATGTCAGTGTTGCTGCTTTATAAATCAAAGCTAATTGATTCTGAGTACTTGCTACTTTTTTAATCCTCCTACCAGCTTGGGAGTAAGCATGCTATTCTCTACATAAACAGCAAGGGGGCAATTTCAAGGCTAGGAGTTTAGACTTATCATACTGAGTTCTGCCCACGGTATGTCTCCTAATGGGGGCACGATGTTTCCTCACTGTAGTGTTAGCTAGACCACAGCTTCCTCTGTCACCTATCTTTTGGCTTTTCCTCCAGAAGATGATCTAAACTTTTTGAATCAATGATTCTATCTTAACCATCCTCTGGAGCACTCCTTAATCTAATGCGTTCAGTAATTTCATTGACTATTCTGGAAAGCAGTACTTTTATCCATTTGCATGCCTGATTTTCAAACTTATGTTTATTTACACTAAATCTTGCATGGAAACATAAAGCAGAACATAAGAGAAGCTGAGGGGTATAGGTTCAAAAATGAAGCCAGAGACCACCCAACCAGACCTTCCTCACACCCCTGGTCCCTCCACCCAGCCCTGACGTACTTTCTAGAAACCCCAAATGTTATTCAACGAACACCTTGAAAACCTCTGCCCTAAAGTAGCTTTCTTCATTGAGTTTTCCAAAGAAGCCTCTTGATAATTGTATTTGTGAATCTTGCAAAAAGCCCACATTGCCCCTTGACTTCGCTAGCTGTGCTTTTGTACATTTCAATCATATTTCTAAAATGAAAAATCCTAAATTTTTCAATAAATCAAAAAATCTTTCTTCCCATCCATTCCTCTAATGATTTTAATGATTAAGGGGAAAAAAGAGACTGAAAATTTAAAGATTCTTTCATCTGGCAAGACACAAGCAAACCTTTGGGATGATTGAAGTCCATGAAATCACCGTGGGACTGGGGAGGAGAAAGATAGATTTGTTCAGCAAATTCTTCACTAATGGATCTAGGAGGGTTATTCTTTGTAGCTTGAAACTAAAGATCCGTGCAGAATATGAGAATTTATTACTGCAGCCAACATAGATCACAAATAGAAATTGTTTTGCAAGAGACTGAGCAAATAAACAAAGATGATAAAACTATAAATATTCATTATTAATACTCATTCTATCTTGAGTTGGCAAGTCTATGACATGTGTGCTCCACCTACATTCCCACCTACAGAGACCAAAGCAGAGGATCATGGCACAGGTGCCCCTTGGAGTCCCTCACAACACAGCATCCCAAGCAGCCACTACCAATGAATTAATCACCATTGGCATGTGAGTTGAAGTCTTTCTGCCAATACTGTTCTAATCCAACCATCACATTTTAACATAGAAAAATAGGCTCAGAGGGTGGACAATTTGCCTAACATCACACAGCTATTATAACTGGTGGCAAATGACCATGCTCTTCACCAACACAACTCTTGAGTCCATTACACTGAACATGCTAGAACACTGGTCAGACCTTGCTTGAGAATTCTTGTATTTCTACTCCCTACATCCATAAAAGGGCTAAGAGCATCCTTGTAGACTTCCTTCAGTCCTATAGTTCTTGCACAGTGTTTGTGCCCCTACAGCCTTTCACCATGGATGCCACTAATGCCACCTATGAGAAGTAGCATCACACAAAGGTTAAGAGCACAGGCTTTGCCTGACCATGTAGAACTGGGATGCTATTCCTGCTTTGCTACTTTGTGTGATCTCCAGAATGCAATTTAATCTCTTCGAACCTCAGTTTCCTCATGCATAGAATAAATACCGGCCACCCTTAGGGATGCTATGAGATTGAATCAACTACTGCATTTGAAAGTGCCTAGTACAGGGCCCAGAACTTAGTAAGCAGAATATTCAACCAAAATAGTTTTCTTTTCTTCCCTTCCTTCTTTCTCTTTCTCTTCTCTTTCTATTTAGTTCCACAAGTCATTGACTCTTCAACCTTGGGCAAGGAACTTAACCTTTCTGAGCCTCTTTCTTTGTTTTTAAAATAGGGATTACATTAGTACTGATCACACTGGGTTGCTGTGAGGAGTAAAGGAGATTATATCAGCAGGAACAGCTACAAACTCTACTCACAACATGGTTACAGATACTTTACAGAGAATCTTCCAGAAGACTATCTAGTATCCTTGTGCTTACATGTCTAGCCCCAGAGACTTCTGCCATGAGCATTTACATTATGGCTGGAGGTAGAATGCAAAAGAGATGGCTGCTGTGAGAAGACCCAGCTCTCTCCTGAGAGAGAGTCCTTGTATGTGGACGGGTTGGTCATTGGGTTACAAGTTTGCAAACCTGAATTCTCACTGAGCCCATCACAATCTCCCTCGGTGACCTTCAGCAGGTCATTTAGCCTCTCTGGACTTTGGGATAATCTACCGTGTCTACCTCATAGCATTGGCAACCCTAATGAGAAACTACCCAGGGAGATCTAAAGGCTCTGCAAATGGAAAGAATCAAATTTTTTTACTTTTTCCTGGAACAAAAAGTGGGAGGACTTGGCCCCTGGAGTTAGAACTGGCTCTAGCTTATCTTTATTTTCTTGCATGCACAAATGCCTTTTTATGTAAGATCCTTTTTTTTCCCTTTAACTTAAGAATTGGAAATGTGGCTGCCCTACTTAGAGTCAAGATGCCTATGAGCAGCCATCTTTAACTCCTACACATACAGCCAATTAGAGGGATGTACGCGCGTCCTGGGCCTCCGAGAATCTTCTAATCCTTACAGTACCCCGTGTTCAGAGAGCTCCCGAGTTATTACATCTAATGGTTCAGTCCAGCCAGGACAAAAATGAGAAACATACCTACCCCTTTTCCTATCCCCCATCACAAACACACACATTTCTTTCTCTAGACCCCTTGTGTCAAATATTTTAGAATTCCTTCTGCCAAGCCTTTGTGAAGCTCTAGAGTGACCAAGGGGATGGTGCCAGTGACATGTGTCGGTTCTGACAGACCATTTTGACGAGCAGCAAGGAGTCCCCAGAATAGTATGAAAGCACTAGGTGATTGGGAGCAAGTCCTTTGAGCCATTAGGTATCTTGCAGATGGTAAGACAAGTCCTCATCTTTTGCTAGTTATAGGAAAAGAGATATGTTTCCCCCTACAAAGAGAGTGAAAGGACTAGACCGTTATCAGTTACCATGGCAACTCAGATCCACTACCTGCTTAGTTCATCCTGTCACTATGAAAGACTTGAGGGGAAAAAAACAACGCTGAGGTTCTCTCTGTTTTTTGTCAAATATTTTGAAGTGACATTTCACGGCTCAAGTCTGAAACACCTTTATAAGAGCGAAAAATGAGAGGAGGACGTGAGAGGGAGATAAAGGGGGAGTGAGGAGCCCGGGGATGCTGGGGACGGGTTTGAGAGAACTGACTGTGGCTGATGTGGTCAATGCCAATAAAACAGAGAGGAGAGGAAAAGAAAGCAGTAAGTATGTACTGAGTGCCCACCCCATGCCTGGTGCCGTGCGTAATAATGCACACCCTGTGGCCTCTCAGAGCGATCCATCTGGAAGAGCAAGACAGGTAAACAAGGCGTTCCAGTGGGGGGCGGGCGCCAGGGCATCAGCACAGGGAAGAGTGGGAGCAGGTGGCAGGTGGTGCTGGCACAGGTGTTTGGGGGCATGGGTGGAAGGCAGATTTCCCACAGGAGATGTCAGTGCTGGTATGTGGGGAATGTGTAGGGGAGAGCAGATGGAAAAAGTCCTGGGGTGCTCCTGGCTGAGAGAGTGAAACATGTGGGGCCTTGAGGAGAGAGACACCTGGACTTGGAGGGTGGGCAGAAGTTCCTTACAGCTGGACTGGACCATGACAGGGCTTAGGGCAAAGGGTAGGCTCGGCTGGAGAAGTCAGCAGGAGCCAAATTGTAACATGGCTTACAAGTCATATTTAAGGGTTTGAAATTTATGTGAAAGGTAATGAGGAGCCATTAAAGTGTGTTAAGCAGGTTTGTGACAATCGAGGTCATCCCAGCAGCAGAGTGGAGTAAAATCCTGGGGCCAGTGATGGTGGAAGGGATGAGGGAGATGCTCTCAAGTCAACCGTGTGGTTGATTGACTTAGACAAGACCAGCAACGGTGGAATGGAGTGATGTGGATGGAGTCTAGAAATGTTATGACTTAGAAACAAGAGCGCTTATTGTGGGTGAAGAGAGAGAAGTGACCAGTGAAGCACACATTGCTGCTGCCACTCACTAAATGGCAGTCAGTGATGGAGGGCAAGATTTGGGCAACATTTGCTTGGTTATGAAGAAGCCAAATTGGATGGGCTGTATGAAGCCTTTAGGATGGCACTTGTCAAGCTTTCGTGTGAGACTGCACGTGGGTATGCCCAGAGCTTGAAACAGGTCTCAGGGAATGCTATGAGACTATGACACGTTTGGGTGAGGACATGACAGGGGTATTCTAGAATGAAGTCATGTGTAGACCCCACCATCAAATGCATAAGAGCAACCACAGCAAAACAATTCCTGGCACCATTTTACTCTCTGTCTTTAGTTAAAACCTACATACCTTCCACATCTTTCATTACTGCTGGCTGCACATGAGGGACTGGAGGTGGCCCTTAGCCTTGGAAGTAGAAGGAAATTTAATTCCCCTGTTGCTATTTGCACCAATATCCAGGAACTTACCTCTTGTGGAGTTCAACATTCTCATTCAGGCTTGGAGAAATTTATAGTGAGACTGCCAAAGGTGACACATGATGGAGTCCTGTGAGGTCGGGGTGTGGCCTGCATGAGTTCTTTCTG
>CM052447.1:13400102-13418819 GCA_028533085.1 Varecia variegata
GTCCCCACACGGCTGTCTTTCCAATGTTTCTGTGTCTGTCTCTTCCATTCTTGTAAGGACACATTATTCTGGATTAGAGTCTACCCTAATCCAGTGTGACCTCATTTGACCTTGATTACATCTGCCATGACCCTAATTCTGAATAAGGTCTTATTCACAGGTACTGGGGGTTAGGACCTCAAACATATCTTTTAGGCAGACACAATTCTTCCCAAAACAGGCCGTTTAAAAGACTGCTGTCTGGTTAATTCGGTCCGGCACTGTAGAAAGCCACAGGGAACATGGAAAAGTACTAGTCAGGAATTCAGGGTCACAAACTGAAAAGCCTGCAGAGGCCAGGCAGGTAGGACAATAGGTTGCAGAGTGAGAAAATGGTGGTTGTCCTTTAGCCTGGAGTCGTGGTGACAGCAGTGAACTGGAGGGCATGCCCTACATAAGGGCAAAACGACTCGGTTCCAGCCATTGTCACCTTGTGGGACTGAGGCTTAGAGATCTAATGAGGAGCCAGAAATCCAGATTTCTATGTAAAATCTCTCAATTTTGTTTAAAACTTAGGCAGCCATTTTTCCCCCAAACGTGGTACAAGCCAAACTAAACCCATCTGCAAAAAAAGGCAGAGCCATGGGCAGCCAATTTGCCACCTAAGGAATAAAGCCTTAGGTTCACATCTCGGGCTTGCTACTTGCTGTGTGACCTTAGGCAATTTACCTCCCATCTCTGGGCCACAATCCCCTAAGGAGGGGCAAGGTGGTCTTGATCAGCCGACAGGGTGCCGTGGTGAATGGTGGTGAGTGTTCAGAGGTATGGGGTGCCAGGCCCACATTGTGGATGCTTACAGATTAGGTTAAGAAACAAGGCTTATGCACTGGAGAGTTGACCAGCCTCAGCCAGTTGTTCTAAGCAGTACATAAGAGGATCAATTGCAAGCCACTAGAAAGTGCCTACCTCAGCCTAATGCTGAATAATTATTCTCCTCATGCTTAACTCCCTTCAGGGCTCCTCTCCGAGTGAGGCTGTTTAGCACAGTGGTTAAAAGCACGGATTCTATCTGCAGAGACCTGAGGGAGATACAATCTAGTAGGCAAGAAAGATGGCCGTAGAGACAGACAGAAAGCCTGGAATTGGGCTTTGATGCTGCCAACCACAGCAGCTAATCACTAATGTTCTTTGTGATCAGCTAATCACTAATGCATATTCTACATGTGAGGTGCTGCACTAAGGCAGTTTATGGATTACTCATCCTCAGGCCAACCCTGGGAGGTAGATATTATTATTATCACCCCTATTTCATTGACGAGGAAACAGAGTAGCTAGATTCTAGAGTTTTAGGTAAAAATCTCCCAATTCCTTTAAATGTGGCAATGAAATCAAATATTTTTCAAAACATCATGCAGTCTAAATTAAGTCCCTTGGCAGACTGGGCCCAGCCCATGAGCAGACACTTCGCAAACTCTGGGCATGAGCCTGGGGTTCCAGTGCAAGCCTCACCATTTTCTGTGTGACCTTGGGTGAATTGCATACCCTCTCTGGGCCATGATTGAGAGGTTCAATAACTTGCCAAAGTCACAGAGCTTGTATGTGGCAAAGCCCAGCATTTAAACCCAGGCAGTGCAGGGTCACTAAGTTTATCAATTGTACAGTCTTCTATAAGTGATTCTGATACTTTTCTAAGACCCTTCTACCAACCAAGCTACCCAGATCAAGATGGGGCACAGGATGCCAAGCGACTTGAGTGGGCTAATATCTTTAACAAACTGCAGTGAAGGACAGTGAGGGTGAAAGTGAATGCAGGAAGGACTGTATAGACTTCTGTAAACATGAGGAGCAAAGAAGAGGCAGGAAGGTCCCCCCTCAACACCAATTAGTTGACCTAAGACTGCGTCGTGGAGCTCTTATTTTCCTGTCACGTGACAATTTTGATTCACACTTCAAAAATAAGAGGAATCTGGCTTTAATTTAGTCTTAAAAGCTCTTGATGTGAAAATGAAGCCACCAGTGGTGGTTCATATTTATTTTTAGCAGAAAACCTATTTTTTAAGAGAATGAAATCTGACATAGAATGCCAGCATGTAAAATTGAATCAGCTGGTGTCCATTGTGTGCTGCCGAGGCCTAATAGTAATGGTGATGGCAGCGCTAGCCCCTTTGTTCTAAGACCTTACCTATGGTCGCTGGTCCAAGCTTTACAACAACCCTATGAGGAAACTGAGACAGCGTGGTGCCAAATAATCTGCTCAAGGTCACAGAGCTCAGCGTGGCAGTCAGGCAGCCTGTCCCCAGGGCCTGCAGGCGTCTCCTATCCTACTGCTCTGCCGTTCAGTCCTGCACACCGCAGGGGTGCCCACATGAGAAGCAGCTGGTTGCAAGCAGGAGCAGCAGCAGAAGCTGCGTCCGAGGGTCTGGGATGCAGGGTCATATTTGAAATCGCTGTTAGACTTTTCTACCTGCAGGGACTTAACACATGTGCATGGTCCGTCCCAACTGACAGTTACAAAGGCCGCCACTGAAATGCTTCATAGGGTCATTCAAGGGGAAATCCACGTCTGCCTCAAAGTTTAAACTATAAGTGAGACTATACCAAGTGTTACTCTCCATATTTGGTGAAAACCTGTCCAGCCTTTAGTGTAGTGAGGAGCACACAGACCCGAATTGTGTTTGTGTTGACAAAGACAGAGCTGCCTTGACTGACGGGAGCTGAGGACCCAGAGCTCAGCGGCCCACGGGACATCCTCAAGGAACCCTGGGCTCTGAGAACCCACCCAGAGAGCCGTGGTTCTAGCCCCTGGAAACAAGCTCGTCTGCTGCCTCTGGGAAAGGGAGAGAATTGTTTTGACCTGTGGCTGGGGAAAAATGACAGCATTCAGAAGTAGGATGAGCTTAAGAGAGCATGGAGGTGTGATGGGGAGGGAGGGAACAGAGGGAGAGAACAGTAATCCCAGGGCTCTGACCCTCAGGCCGGAGGGTGTTTCCAGCACCTTCTGAGAATTGTTAACCACTCACCTCAGATTTGCATGGGCACTGCTGGTTCCTGCGTTGTCTGGGATCAAGAATAGGTATTTAATTTGCATGATTAGGCTGAGACTGACAGTGCAAATAATAATAAATTAAACATATCTTGTGCTTTATTTTTTATTATATTTTACTGATAAAATATAACTTTTAAATAAAACATGGAACATAACATTAAGCTTCTAGAGAATTGAACTAGAACAGATTTCTCAAGCATGGCATTATTGACATTTTGGACTGGCTAATTCTTTGTTGTGGGGCTGTCCCGTGTATTGCAGGATGATCAAAAGCATTCCTGGCCTCTACCCACCACATGCCCTTAGCATGCTCCCCCTGCCCCATTTTTAACAATCGAAAATATCCCTTAAACAGTGCCAGTTGTCTTCTTGATGGGGTGGAGGAGCAAAATAAATTCCAGTTGAGAACACTGCATTAGATGATTTCGGAGGTACTGTTTAGCTATAGTCCTCTGATCCTTATAATATTTTAGATAACTTTGAAATAAAAAGTGTAAATCAATATTTTTTTTGTACTGCTAGACATGTCCTTTGTCCGGATGCGCTGGTTCATAGGTTGAGGTCAAGATCACAGTGGTTTGCTGTCATTCCATTTGCTCTTGGCTACTTGACCTCAAGTCAGTTGCTAAAAAAATTTAGCTACTAGTCCTGCACAGATTGACCTCTCTCACCACCTTCTGTTGCTGCAACCCCCTCCTCTCCTCATACCTCTTTTCCCACAATTGTGAAACTAGAAGAAAAATAAAAATAAATGTCAAGTGTCTTGGCTAAGGCAGCGTAGCTCACCCAGATGGGTTTTCTCTTATCAAGGAGCATCATTCATTTTTTTTTACTTTATATTTTTAAATTGTCTTTTTCTCACCAACTTTCTTCAATAATTACTGCTTAATTACTTAAGGGCAGCTTAAGATACACACTCTATGTAAGCACGGGGCTTAAGAGTTGCAACTTCATAACCAGACCACAGCCTGTGTTTGAATCCTGGCTCATCCATCCATCCATCCATGAGTTTCAGGACTGGGGACAAGTTCTGGACATTTTCAGCTTCAGTTTTATTATCTACAAAACTGGGACAGTAATGGTGCCAGCCTCATAGGGTTGTGGTGAGGGTTTAATAAAATCCTGTACGTGAAGTGTTTAGCAAATTGCTATGTATATAGTGAATATTCAATACCCGCTATTACCTCTGCCATCATCACCATTATAATGATTTTAATTATCGCTTCATTCCCTTTCCTCCTATTTCAGCTGGAAGTATCTGGAGGTAATGACTTCAGGCAGCCAAGGGATTGCTTGAGGAACTTTTGTAGAAGTAAATATTTTCCAAAGGCAATTAAAAGTTATTTCATCATACCGTCCAATCGCTTTGAGATCAATAGTCAAGATATCCCTATAACGTCTACAATGAACTCAGCCAGAACCAGAAGCCAGAAAGTCCCCCAAAATCCCCCTTCCCTTCTTTCAAACCTCTCTTCCCTTCTTTCTTTCCTTAGGTACCTACATAGGGTCTCCCCGACTCCATTCAGCTTTCCTTTTCCAAAAGCAGCTACTGCCATCATTTGAAGTGGCTACACTTGAGTACAGAATGACAGGGAGAAAAGATCTTGCTTCCTTGATGACATTTATTTGCTCAGCAAGTGGAAAGCAAAGACCTGCATGGAAGAAGTGAATCTTAGCTGCAGCCAAAGTAACTATTGCCCCGTCATCACCAAATAGCATTAACTCCTTGCTTCGTTGTGTTCAGCATGAGGAAAACAGCACTGTGGGACGTAAGAAAGGTTCAGAAGATTACTAGACATTTTTTTTTATCAGCACAAATTTAACAGTTTACAATGGAGTCTTATGTCTTCTATGCAGGCAGCCAACAATGAGGAGTCTGGGTAATAGCATTTTGGGGGATGTCATTCGTAGGCAGTCATGCTTATATTCTCAGTCTAGAGATGCACAGGCTTGGATTTTTATCCCAGCTCTGCCATGTACTAGCCATGAGAAAAGGATTGTCACCTCACACATTTCAAGATATTCTCCTTTCCATTAGCACAGATGGTCTCCATGTTAGCTAGCCTTTGGGGTACCAGGAGTAGATATCATTAACCCTATTAAACCAAGAGTCAGAGAGGCTGTCAGTTGCTCAAAATTACATACCATCATGGATCTGAGAGTGACAACTCAAGAAAGTTATTTGACCTATTGGAGCCTCAGTTTTCATAGTTGTATTTCCTCTGAATAGGGTTTCTAATGATTCAACATATAAACAATGTTGGCAAAGCACTTAGCCCAAAGTTTGGCACTTAATAAATTCTCGATAAAAATTTCTGAAGATAACAATGATTTGTATGATGATAATGATGGTCTGTGCAGAACAGAATACAAAAAGACCCCTGCACAGCACTTAGGAGACCTGACGGTTCTGAGCTACCAGATCTGTCCCTATTTGTTAAGTTATCTTGAGCTACTACTGTCTCAACTTCTAAAACATAATTTCAAGCTCGTATGGAGTAAATATCATCTGCCTCTATTTACTTATAAAGATAGTAAAGGGCTCAACTGGGTAGAAAGGACCCTTGAAAAGTGTGAAATACAAGACAGATTTAACTCATTAATGATTTTCTCATTCTTTGCCTGCTGCTGTTGCTGTTCCATTTGATCCCGGCAATGGTAGTTGACAGGCTGTTTACCCTATGAGCTCTTCTAGCCCATCCCTAGATATGGAGAGATTGCTAGCACCCATCACAGAATGCCTTGACTCTCAAGGCAGAGTCAAGATTAGGACCCAAGCCTCTGACCACCAGTCTAATTTATTTCTCACTCATGGAATAGGAGGGGCCCTACAGAGACTGCTCCCACCCTTCCTTTGGACCTCATAGAGAGGCTAGATGTGTTGACTAATGGCATTAACAAAATAAGAAGCATCAGATGATTAAGTGTAGGCATTCTCCTTGCTAAATTTACAGAAGTGCTTCTTCAGAGCTATTTATCTTTTCTTCCTTTTCTAGCTCTTCAGGGTAAAAAAGTGTTCAGAGGCTGACAGCCGGTGATGTGCTTACTCTGTGCACAGTTCATAAAGCGTGACTGCTTCCAGGAGAGCTGTTTGTACATGCCTGGGAGAGGGCTCAGTCCACTGTTGGAGGCAGCAGAGATTGCCTGCAGAATAAATATGCAACTTCTTAAAGATCATTCCTGTATAATAAACAGCTCCCTGATGGAGGCCAGAGCAAGGGGAGTGAGGATTGGGAAGGCCATTTCTATTCCATGAGCTTATAAGGTCCCATTGAGATGGGAGCCAAGTCAGTTACAGAGCTGTCAAAGGATGGTGTATCTCTGAAAGCAGATAGACGACAGGTTTGGGTGAGAGACCAGAGGTCCAAAGACTTTCACCACTGCTACTCCTCCTTGCAGAGCTCAACTGGAAAAACATAGCTATTGCAAAAACTCTTGATATTTCAGGGCCTCCTATACTTTGCAATAGCTGAAGTTAAGTAACCTGAGGAAAGGTGGTACCCACAAACCACTGCCTAATTCAGCATTTGTTTTGGATTGAGGCCACAGGCCATTGCTAGACTGATTACTACAAAAGAGAAGAAAAAATGTATCTAGTATTGGGATTGTTTAGTATTAAAGAAGGCCAGATGTGAACCTGATAGCCCCTCAGGTATTGAACTCTCAGGGAAAAGATGACAAATTTTCAACGTGGATCCTTAGAGCACAGCCAAGGCAGACTACAGTAAGATGACCCTACATTAGGAAAGTCAACAATTCAGTTGTCCAAAATGGAACAGAATGCTCTGTGAGGTAATAAGTTATCCACTAGAAGTGTCCACACAGAATACTTTACAAACTGTGTTCTTTGTAGACTGAGGGTTCTCCTGAAGTTCCATGAAGTCACAGCATATGCAGGAATTAACCTTGGCACTTGGCCCTTGAACAAAAATTATTTTTGGTCAAAATTATCTTTGAAAAACTCCCTTAAATTGGCTATGAAATACAATTAATACATGATTTATTTTTCACAACACTGGAAAGTTAAAGCTGGATTGCCTCTGAGAACAATGTTGTCCAAGAATGGATATTCTACGTGTGTGTGTGTGTGTGTGTGTGTGTGTGTGAGTGATATTCCCACGTTAGCATTCATCGATGGATCTTGTCTGCAGTTATTACTATGGTGTTTATTAATGATGATTTCCATGGGCTGTCCCTCTCCCTCATTATTTATTTATTCTGTATTTATTTATTTAAAAAGGAAAAGAAAAAGAAAATAGGTATCTATAAACACCAGAATCACTTTCAGTGGAGTTAGATGCTTGAGAATTGAAGGAATCACAGCCATTCACGTCTCTCACCTGTGGTCCCCACTGGGCTTATAACTTTATTTGAGAAGTATTCTCTTCCTATTTCTAAAGGAGTCTGTGTTATATTGGTCTTTTGTTACCTTAAATGTGAGACAGAATCTGTCAGTAAAGCCATCTGTGCCTGTTTTTTCATGTAAGGAGATTTTTATTTTTAATTCAAATTTTTAATTGACATAGGATTATTTATTTTTCTACTTCTTCTTGGGTCAGTTTTGATCATTTATGTCTTTTGAAGGATTTGTCCATTTTCAGTTATCAAATTTATTGCCATAAAATGATTGATAACATTCCCTTATCATCCTTTCATGATTGTAGGATGTGTAGTGCTATCCTACACATTGGTGATATTGATATTTTATTTCTTGTATCTTCTTGAGTAATCAAATAGTGGCATATCAATTTTATTAATATTTTTGAAGAACTAGCTTTTGATTCCATTGATTTTTTTCTGTTTTATGTCCATTTTTTATTTCATAAATTTCTGTACTTATCTTTATACCTTCTTCCTTTTGTTACATTGGGTTTAATTTGAACTTTTTTCTAATTCTTAAGGTAGAAACCTAGATCCTTGATTTTTAGCTCTTTTTTCTGTTTCTAACATAAACATTGAAAGTTATTTACCTAAGCATTCATTTATCTGCATCCCACATATTGTGATGTTTTATTTTAATTATCGCTTATTCAAAATATTTTTGATTTCCCTGTTGATTTCTTCTTTAGCCCACAAATTATTTAGAAAAGCATTGTTTAATTTCCAAATACTTGGACTTTCCTGGATAATTTATTACTATTGATCTTCAATCTAATTCCATATTGTCAGAAAACATACTGTGCATAATTTCAGACTTTTTAGATTTGTTGACATTTATTTTTTGGCCTAACATATCCTAGTAAGCATGTGCCCTTGGGAAAAAAACAGTATATGCTGTGGTTATTAGGCTATATCAATAGCTCTATAAATATCAACCAGATAAAGGTTGACAGCAATGTTTAAATTTTCTATAGCTTTACTAATTTTTGTGTCTAGTTCTACCAATTGCTGAAACATATTAAATCTCTAGCTATACTTGTGGAATTGTCATTTTTCCCCCTTTAACTCTCTGTAATTTTTCGCTTTCCTATTTCTAAGATCTAGTATTAAACATATATACATACATAATTGTTATGTCTTCCTAATGAATTGATCCTTTAATATTATGAAATGTCTCTTCTTATCTTTATTTTATAATCCTTTTTTCCCTGATATTAACATAGCCACCCCAGGGTTCTTATGTTTACTGTACATGTGGTATCTTTCCCATTCATTTATTTTCATCTTATCTGTGCCTTTTTATCTTATTTTAAATTTTTACTTTATTTTTATTTATTTTTAATTCATTGATTTTTATCCATTCTGATAATTTCTGCCTTTACATTGAATATTTAATGTAATTTTTATATGGTTATGTTTTAGTCTACTATTTTGTTATTTATCTTCAACTTATCCCCTCTATTTTAGTGTTTTGTTTTGTTTTTATTATGTTATTGTTATCTCTCTTTTCCTGAAAGTTTTGAGTTATTTTAACAATTTTTAGAATTCCATTTTAATTTTTCTCTTGGCTTTTTAGCTACACTTCTTCACATTATTTTTTAGTGGTCATACTAAATCTTATTAATCTTATAAATTAATTTAAATCCTTAACTTTTAATAATCTTCTTTGGGTTTATGTATACAACTTCACATGAAGCTTTGCAATCATGTAAATTCATTTATTCTCCTACTTCCATCCACTATGCTATTGTTATATGTATTACATCTGCTTACATAAACCTCCCAGAAGGCAATGCTATTTTTTTTTAAACAGGCACATGTATTATAAATGAATTGAAAAGAAAAAGGCAAAAAAAATAGTCTTTTTTATATTTACACAGATATTTACCACTTCTGGTGATCTGTATCCCTTTCTGGGGACTTGAGTTTCCACCTGGTATCACTTTTGCTGTAGCCTAAAGAAGATTGTGTAGCATTTCTTACAATGCAGGTCTCGTGGCAACAAACTTCCATAGTTTTGTTTTACCTAAATACGTACATTTTGCCTTCATTCTTAAAGAAGTATTTGTGCTGCTTATATAATTCTGTTTTTTTTTTTTTTAACTTTAGCTCTTTAAAGATGTTGTCCCAACCACTTCTGGCCTTTAATCAAATCATTGTTTCCTTATATGTAATGTGTCATTTTTCTCTCCAACTTCTCTCATCTGCTCTTTTCCTTGGCTTTTCATGGTCATCGGCACATCCATGCACCTCTGGCCATTTTCATATTTATTCTGCTTGTGGTTTATTGAACACCTTGAATATGTAATTTATATCTTTTGTCAAATTTGGGAAGTTTTTAGAAATTATTTCTTTATGTAGTTTTTATGCCCCATTCTCTCATTTCTCTCCTTCGGGAATTTCAATATCATATATTAGATTGTTTTATATTATCTAACAGGTCCCTGAGGCTCTGCTCATTTTCTCTCTGTTTTCACATTATACACTAATAAACTGGCTGGAAAAGAATTTTTAAAAGTAATCCCATTTATAATAGCTTAAAAAAATACCTAGAAATAAATTTAACCAAGCAGGTGAAATATCTCTACAGTAAAAACTACAAATTACTGATGAAAAAATTTGAGTAGTGCACAAAAAATGAAAGAAAGCTCATATTCATAGACTGGAAGACTTAATATCATTAAAATGACCGTACCACCCAAAGCAATCTACATATTCAATGCAATCCCTATTAAAATGCCAGTAACATACAAAAAACAATTACAAAACAAAAGACTCCAAGTAGGTAAAGCAATACTGAGCAAAAAGAAGAAAGTTAGAGACATTACACCGCCTCACTTTAAAATATACTAAAGCCATAGTAACTAAACAGCAGATATTGGTACAAAAACAGACACATAGACCAATGGAGCAGAATAGAGAACCCAGAAATAAATTCACATAATTACAGCCAACTGACTTTTTACAAAATAGCCAAGAATGTATACTGGGAAAAGGATAGCCTCTTCAATAAATGGTGTCAAGAAAACTGAATATCTATATGCAGAAGAATGAAACTAGACCTCTACCTCTCACCACATACAAAAATTTACCAATATTGGATCTACTTGCTTAAATGTAAGACCTGAAACTATAAAACTACTAGCAGAAAATATAAGAGAAATGCTTCAGGACATTGGTCTGGGCAAAGATTTTATGGGTAAGACTTCAAAAGCACAGGCAACAAAAGCAAACCACAAACTTTATTGATCTATCTTCAGATTCAGTCTTTCCTCTGTAATTTCCGTTCTCCTGTTAGATCTATCCAGTGAATTTTGTAATTTCAGTTATTTTATTTTTGGTTCTAGGATATTAATTTTGTTCTTTTTCATTGTTCCCATAGTTCTGCTGAGATTTTTAGTCTTTTCATTCATTGCAAGCACATTTTTGTTTACATCATTAAGGGTAATTATAATAAGTCCTTTAAATTTCATGTCTGCTTATTCCAACATCTGGGTCATTTGGGGATTGGTCCTTGTTGATGGTCTTTTCCTTTCAGAATTGGTCACATTTTCGTGGGTCTTGTATGTTCAGTATCACTGATATAACGAGTGTTAAATATGGAGACTGGATCCTGAAATTTTTCTATAAAAACTGTAGTTTCTTTTCGTTTAGCAAGGACTTAACTTGGTGGGAATTGAATTGCAAATTCTTTTTTGGGTGAGCAGCAGCTCCCATATTGGTTCAAATTTTTTTGTTTATTTTCAATTCGTCTTCTTTGAGTTTGTTCCAAGCATGTATATAGTTCAGGGTCAGCCAACGATGGTGGCAGACAGAAATTGGGGATCTCCTTTCTGGAGCTTTCCCTCCTGGAATCATTCCCCCTTCATTCTACAGTGAGTATGGTTGCCCCAGACTCAGTCCTATGGTTACCCATGCCACAAAGACAGAGATTTTCCCACCGACACTCCTACTAACTATTCTTCACCAACTGTGCTGGCCCACGGCCAAAAACAGAAAAAACAGAGACCACATTCCACACAATGCACCTGACCATTACCCTAGATTCTTCAACCAGATACCTGGTGTCCAGAGTTGAGAAAGCCATTGCACAATGCCCACGAATGGGCCTCTTTGTACAAACTTACTCCAGGTCAAACAGTTGCAAAGGTATTAGGAGCAGGTATGTGTTTACTTGCCAGACAGTGTCCCCTGTGCAAGCCAAACTGACCCACAGAGAATGAGCCCAGGCATGGTCTGGCTGGTCATCATGACAGAAGGTTAGTCAGGACCATATGGCTGCTCTGAACTTAAACACATTAGAAGCATTTAGATTCCCGATCTTTTCTCACAAACTGCAAACAAAGCTGACTCATCTTGGTGGGTGTCCTGGGCTTAAGACTTTTAATATTTAAAATGAACTGAAAATAATAATGAGAGAGACTACTATTGAATTTAAAAAGCAGCTTTTATATCTCCCCTATAGATTTCTATAATCACAGCTATTTTCTTGGTTCAATTTCTTTGGTTTACTTACTTCAAACTAGAGAAAAGGGAAAAGAAAGTCATTTATGGAAGGTTAATGAAGTCTCACATAGAACTCAGAGAACAGCCAAATCAGGCTGCAGGGAAAGCAGGGGCCAGGGCATCCCACGGGCCTCAGCAGGAGGCTTCAAGACCCTTTCCATGAGTGCTCTGCCAATAGAGTGACTCCCCAGCCAACTCCAAGTGGCTTATCTGATGTGAGGATGCATCCAAGTTCCACCAAGTCCACAGCGGGTGGCTCATGCAGTAGAAACACGGTGTTGGGGGTGGGAAGGGTGCATTTTTCAGAAGAGGGGGACTAATGGACAGATACCCTGGGAGGTGTCTGGAACACATAAGGGGGAAGAGGGGCCGTTAGGAAAACAGAAAGGCAATTTCAGAGGAGCTGCTTTGGAGGCAGTGTACACATACAAACGAAAAACACTTTTTGTACTCAGTCTCCCAGTCCAACAACAAAAAAATAGATTTTTCCCAACATCTCATTCAGCCTTAAGCATATGCAACAGCTGTGCTCACTGTGTCTAGTATGCGTCGTTAACAACCTCCATTGAGCAGGGGAAAAGTACATTAGAAAAGCCAAAGAATTAATTTCCATCCTGGTTGTGTGGCCTTAGATTTAGGGCTTAATCTTTATTTGCCTCAGGTTCCTCATCTATAAAACGGGAAGAGTAATATTTTCCCACGCAGGGTCAGAATGCAGTGGCATGGCAGGGAGCGGGCACAGACGCTGAGAGTGCAGACTTGAGCCTTGGCACCTAGGTCGACCCCTGGTCCTGCCCTGCCGTGCCTGGCTGTGAGGCCCTGCACACGCCTCGCCTCCTCTCAGCTGCACTCTCCACTTCTGTGAAACAAGGTCAGGTAAGCCCACTGTGGACTTGTCAGCATTATGTGATGTAAATAAATCACTGTGCATAATGTCTAATAGTTAGGTGGGTTAAAACTGTGGTTAAAAACTGTTTCTAAGTGATAGTGCTTTGAAAAACGTAAAATACCTAGAGATGCACACTGTGGGTTTCATATTATTATTGTCGGCATGACTGTTGTCATCAGCATCATCACTGATTCGAGGAACCACAGGTTCCAAGAAACCAAGAACGGAGAAAGTATAGCTTTAAAGTGTAGTCTTACCCTTCCTTCTTCAAAAGACTCTTCATTGCTATCAAGTAAGATAAAAATGCCTCAACTTGACAGACGAGGCTGTCTGGGCTCTGATGACAGTTTTCTGGCCTCACCTGTCAATCTCTTCCTGTCTCCTGTTCCCACCACTTCCCCAGCTCTACTCTACAGCCCAGGCCCCTGGCTACAGGCCATTCCCCACACACACTCCACACTTCAAATCTCTGTTCCTTTCTTCTTTCCATTTTCTTCTCTGGGAAAGATCCTTTGACCTGTCTCTACCTGTTGAAATTCATATTTCAAGTCCAATAAAACCTCCTCCTAGACCTAGGCCCTTTCAGCTGCATGTACCTCCTTTCCCATTTAGCCGTCATTTTATTGAGATATTCTATTTAGCTACTTACCTGGCCCAACTTCCCACCCCATTACAAGCCCTTTTAGGGCAGAAGGGGAGATGTGTGTAATAACCATCTTTGTAATCCCTTTCAGCTAGCCCAGCGGTGGACACACAGGTGGAACACAGTAGTCCTTGGAAAGGACAGAAGGAAGGAGGAAAGGAAGACAGTAGGAAGGTGTGCTGTGAGCTGCCCTCTGTGGAGTGCAGATCTGTGATGATTTTAAGCATTAGCGTTATGTTTTAACCAACCATGCTGCACAGCCCACCAAGAATATCCAGAAATGGAAAAAGGAACTTCTTCCTTTGATTAGAAGCCTCCAGAGAATTTTTAACACTTCCATACTGTTAGACTTTGAAATCCCAGAAAACCTGAAGCCCTAAGGGACCTAATGATAATTTAATTCAGTATCTCCATATTACAGGTAATACAAACCGAGTCTAAGAGAGATTTAACCTCTGTCCCCCAAAGGTATTCAGCAAATAAGCCCCAGGGACCTCTGTGTCTGCCACATCCAGACCATCCCTTCATTGGCTCCTACCTACTATTCCCAGGCTTTGCCTGATTTTTATTTCCCTGGGCTTGACCCCTGGCCCCGCACCCTCAGTTCCCTGCTGGCCCAACTCAGTGGGACAGTGACTCGTTCCAGGGGCTTGTTACTCAGACAAAGAGAGAAGAGAGTGACACCCCAGGCGAATGAGGGTGCCAGGAAAAGGGCTGAGTGAGAGAGCAAAGTTAGAGGCAGCACAGTCCACAAGGCTACCCTAATTAATGTCTGACACCAACTGCAAGTTTGGGGAAGTCCCCAAGACTACCCTCCAGTTTGATCATTCACTAGCAGGACTCACAGAACGCACTGAAAGTTATGCTCATAGCTGGATTTTATCACATGGAAAGCGTACAATTTGTAATCAGCCAGGGGAAGAGACACATGGGGCAGAGTCCAGGAAAGTTCCGAATGCAGAGGTTCCATTGTCCTCTTCCCATGGAGTCATGGACAATGTGACTTTCCTGGCATCAGTATGTGACAACACTGACAGAGTACTGCCAACCAGGGAAGCTCACCCACACCTCGGTATCCAGGGTTTTCACTGGGGTTCCATCATATTATTATGGCTGAATGCCCACATAGCTGACCTCAGTCTCCAGCCCCCCTCGAAGTTGAGCTGATACCAGATGACCCGAAGATCCCACCCTAAATCACTTTGTTAAGCTATCTGGCATGACTCAACACCCCCAGTCAAACAAAAACAAGAGCACCCTCAGGCATGACATTCTAAGGGCTTAAAGATTACCAGGAGCCAGAGGCAAAGGCAGACCTCTCCTAGGCAAGGTTAAATTCTTTACTAAACAGAGCCCAGCACAGATACTCTTCCTGACCTTCTTTACCCTCCCTTCAGCAAAGCCCATCAGGAAATACGTGTGCCTGGGAGTCAGACAGGCTGTGCAGGCTCCACCACTTGTACCTTAGACCTCCGCCTCTAAGTCTCAGTTTTCTCCTTTAGAAAATGAAGAAAGAGGTGCTTATCCCTTGTGGTGTTTGTAAGAATTAGAGTTCATACTTTCAATGTATTTAATATCATGCTAATGGATAGGCACCCAATAAATGAAAGCTCACATTAATAGCCTTCTCCTATTCTTTACTCTCTCCTCCTCCTCTTCCTCCTCTCCCTTTTTCTCCTCCCCGATCCCAATTGCTCTTTGTTTCCTTTTCCAACCTTCCATTGTCTCTCAGGATAGGAGGATGTCACTTCAGCGTGCTGTGAATAAGGAAATGCCAAATTGAAGGGAGCCAAATCTTTGCTGCAGCCTCGGGGGACCCTGCCCCCTAGAGATGGCACCTGACAGTATGTGTTTAGCAAAGCTAGCTGTCCAGGGCTGGGATGGACGGCCCTAACACTTTGTAATAACTTAGCTCCACTCCACGTCTGGTGTAAATTGAAGATGAAAATGTGTTTTCCAAAAATACCCGGGCTGCTGCTGATGTCCAGGCCTGTTTCATCTTCAGTTACACAATAGTCTTGTCTGTGCTTCTCTTCAGGGCTCACATGACTGTGCTCGCACGCCAGACAACTTTTCGTAAGAAAAGCCCTGCACTTCTGCAGGGTGTGAGCAAACAATAAACTCACCACACAGAGAAAGAGTCTAAGGCACCCTGGAGTAACATTGACCACATTATGAAGCAAAGTCGTAGTCAGACCACAGAACTTGCACCATCCCAAATTAGGCTTGTGAGTCTCTCAACGGCTCTCCTGATGCATCTTAGAATTGTTCTGTGCTTTAGGGAAAGGCAAACCTTCCCCAGACCCATATTCCATGATTGAGATAAGCCTTCCATGTACACTTTCTCCAAAAATAACTTCTCCTACCCCCATACTGCTCCCTGACCACACATCCTATTCTTTACAGAGCTATAATCATGAAAAAAACAAAACAACAAAACAAAACAAAATTCCTAGTGTAGGGTCTCAGTTTCAGACTATTAAAAATCTGAGTCACAGATTGTGCCATTTCCTTTTCTTCACCTCTTCCCACAAGTGTAGCATTCGGAAAGGCCAATGACAACTGGCCTTCCTGCCTGAGAATCCCGCAATGAGCCTGTGATGTAGTCCCTGCAATTAGAGCTAGGTAGGACAATCAAACATTCATGCACCAACTTTATTGTATCTACGAGGTCCAGAGAGAGAAAGTCACTTCTCCAAGCCATAGACATTCTTAGTGAGCAAGCAGGGTGATTGGTGAAGACTGAACCAAACATTTTGCTTTCCACGTGTTCAGGCTATTTTTACGACTGCCCTCTCTTGTTTAGCTTCACATTATTCACCCCCTATAAGCACACCCTCCTCCCTTCGTCTATTTTGTAGTCATTCTTTTTCCTCTTTCTCTTCTAGAGCAGATGCCATCATCTTTTTCCATCTTAAACTTTTTTATTATCACATCAGAGGAATAGGTCTTCTTCCTTAACTCATTCAATCAAAAGATATTTATTAGGTATCTCCTCCATGCAAGGAGCTAACTCTTCTAGACATTCTGGAAAAAGCAACGTACAAAACAAAAATCCCTGCTCTCATGTAGTTTATATGTTAGTAGTGGAAAGCAAGCGGTAAGCAAACAAAAATAGTAAAAACGTATATCGTATCAGATTATAATAAATGCTCTGAAGGAAAAAATGCAAGAAAAAATGACAAAGACCACTGGGACAGAGAATGCTTGCAGGTTTTGTAGGGCAGTCAAGGAAGCCTTCATCGAAAAGAGCACAAGCCAGAGGAGCTGGTCAAGGGAGCCTGCTGGATATCGCGACAGAGGTGACCGCAGGCTGGAAGGTTTTGAGGGGCACGTGACTAGTGTACCCTGAGAACAAGCAGGAGGCTGCTGTGGCTGGAGCAGAGTGAGCAGGAGAGAAGGGGGACTTGGAACAATGGTCAGAGAAGAGGGGAAGGGCCCAGTGTGTAGGGGCTTCGGTAGTAACTGCAGAGTGACCAAGGGATGCAGGCACAAATGGATCGTAGTTACAGTACTTTTATTCCAAACATATAGGAAGCCATTGAATACAGTTGAGAAACTACTTGACTTACAGTTTTAAGAATGATTATAACTACTCCCTGAGAACAGACTCAATAGTAAGGTAGAAGTGCAACCAGTGAGGGGTTATTGCTATAAACCAGTTGAGAGATAATGATGGCTTGGATCGGGGTAGCATCAGTGAAGGCTATGAGAAGCAGTCAGACTGTATACATACTGGTGTAGAGAACAGAAAGAAGGCAGCATTTCTTGATTAATTGTCTATGATTGAATATAGGATGAGAGAGAGAGAAAAAAATGATTCAAAAGTTTTTGAACAACAACTAGAAGGATGAAGTTGCCATGGTCATTTGAGCACAAATGATGATTAATCTCTCTCTGCCTCAGTTTTCTCATCTGCCAAATGGGGAAAATAACTGAAATGATAAAGTGGTTATGAAAGTTAAATGAGTTAATACAAGCAAAATGGTTAGAATTGTGCCTGGTGGATAAAAAGCACATGTTAGCTACTGTTACCATCTTTTTCCTCCCTTCCCAACATACTCCTTCAGAGAGCTAAGCACAGTTAGATATGATCTTATTTGTTGGTGCTTTTTTTATGTATCCCCTCCACCAAAATGTAAGTTTTATGAGGGCAACAGTCTTATCTGTCAAGTTCATCCCATATCATCAGCTTCTACAACAACATTTCAATGTTAGTATATGCTTGGTGAATATTTAATGAGTAAAAGCATGAAAAGGTGTAACAGCCAGGCAACCTGGATTTTCCCTTGCATCTCTCTGGACATAAGTACTGTCTGTTTCACACACTCAAACTTGTCCATTTGTGGCTTGGAAAATTTGGTCACTGGCATGAAGATGGACCAGATAGGTTAGATGGTCCACTCAGAAAGATCTCTCTGTGTACTGTGCCTTGACGAGGGGAAGATTTCCAGTTAAACACAGCTATCAGCAAGAGCTCCAAGATGCCAAGCACAGCCATCTAGGCCTGCTCCTGCTGAAGCTGAAATCAATGCACGCTGTTGTTCTGTAATTAGCAGAGCTGCTGCCCTGCCTACACCCCCTGGTTCTGCTGTCAAAGTGTTGCAGGTCTCTGGGCTGGCTTTCCATCCCAAGATGGTTTAGCTTGCCGTGCATGGCTGCAGGGAGGCAGGAAAAGGGCAAGGAGCCAATTAGATTGAAATGGAATCTAGTCTTCGGAGGCCCCTTGTCAGAGTGAAGAGCATTGGATGCTCTCAAAGATGACAGATGCTTCTTTATTTGGGCTGATCTCAGAGGTTAGAGGTCATTTGTAAATAAGATTTGCTCCATTTGGTATGGCAAGTCCTGTTCTCTGTGTCTTATATGTATTTTTTGAATCCCTGAGTCTTTTTCCCTGTGTTTTGACATGTTTTCTGCGGTCAAAAAAGGCAATTTGGTTGGAAATGAATATTTCAAATTCTTGGGAGCAACTAAAGTAGCAACTAGTAGTTAGACAGGTTCCTAAGAGCACCAATGACCAGTTCACGTGGGGCTAGAACAACCCAACAGGAAAGGAATATGCAGAACAAATGATGTTATAAATGAATGGATGAGTAAAGTCTCAATAATTATTTCCACTTATTTTAGCTGAGAGATGGGTAAATAAGCTAAGTTCTATAATATTATTTAGTCTATATGTTGTTGTTCTAAGTCTTTGTATAGATGGTATTCCACGGAATGTAAGATTCAAGGAAATAATACCCCTTCCGAGTTAAACACAGATTTCAATCCAAA
>CM052447.1:13419319-13446360 GCA_028533085.1 Varecia variegata
ACCACCTCCCTAGCCTTTTCCATCTGCTTCTCACATTTTCTGTCATCAGTCTCCCAGTCATCTGTGACTTTAAAGATAACAGTGACTAGCCTCAATGGACAGAGATTTAAAAGTTTAATTTTCAGAAGCTTCATTGGAAATCTTGCAGTGCAGGGCAGCAGCCTGTTCAGAACTCTGCATCTTTTATGCCATGACACCTGTGGCAATGAACCTGGGCCTAGAGAAAGGAAAAGTGTGTGTGTCGGCCCAGGCGTGGCAGTTTTGGAGATCTCACAGAACCTGTTTTATACCTTGAAACCTTATTTTTCCCTGTGATTAAAATCAATATTATAAATCATGGCAACATTACAATGATTTTCTATGGATGCCTATTATTCAGGAAGTGTTAACATTCCATATGGACAGAGCACCATGGTCCATGAGTCCCTCAGTGTTCGGACATATCCTGTCTGTCCCATGACTCAAAAAAAGCAAGATGTGTGTGTGCATAGTCCCCAAACTATGTAAGCCCAAATAGCAACTTTCCACATTTAAACTATTTTTTATTATATTATAAATGCACACACACACACACTTCTTGGCATCCCCAACTTGTATTCACAACTGGCCAACTTACTACAATCAACTCTCATGCCAATTATCAGTTGAGTAGTTTGGCATCAAGTCAATATAACCAACAATAATAAGAAAAGCAATGGGGTGAGTCATGAAGTAAAATAATTTTTGATTGCATGGCTTTGTGAGCAGATATGCAAATCATATGCTTTTGCACTAAAGCTACAATGCTTCCCAAGGCAACATTTCTCTTTGAAAAGCTAAGAACCCATGTGGTGAAACATCCAGGAAGGAGTTTTCGGCATGAGTAAAAGATGGTTTGATCTCTTTAGGGAGAGAGGGCTATAAACTCAGGGAAAAGCTGCAAATGCAGAAAAGAAACAAAGGAAACATCTTCCAGAGAACTGAGCTGAAATTGTTGAAGTAAGAGGCTACTAATTACAGAATATTTTACAACACCCAACAAGGATCAAACTTTCTTGGTCAAAGCCTGATTGCAGAGGCTTTTAGGCATATTGACTTGTAAGAAAATTTTTAAGAGAATTGACTTATTTGAAATTCAGTCCAGAGGACCCTGGAACAGAAAAGAGTGCTTAAGAAGTTTGTTAAGAGACATATTTTCCAGGAAAAGAAACCAGTGTTTTCATTTCAAACTTCACTGCACTCAGATTTTTTAAAAGCCTCTTTAAAAAGAAAGAAAAAAAAAATTGCACTGTAGCCTTTACATTTAGTGTTTGATTTTTGCTTCCTAATAAATGTTTGCAAAAGCACATATTTTGGGGGATAATTTTTCTCTTCATTTATTTTCATGATTAGTGTTGGTGCTTTTATGGAATACAAAGAGTTTTCATAGCATAATACCAATTCATAACATCACACCAAGGGGAAATAAGGGTTTATATTACATTGGCTAGATTTGCCAGCAGAAAACAATTAGGTTAGGAGTTGCAGCCAGCTCAAGTATATTCAGAGTAGCCATAAAATCACCAATGCCTGGGGAGGAGTTACAGGACATTCCAGAATCTTTCCTCAAGGAGAAATGCAACTTCTTTGCTGCCATTTGTTGATGCTGCAGTTCAGCATGTGAAAGGAAAGAAGTTCAACCACTCCAATACTTTTGTTAGTTTTTCTTGGGATGGCAGAACCATAGATTTTGGAGCCTAAGAGACCTGCATATAAAACCTAACTGGGTCTTTTATCATTTGTTTGAACTTCAGAAAGTCGCTTCACCTTCTAGGACTGGGTTTCTCTATTGTAAAGTGAAAATAATAATATCTTCCTTGCAAGGTGATGGTATTAGAGATAATCTACTCAACAGAAACTGACACATAGGATGGACCAAATAAATGATGGCCATAGTTATTTTATTTTTGATAATGAAGACAATGATGTTTTTATTAGAGGTTTGAGATCATTTTCAAAACACCTGCTGGCTGTTTACATATGGATCTCTGGAATGCCCTATACCATGCCAGTTCATTGTCATAAATCCCTATTTTTTAAATAATTCATCTCAATTCAACTCGGCAACTATTCAGCAAGCACTATGGGCACAGCGCTAAGGCAAGACATACAAACACAAATAATGCCTTGGTCTTTGCCCTCCGGGAACTTTAATTTTGCTGTTATTATGCTCAGTGCTCAGTCCCGGTTCAGAGAACTCTGATGAACTTCAATTCTATTGCATTTACTTACCTATTCATTTGTTCATTCATCTGTTTATTTAGCAAACATCCAAGCTCCTACCATGTGCCAGCACTGTGGTAGATCTTGAACCCGACACAGTCCCTGTCCTCAAGGAGATCTCTAGAGGGGTGCTATGGTTTATTTTGTCCCCACCAAAACTCGTGTTGAAATTTGGGATCCTCAATGTGGCAGTGATAGGAAGTGGGGCCTCATAGGAGGTGTTTGGATTGTGGGGGCAGATCCCTTGTGAATGGCTTACTGCCGTTCTCATGGTCGTTAAGTTTTCACTCCGGTGAGGCTGGATTAGTTCTCGAAATATGGATTAATTCCAGAGACAGTGGGTTATTGTAAAGCCAGGATAGCCCTCAGTTTCCTCCCTTCACGTGTGTCCACTTCCCCTTTGACCTTCTCTACTATGCTACGATGCAGCATAAAAGCTCTTGCCAGAAGCCATGGCCAAACTTCTCAGCCCACAGAACCAGGAGCTAATAAACCTCATTTCTTCATAAATTACCCAGTCTCAGGTATTCTGTTAAAACAACACAAAACAGACTAAGACAAGGCGAAACCCAGTGAACGGGCAATGACAGTGCAGAGTGATTAGTGCCATGACCTAGTTTAGATTGTGGAAAGAAACGGCCCTAGTGATGTTGGTGTGTGTGCACTCTTCCTGGCCCAAGTTTCCATTTTGAATGCCTCGCTGCTTCCTGCCCTGCAGAGGCAAGACTGTGAATAACAAAAGGCTTAAGAAGCCCTCCTTCTTTCTTTAGTTTCTAAACCAAGTCCTCTCCTTGAGCAATTAGCCCCCGGCTTGCTTCCTCCTTCATCTCAGCCTGGCCCTAGGTGTCCCGCTAAGCTGAGACTCACCAAGCACAGGGTAAATCCAGCCTGTGTTTCCATTCCAGACCCAGCACCCCTCCTTATCCCTGGTGTCTTGTTGGAGGTACATACCGAGAGCTCTTCCTAGAAGCTCAAGTAGGAGAGGGGCAGGGTGTGTGACTGGACATTGAAAGAGCTCCTTGAGTGTCTCAGTGCAGCACGGCCATTTCAGGACTCAATTTTGAAGTCAGACAGGTGCAGACCCCAACCTGGACCCTGCCTCTGTGAACTGTGGGGTTTTAAGGAAGACATTTAACCTCTCTGAGTCCTAGTTTCCTCTTCTGTAATATGAAAATAACAATAGTTTTAGTTTTCAGGGCTCTTGGGAGGATTAAATAAATTCATATTTGCAAGGGGCTTAGCTTAGTGTGTGACATTTGATAAGCTCTCAACCAATTTATGACTGTTAAAGCAGGTGCTCTCCAAAAATGCTGCACTTTGGAACAAGCTGTCCCAAATTCACTGAGGGCTTCAATTTTCAATAGAGGAGGCAGTTCTCAAGGATCCAGACCTTTTTCTATAGCAAGAGAGGAGAATGAGACAGAAAGAGTGAGTGAACTACACAAAAAAGAAAGAGAGAATTGGAGACACACATGTACTCCCCAAAGACACACTAGGCCTTACGCTCCACCCACCTGATCAAATTTTAACATTATGTCATTTTTCCTTTGGTTTTTTTTTTAAGTTGGAGATATAGTTTCAGTTTATTGTGTATCCCTCTCCAATCCCTCTCTTTCCCTCCTTCTCCAAATATAACTATTCTCCTAAATTTGGTATTAATTTTTTCCATACATGCTTTTATACTATAGTAAGTATCTATAAGATCCCAATTACATTGTTTTGCATAAATAATATGTAGCATTGTTTTAAGCCTTATAAATGGTATTTATGACAGAAACTCTTAGTTGCCTACTCAATGTTACTTTTTATTTCTTACAGAACATGTAGTTTATTTGGGGCAACATTCAACTGAAGAACTACATTTCCCACCTCTTCTTGTGGCTATAGGGTCAGAGCAAAGATCACTAGGATAGCCTCCTTAAAGGGACTCAGGTGGCAGGTGTATCTTTTCCTTTCCCTCCCCTTTTCTTCCCTCTTCCTACTTGGATCATGACAGTGGTGGATGAAGCTCCAATAGTCCTTTGGTTCATGATACCACCTTTATGTCAGAAATCAGTAGTGAAGATGATGGAACAGAAGAAAGATCTGGGTGTCTCATGACCTTGGAGACTCCATAGCAGCCTTGGACTACCTATTTGTAGATCTGGTTTATTCATAAATGCATCTCTATCTTGTTTAAGTCACTTGTTATTGTTTTTGTAGTAGTTGTTGTTGTCAAATGTGGTGGAACCTAACCCTAAACAAAAGAGAATCATACTGTGTGTCTCATCTTCCAAACTGAATTTTTTGCTCATCATTATACCCTTGCTGTCCAGCATTCTGTCTGCTTTACAAGGGAAGTGGAGTGCTTTAAGCACCAATTCTGGAGTTAAACTGGCTCATTCACAGCCTACCACTGCCACTGACAGCTATGGGACCTTTCGGTAATTACTGAAACTTCTCTCCTCATCTCTAAAATGGGGGTGCTAATAGTACCCCCATCACAGGGTTGTTCTGAGAATTATATGAGTCAATATTGACATGCAAAGTGCTTACAGTAGTATCCACAGCAAAATAATAATTAACCTTTCGTGAGACTTATTCACTATTATTTTGCTATTTATTCATGAGATATAGTACCATTTTAACCACCATATAACATTCCATTTTACAAATATGCTACAATTTGTGTTTTATTCTACTGTGCAATGGACATTTAAGTTGTTTCTATTTTTAATATTCACTAAATGATGGTGTGATGAACATTTCTGAGTATGTCTCCTTGTGCACATGTGTGCAAGTTTCTTCAGGATTATCTATCTAGAAGTGGAAATGCTGGGTCTAAGGACATGGGCACTTTCAGCCTGGTTCAATAAAGCTATATTTCTTTCCAAAGTGATCACAACAATTGGTATATATGAAAGTGCCCACTGTATCTCATCTTTGCCAAATCTCAACTTATTAGACTTCTCATTTTGTGCCAGTCTGACGGTGTGACAAGGTACCACTTCACCGTTGCTTTAATTTGCATGTCCCTGATTACTAGTGAAGCTGAAAATAATTTCGTAGGATGTGGAGCTATTTGGGTTTCCTCTTCTGCAAACCACCTATTCCTATCATTTCTTATTTTTCTAAGGGGCTGTTTATCTTTTCCTTTTTGAATTTGTATATACAATAATGTTACAAACATCTCCTCCCAATCTGTGGTTTGCCTTTCCATGTTGCTTAGGGCACAGATAGTTTAATGTAGTCAGATTTATCAATCTTTAATTATTGATGCCTGTGACTTAAGAGTTCCCTCCCTACCTCAAGGCCATAAGGACATTTTCCCATTTTTTTTAAATCCACCCTCCCCATGAGGGAGGTCTTTAATGCACCTAGAATTGACTTTGTGTGTGTGAAGTAGAAACTATGTGTTGCTGTTGTTGTACGGGCTATCAATGATCTCAACACTATTTACTGAGTAGTCTCTCTGTACTGACGTACAAGGCCATGTCTGCCCCATAACAAGTCCCCATATATACATAGGTCTGTTGTCTGGCTCTCTGGTGTGAATCGTTTGTCTGTTTGCTGTCCTGAAGCCAAAACACACCATCTGAATCTCAGTCTCTAAAGGGTCTTTAATCCATAAAATAATTCAAAAATCTTGGTTTATTGGTAACATGCAGATAAATCAAATTATAGTTAGGATGAATATTCCCCTAGACAGACAGCTCTTCCAGCATGTTGTAGAACAAGCCTCAGTGCCATAGGAACACAGAAGAAGGGAGGAATAGGCTTAATGCAAACTTGCCTTTTGCTTCTCTTCTCCATGTATGCCTTGTGATATTTCAGACTCCAAAACCCATTGGCGCCTTCTGCTGCCAGCAGGGTCTTCTCCACGTGACTCTGTACCCAGCAGGGCCCCACTCCACGCTGCTGAACAGCAGCACCGTCCTTCTTACTAATGGGCCAAAAGGAAGAAAAGTTGCTTAGATACAATATTTGTAGCCTGGATAGGTATGAAGCACTTGTGACAAAGATCATTACATTGGAGATGTAAAACGTCACCAAATCCCCCCATGCACAACTCTAACAAGATTGAGAAAAGTGAAAATAAATTGCCCACTTCCCAGATGGAGTGTTATCTCCTTGGCTTTCTCATGAAAAGACAAAACAAAATTACTAGGAAGGTGGGGCGGGGAGCAGTGGTGAGTGTAGCTACCTACACGTTAATTTGCTTTTATCTCAATTTCTTATATCAGAATCGTAAGACAAAATACCACAGAGAGAAAGCTAATTTTGTTTTGAAAATCAGACAGCAAAACCCCTACAACACCCTAAAAATGTTGAAATGGCTGCCAACCTCTCTGGACACCAGGTATATCAGTGGATCTGCCTTGGCAGCCTCAATCAGAATTCAATCAGACAGGAACTTGAAAAGAAATGCCCAGTGGTTTTTCTAAACATCCAGGATCTCTTACCAACAATTGAGATTTAATGAGGAGAGGAAAATTAGGCCTCAGAGACTAAGTCTTCAGGAAAGGTGTATTTCCTGGACGCATGTGCAGCCTCCAAGCCTGGGAAGCAGTCCCGCCAGGGGACATCACTCTGTCATTCTCCTTCCAGCTCGTGGTGGCTGATTTATCTCTGAGCTGATTGATTTATCTCTGCGCGGCTCCTCCAAGCCTCCAAGGGCCTTTGCCGTTTAAGCCAGAGGAGTATTTAAGTAGCGAAACCTGTTTCTCTACTTTCTTCGCATTTCTTTTTTTGACTCTTCTCCTCTCTCTGCCTCTGTGGGTTTATGGTCTCATTACTGGAGATTTTTAGTCATTTTCTCTTTTACAGTCTTCTTCCATTCATCAAATGTTAGAAAACTTTGTTACTATAAGAAATAAGCAGAATAACAACTGTGGTCCATTATTCTTCAGAAAGATGTGCTTGGATCTGTGTGTCCCTATTCAGAAGATAAAATGTGCATATTGCAATAAAGGGAAAAGCATATGATATTGTCACATTCCAAGGGAACTTCTCTGTCCAGAAATATGCTGGCTTGTAGTCTAATGAGTCTTATAATAACCAGAGAGCTCTTTTAGAGTCTCAGGGGATACAAGAAAGTTGTGATGGGCTGTCATCGAAGGCCCAGGGTTCCTGCCCTGAACAGCCCGATCTCTGCCCATCTGTACCAGCCCAGGGGTCCTAGACTCAGGGGTCCTACTGCAGCAGAAGAGGTAGAAGCAGTGTGGGTCACATTGAAAAGTCGTTTGGAACATATGGAGGCCTTTTGAGAACCTTATTGTTCTATTACTCTAATACAAGACAGAAAGTAATAAAGAGGAGAGGGTTCCATTATTTCTTTGGAAGCATGAGAATGTCCAGCCCAAAGGAAATATGAGAGAGTAACTCAACCCCAAGCGATGAAGGAAAATTCTCCATCTCTGAACAGAAAACGGATCAGCCACTTAGCAATTATGTGCTCAGAGATCACTTACCTTTTAAAGAGAGTCAAGGCTGCCTCTGGAAAGGCCTCTGATCAGGATCAGTCATCCTCTTGACCTCACATCAGTCGAGGTGCTAATTAAACCTGAGGCGAAAGTGCTAGTGATTGATGTATATAGCCCTAACAACCACCCAGCCCAATTCCCTCATTTTATAGAGGAAGGAAGTAGGGTCCAGGGAGCATAATGACTTGCCCACAGTCACACAGCTGGTTAGTGGGATGTAGGAGCCAGATATCTTGGTTCAGCTTACCCTGCCCTTTAATAGGTGAAATCCACTTGAACATCCAACCCGTACCCTAATGAAAACCCAGTGCCACTTCCCCCACAACTGCTGCAATTCCTGTGGGATTTATGTTTCTCCCAGTCACCTCTGGTTCTGACTTCCAGTATTTGGTATATTTCTCCTTCTCCACTCTTTGTTTTATCTTCTCCTCTTGGCATTGAGCCAAATATGTGGACAGCCTCTTTTTCTTCTAGACCTCTAATCTCAATCAAATCATACCTTTCCTAGTTGGCAATTCTGTCTGGTAAACTTTTACTAACAATTTTAAAGTAACATGGAAGGACATTATATCATATTACAACATTATATATTTTTCTAAGTGAATATTTGACTTAAAAAAAAAAGTCCTCTGCCCTTTTCTGCCAACACAGGCACCAACCTACCATTTTAATCTCAATTTCTTATGCTTTTGCCCACAAATTCTCCCTCCTCCTTCTTCCTTTTCTTTTTCCCCTTAATTCTTGTCCCCTTGCCTTTCACTCCAAGTGCTGATGAAGAGTATATTCCTCCCCTAAGGAAACTCTGGAGGCAGCTACTCTAATATCAGTTTTTCTCACTCCACTTCACAAATCTGCCCCCATACTCTTTGCGCTAAACCCGGTGCCTAGTCCATTTGACATTGAGGAAGCTGCTCCCAAATTTCCCGGGTCCTGCTCTCTGCCTGCCCTGACTCGGCTTTTCCCGGGTGTATTGGTCAGCATGTAACTCCTGTATGGTACCACGCAAATGTCTGAGTGCGGTGAACCCAGCCAGTCAATGTGTGCTATTGTCTTTTAATTGCTTTCAGCCCTATGGACTATGAACAACTTTTTTTCACCTCTCAGCTCAGCACTGATTTATTCAGCTTCTGTGAGCAATTTATTTACTTTTAATTAGACCCAACTTAATTATTTTGTCAGTAAAACAAAACAAAAGAATCTATAAAACAATTTTTAAGTGAAATCGCATTTCTGCCTAGAGGGATAGTAAAAATGAAATTATGCATCTTATTTTACCTGTCTCTTACAAAGGAAAGATGGCCTTCCTTGTCTTTTTATTTCCCAAGATCTTTTGGCTTTCATTAGGAAGATACCTGAGAAATCAGGCTTGGAATAAAGGGGGAAAAAAGGGAAACGGTAGTTGCAGTTTTCAATGGAGAGCAGATAGATGAGTGTGTAGCGCAGTGTTTCTTTCTCCAGGTGTGCTGTTTGGAAACCCTTACTTTAGCATAGCCTGGGGGCTGGTTGATAGTGCAGATTTCCCACGCCCATTTCCAGAGCTTCTGATTCAGGGGGACTGACGTGGGGACAAGAGGTGGAGACTCTCACTTGCCCATTCTTGCACTTTGTGGACTCTCGGCTGCCTCTGGCTACCCAGTTCTGACTCAGTAATCGCCACTTCTACTTCTCCAGGATGCTGGCCTTGTCCTTCTCAGTCATCTATATTTTCTTTCATCTCTAAAACCTTCTGGTGCTTGCTGTATGCCATTTGCTCAATTCCCCATCAATAGCCCATCTGGTTACCTTTCCGTATGTGTATATCTCACTTCCCCGACCATTTTATTAGGTCAGGAACTCTGCATCACTGCTCTTCCTCTCTGCACGTCGCCCAGTAACCTGCTTTTAGCTCTGGGCTCCCTGTGCTACACCAGTGTGAACAAAGGTCCCTTCTGTCGTCAAAGAATTCACGACTTCTGCTTGCAAGTAGCTATAATTTTAGTATTTATGGATTGAGGAAATTATATTATTGCAAATTTTACCATGAAATCAGTAATGCCTTTGAATAAATTTGCAATATATTGATCTCAACAGTATGCTTAAAAATAGTGGCTCCCATATGTATGAAGCATATAATGTGTTCCATCTACATCAGGAGCACATATGAGTTCTCTGACATCCTGCCACTAGTAGCCTACCTCAGGGCAATGTGTCGGGGCCAGGGTTTAGGGGCAACTCTCTGGCCTCAAATTTGGAGTGAGGGCCAGGTGCGGTGGTTCACGCCTGTAATCTTAGCACTCTGGGAGGCCGAGGCAGGTGGATTGTTTGAGCTCAGGAGTTCGAGACCAGCCTGAGCAAGAGTGAGACCCCGTCTCTACTAAAAATAGAAAGAAATTATATGGACAGCTAAAAATATATATATAGAAAAATTAGCCGGGCATGGTGGCACATGCCTGTAGTCCCAGCTACTTGGGAGGCTGAGGCAGAAGGATTGCTTGAGCCCAGGAGTTTGAGGTTGCTGTGAGCGAGGCTGATGCCACGGCACTCACTCTAGCCCTGGCAACAGAGTGAGACTCTGTCTCAAAAAAAAAAAAAAAAAGAAATTTGGAGTAAGACACCCAAATAGAAGGGTGTCAGTGTTTGGAAATTATGGAATACATTTTTCAGTTAACACACCAATAATGACAGGTCCAACCATACCCTATTGCCATAAAATTCTCCAGTAGACCTCACTGGATTAGTGCTATACCCAACTCTCTGAAGAAATGTCATTTAATCTGGGACCTGGAGAGATAGTGATCTCTACATATTCTGTTAGAAAGACAAATATTGCACATTCTCACTCTTACAGCAGAGCTAAAAGAGTAGAGAGCAGAATGGGAGAGGTGATCAATCAGTACAAACATATAGTTAGATAGAAGTCTAGTGTTCAATAGCACAGTACGATGATGACAGTTTACAACAGTATGTTGTATATTATAAAATACCTAGAAGAGAAGACTTTAAATATTCCCAACACAAAGAAATGATAAATATTTGAAGTGATAGATATCCTAAATACCTTTATTTAATCATTACACTTTGTATATATGTATCAAAATATCACATGTACTCCATAAATATGTATAATTATTATGTATCATTTAAAAATGTTTTCATAAAAAGATTCTATGTGCTTCCCACATAGCCTGGCCTCTCCTTTGATTAATGTTATTTAAGGTGGTTGCTATTTCTTTCTCACTCTCCCCTCCCTTTCCCATTCTTCATGGGGACAACAACCCCCATCCCACCTCTGCACAGGTTCTTACTCAATATTTCTTCCTCTCTAAAGGAAGTCAGCATGTGGTATCCTAACTATAGGACAGGTTTTGCAGTCTGTGAATGAGGCACAATTCCAGCTCTTGCTCTTCCCATGGGGAAGGACAGAGCACTTTCTGGTGCTTCTAAGAACTGCTTACAGACAAATATGTTGTGATTTGTCTTTTGACAGTGGGATTTATGCTGATTGGTGAATATATATTAATATTTATTCCTAGGAGTGTGTGTGTGTGTGTGGTTTTTTTTTTTTTTTGGTTTTTTTTTTGGTTGTTTTTTTTTTTTTTTTTTGAGACAGAGTCTCACTCTGTTGCCCAGGCTAGAGTGCCATGGCGTCAGCCTAGCTCACAGCAACCTCAAACTCCTGGGCTCAAGCGATCCTCCTGCCTCAGCCTCTGGAGTAGCTGGAACTACAGGCATGCACCACCATGCCCGGCTAATTTTTTCTATATATTTTTAGTAGTCCAGATAATTTCTTTCTATTTTTAGTAGAGACAGGGTCTCGCTCTTGCTCAGGCTGGTCTCAAACTCCTGAGCTCAAATGATCTGCCTGCCTCGGCCTCCCAGAGTACTAGGATTACAGGTGTGAGTCACCACACCCAGCCAGGAGTATGTGTTTAAAATCTGTCAGCTGCACTAACATAAGCCCAGGTGGAGAGGGATGTGTGTAGATTTTACTCACCTGGTACAAACAAGGGTTCAGTAAGTATTTTTTGATTCAATGAACAACTAGTTTTTTGACCCCCTAACTGTGAAAATGGAATTTGCTAAAGATGGGGTTTATTTGGGTTTATTAAAATGAAAAAGAAAGGAACTGGAGACTCCCGTGGCTGAGTGCAATGCAGATGAGGATTCTGAACTTCAGCCTTCCCCGAGTGTCTCGCCTCTCCAAACCCCACTGCAGAGTAAGGTCTCCCCTTGGACTAGTCCTTTCCCACCAAGGCCTTACTGAGCTTTCCTGGGGAGGTCCCAGAGCTAGAAAACTTATTGAGAGTCTTTCAAATAGTGATTTCTGTTTCCTGGCATATGTTTCTGTGACTACATGGATGTTCTTGAATCTAAGACACCATCAGTTTAATAATACTTCGAGTGTGTAAAAACAATTAAATAAATAAACACTACCATATCAATTGTGTGAAATCATCGAGGTTAGAAATATTAAAGTGTGAAAAAAAATGACATCTTGGATTCTAGTAAATATAGCTTTTATTGAAAGGGAGAAGGAAGACATTGCAGGCTTCGGAGAGAAATCATCCTATTCCCTCAACGTTTGTTTCTTCATCTGTACATGGGTTTGTGTAAAATCACTGAAAGACTACACAAAAGCAATGGCCATTTCCTCAAGCAAATCCAATCAAAATAAGTAGAAAAAAAAACAAAATGAATAAGAAATTGATAATGAGATTGCTTTATTGCAAATCCTTCCTTGATCTACTAGAAGCCTTGCGAAATGGATAGCAGTCTTGTTCACTGAAATTTTTACTGAATTGAAGGTTGATGAAAAACCTGTAGCCATTGTTTTGAGCCCTCTGGGGGTGGGGAGTGGGAGGTACTTTGCAAACCATGTTTTCAGCCTGTCCTGCCTTAGTAGGTAAGTCTCAAATAAGGGAAATGACTGATGCTTTCTGGGTGAGTGTTGACCTTTCTGACCCTGGTTCCCAGAATGACAAATAGAGACCTAGAAGATGTAGGGCAGTGTTGTCATAATGGACCCACAGTTTTTATTTTAATAAAAATAGTTCTTGTTATTGCCTATTAGAAAAAATAACGAGACTGTCAACCCCCTTCATTTTGGATATCAATACTTTAGCACAAAGCCAAAGTTAATACTTAAGGTTTTGAGAAGTGAGTTGACTTAAAGTAAAATAAGTTGCATTTACTAAAACAAATGCTATTTGGATGTGGTAAAAATTGGGAAGGGGATTCAATGGTGAGGATTCAATGATCAGTTTGAGGAAAACTGATAGAACTGATTGATTTGAGGACATGCTAAGTCCAGACCATTTCTTCCAAGGTGGTTATTGTTTGTTAACTAACTGTCTAATAGGAATTATTTTTTGTGATTTACACATTTGCACACTTTATCCTCAAGGTAGAGTGCTTCAAAAACTCCTGTGTTGGGCCGGGTGCCATGGCTCACGCCTGTAATCCTAGCACTCTGGGAGGCCGAGGTGGGAGGATAGCTCAAGCTCAAGAGTTCGAGACCAGCTCTGAGCAAGAGTGAGACCCCGTCTCTACTAAAAATAGAAAGAAATTAGCCAGACAACTAAAAATATATATAGAAAATTAGCCGGGCATGGTGGCACATGCCTGTAGTCCCAGCTACTCGGGAGGCTGAGGCAGTAGGATTGCTCAAGCCCAGGAGTTTGAGGTTGCTGTGAGCTAGGCTGACGCAACGGCACTCTAGCCCGGGCAACAGAGCAAGACTCTGTCTTCAAAAAGTAAAATAAAAACTCCTGTGTTTAACTGAAAACCAAAGTCAACAGGTTTGCTGTGGCCACAGGAGACTTGCAAACGTGGCGTCTTCTTCCTAGCATGTTCACTCACAGAAACACACGCACCATACACAGCTCTCCTCCCAGCCACCTCTCTCTCATTTCTCCATCTCAGCTCAAGCCTCACCTCTTCGAAGACAAGGTCACATTTCTCTGTAATGTGATCTCACTGTACCCTGCTCTCCTTTGTGAGGTTAATAAAAATTAGAGGGGGCCGTTTTTTTGGACTCAGTTCCTGCACTAGGCCCCAACAGACCAGACTAAAAATCAAAGTGGAGTCACTCATACTAAAGTTCTATGTCACCAAACTGAAACTAAGTTGTTTTCTGCCTTGCAGAAAATCAGGAGAGAGGGATAATAGCCAAATTTCCCGAACAGGCCAGTTTCAATCAGCATAATGAAGTTCCCTCTGCCCTTAATCCTTACAACAAACAGTAACCATCGGTTATTTTTCTATTGTTTCTCTGTTCTGGCCTTACAAGGAGTACCTTAGAAATGACCAATCCACTTTTTGTTCCTTGTTTCTGCTTTCTTCTGCCCTTTCTGTCTATAAAACCAATTTCCTCTGCTGAGCTCATTGGAACACTTACTCTATTTTAATAGAATATGTTGCCCAATTCTAGAATTGCAAATAAAGCCAATTAAAATCTTTAAACCTGTTGTGATTTGTCTTTTGACACTGGGATTTATGCCGGTTGGTGAATATATATTAATATTTATTTCTAGGAGAGTGTTTTTAAAATCTCTCAGCTGCACTAATGTAAGCTCAGGTGGAGAGAGATGTGTGTGTAGATTTTACTCACCTGGTACAAACAAGGGTTCAATAAGTATTTGTTGATTCAATGATCAACTAGTTGTTTGACCCCCTAACTGTGAAAATGGAATTTGCTAAAGATGGGGTTTATTGGGGTTCATTAAAATGAAAAAGAAAGGAATTTGAGTCCATTGGAAATGTGGGCCAGGCAGGGTGGAGAAAAAGTATGGGAAAGAGAAACAAGATTCCTGAGAAAATTGTAGTTGACACAGTACATTAGGCCATGGTCTACCATGTAGAATTGTCCCCGACCATCTAGAAGACATTATGCCCCGAGGACGATAAGGGTAGTGTTTGAGAAGATCGCCACTTCTAGTCAGAGGTGATCTGAGTGTAATTAGCACAACTAGGCAACCAAGTTTATTTTTAGTGGGAGGTGCCAGTTCGGGAAGACTAAAATGAGAGACTTTACAACTGAAAGGACCTTGGGGAGTTGGTTTAGGCCCCACCCTACAGTTTCTGAAACCAGTAATAAGACACACCTCAGATAAAGGATTGCACAATCCCCTTTGTTTCCTGCTCCACTGCTGGGAAGAAATACTTTATCTGGAGGAGAGAAAGGGCGGAGTGTTAGAGAGCTGCTTTCTGGCCCCCAGTTTGTGTCCCTCCAGTCCCTCTTAAGTGCTTTGGCCTGAATAAGTGACATCATGTCACTTCCCTGTCTAAAACTCTTCAGGATTCCTTCTTGCTTTCAGCATAGTAGCCTCACCAGGCCGTCTGACCTGGTCTGTCTCTCCAGCCTCAATTATTTTATTTATTTATTTTTTTTAAGACGCTCTGTCACACGGGCTAGAGTGAGTGTCGTGGCGTCAGCCTAGCTCACAGCAACCTCAAACTCCTGGGCTCAAGCGATCCTCCTGCCTCAGCCTCCTGAGTAGCTGGGACTACAGGCACGCGCCATCATGCCCGGCTAATTTTTTCTGTATATTTTTAGCTGTCCAGATAATTTCTTTCTATTTTTAGTAGAGACGGGGTCTTGCTCTTGCTCAGGCTGGTCTCGAACTCCTGAGCTCAAACGATCTGCCCGCCTCGGCCTCCCAGAGTGCTAGAATTACAGGCGTGAGCCACCGTGCCCGGCCCAGCCTCAACTTTTGCCCATCTTCGTCCCCCCAGTTCCCTGTACTCAACAGAGTAACTTTCTGTTTCTGGAACTGGTTCCTCCACCTGGAGCACCCTTCGCCAGTCTCTCTACCTAGCTAACTGTTAACATGTTTCTTCAGGTAACTGTTTAAATAAATGTTCCTTTTTCCAGGAAACCTTTCCTGACTCTGCTACTGTGTGTGTGTGTGTGTGTGTGTGTGTGTGTACATATATACATATACATTTTTTTTTCTGAATCATTGAGACATCTTGCCCTTTACCACTAAATACTTAAAGGAGGATTTCCTAAGCACAAGAATATTTTTGTATGTGACCACCATATAATCATCATAATCAGGAAAGTAGACATTATTAAAATACCATGATCCAATCTGCAGCTCATATTCAAATTTTGCACATTGCCCAATAACATCTTTATATAATATCTATTTTATCTCCCTCGAGTCCAGGATTCAACACAGGATCACACATTACATTTAGTTTTCACATATTTTTAGCTTCCTTTAATCATAAACAGTTCCTCTGCCTTTCTTTGACCTTTTCCACTTGAAAAACACAGACTATTTATGTTGTAGAATAGCCCTCAATTTGAGGTTTTTTAATGTTTCTACCACCGAAGTGACTCGTGTTCTTCTCAGTACATCACATCAGGAGGCACAAGATGCCAGCTTATCCCAATATGGGTGACACTTGCTTTGATCTCTTGAGTAAGGTGGTATCTGTCAGATTTCTCCACTACAAAGTGATTCGTTTTAATCATTGTAATTAATAATATTGGGGGAGGACATCTTGAAAACTATGGAAATATATAGTTCCTCATCAAATTTTCATCTACTAATTTGGCATCCAGGTTACATCTGCTTTATTTTTAAGGAAGCTTATTTTACATTGTTAAAAAAGAAAAATAAAAATTATGATAAATGATCTTTTAAAGTACCCCACCTACATCTCCCATATCAATCCAATCTCTTCATTTAAGATAATCTTGCCACCTAAAAGTGAGAGAAGTCTGATATGTATGGTGTTAGCCAAGGCAAGATTTTTCATTTGCATTTTCGACTCTATTTGTGAATTATCTTTTCATTTCCTTTTTCTTTGCATTAAAAAACATCCATGAAGGGAGCATATTTTTTATAATGAAAAAGAAGATATAGGATATTATTTCTGGCTTGCTAAATGTCATCATATTGCTTTTAGTCATGTTATGATAGACATCATAATTGCATTTATTTTTTTCATGCTTGTTACAAGGGCTTACTTAGGCTCTGAAGGGCTTCCCTCAGCCTTGGGGTCTGTGGATTGAAAATCATTTGGATTGGTTAAAGCCATGAGGAGAATTATGATGCGGATCAGATCATATGGGCATCCAGAAGATAAAATATTATCATTTAAAGTATAAATAAAATTCTTTTTCCTAAGCGATCATATTTACAGTTACAGACTGGGTTGTTCATTGTAAGACTAATAATACTTGACATTCTCTCATCCACTTATTCAAAAGAATATCATCCTATGAGCCTACTAAGTGAGAAGGCCCATTATACCCAAATTCTAACTTTACAAAGTATATCTTTGGATAATACCCTTCTGGACTTTTAAGCAAAATTTGGCCAAAAGGAACTTTCAGAATTTCCTTGTAGGTTCCATTAAAAGCACTCAGAAACTGAAACATCCTAGATAAAGCAGCACTCCTTTGCCATCTGGGAAGAGCGTCTGCTTGACCAAGTTCTTGGTTTCAGAATCTACCAAATGGAGTGGAGAGAAAAGAAGGGATCCCCCATCCCCACCCTCAGGCAACCAGATCAGAAAAAGCCATGGAATGAGAGTAGCACAACCCAGTCCCCTCAGGCCCAAATTTCCTAGGAAAGGGCCTGTCTCCTCTAGTCCACGTAATCACTCTCATTTGAGGTTCTGACTCCACATGAGTCTCTCCAAAATGTCACCAGTATCAGAAAATTTGAGAGCCGAAGAAAAACCTAAAGAATAAATACCTTCCTCTTAGTTTTAAGACATGTCCCAACATATTTTTATGTACTGTCCAAATTGCTCCTCACAAAAATCTTGTGAAAAAAAGTATAGTAAGAATAGTTTTCCTTGGCTGGGTGCGGTGGCTCACGCCTGTAATCCTAGCACTCTGGGAGGCCGAGGCGGGCGGATTGTTTGAGCTCAGGAGTTCGAGACCAGCCTGAGCAAGAGCAAGACCCCGTCTCTACTAAAAAAAAATAGAAAGAAATAATATGGACAGCTAAAAGTATATATAGAAAAAATGAGCCGGGCACGGTGGCACATGCCTGTAGTCCCAGCTACTGGGGAGGCTGAGGCAGGAGGATTGCTTGAGCCCAGGAGTTTGAGGTTGCTGTGAGCTAGGCTGACGCCATGGCACTCACTCTAGCCCGGGCAACAGAGAGAGACTCTGTCTCAAAAAAAAAAAAAAAATAGTTTTCCTCATTTCAGGGTGAAAAACTGAGAAGAGACAGTTCAGCGTTAGGAATGTTCCAGAACTAGAATTCTGATCTCCAGAGGCATAGCCCACAAGGCCATCCTCTAGCATTTCTCTGACGGCCCCAGCTAGGCCGTCAACACCTTCCAGCCCACTTACATGCTTCCATGATGCTTACCACAGTGTGAGTTCTAGGGTCATTGACATGATCATCTGATTGACGTCTCACCCTAGATTCTGAACGTGTGGATTTCAGGGATGGAGCCTACTTGCCTCACACCATAGCCCAGTGTCTACCCTGCGTGGATGGGAGCCCATGAACAGGCCGACGTGCCACACATTTCTGCAGACCACAGTGATTTCACGTGTCTGTTTTCAGACCTTCGCCTGCTGCCAGGAATGGCCCTCTCAGTGGACTCCTCTTGGCACCGGTGGCAGTGGCGGGTCAGAGACGGGTCCCCACGGTCTCCATCGGAAACCACACCCCTGCTCTCTCCAGAGAAGGGGAGGCGGAGCTACAACGTGACACAACAGCGGGTCGTGTTCCCCAACAACAGCACCTTCCACCCGGACTGGGAAAAGGTCTCCAAGAGCTACCTCGGCAACAGCATCTGCACGACCAAGTACACCCTCTTCACCTTCCTGCCCCGGAATCTCTTTGAGCAGTTTCACAGGTACAGACCCGCTTGTTCAAACAAGACACATTTTAATCAAGTCTTTGCCATTTAAATGAATTGAGAGCCACCCCTTCCCTTTAATATCCAAATGCATGTACCTTAAGAAGTTTTTGTCATTCATTCATTCATTCCACAAATATTTATCGGCTTCTACTCTGTTTCAGGCCATGTGTTGGGTGCTAGGAATACATGAGAAAGAGAGAGAGAGACTGTCCTCATTGAGTGTATGTCTAGTGAAAGAGATAGACATTAATTTTTAAATAATATAAATTGATATAAAGTTATAACTAGAATAAATACTTCCAAGGAGAGGTGTATGGTATTAATATAAGTGAATAATAGGGAAATCTGGTCTAGTTGAGGAAGTCAGGGAATTGAAGTATAACCTGAAAGAAGAGAATGCATTAACTGGGTGAAAAGGGGCAGGGAGAAGTCAGAAAGGGGAGCCAGGAAAATGTTCTTGCAGACAGACCTGCATATGCAAAGGCACTGTGGTAAGGGAGAACAAGATGCACTTTAAAAACTTAAAAACATAAACCACTCTTTTGAGATAATACATGGGATCATTTTTAATTAAAGGTCAAAATATGTGCTTATATGTCATCCTAAATTTTGTAATTATTATTATAAGCTACCATTTATTAAGCACCTAATATGCTCCAGAACCCTCTACTATGTACCTAGCAAGTATTATACCATGTAATATTTATTTATTTGTATTTATTTATTTATTTTTGAGACAGAGTCTCCCTCTGTCACCCAGGCTAGAGTGTTGTAGCATCAGCCTAGCTCACAGCAACCTCAAACCCCTTGACTCAAGCAATCCTCCTGACTCAGTCTCCGGAGTAGCTGGGACTATAGGCATGCGCCACCATGCCCAGCTAATTTTTCTATTTTTAGTAGAGACAGGGTCTCACTCTTGCTCAGGCTGGTCTCAAACTCCTGACCGCAAACAATCCTCCCACCTTGGCCTCCCAGAGTGCTAGGATTACAGGTGTGAGCCGCCATGCCCAGCAATACCATGTAATATTTATAAGATCCCTTTAAAGAAGGTAGTTCTATCCCCATTTTACACAAGAGGAAATGAGCTCAGGAAGGTCACAAAACTATTAAACAATAGGAACAGAGTTTAAATATAGATTGGTTTGGCTTCAAAGCACTTTCCATAATGTTTGAGGTGACATTGAAAAAAGAACATCATTTTACTTGGTAAGAGCCAACAGTGAGGAAGAATTAGAGGAGAGAGTGTATTTTTCTTCTCCATGGATTTTACACACACCATGTTTGCCCCTTCCAGATGGGCTAACCTCTATTTCCTGTTCCTGGTGATTCTGAACTGGATACCTTCCATGGAAGTCTTCCACAGGGAAATCACCATGCTACCACTGGTCATTGTCCTGTTCATCATCATGGTCAAAGACGGCGTAGAGGACTTCAAGAGACACTGCTTTGATAAGGAGATAAACTGTTCCAACATTCGAATATATGAAAGGTAAGAGAAATCATCTCTCTGTGTTCTCTTGTGCAAAAAGGTAATGCAAAACTCACCAGCATGGTTAAAGGATTGGTCTCTTTTCTTACGTTATATTTCCTTAAATTCATTTAATTCAGTGATTCTCAACTGGGGGCAGTTTTGACCCTAGTGGTCATTTGGTAATGTCTGAAGACATGTCTGGTTGTCATACTGGGAGGAAGGGTGCTACTGGCATCTAGTGGGTAGAAGCTGGGTGCTGCTAGACATCCTACAACTCACAACGCAGCCTCCCCAGGGAAGAATCATTACCCAGTTGAAAATGTCAATATGCTGAGGTTAAGAAACCTTGTTTTAACTTGTGTAAACACTCAAGTTACTAAGCACAAGGATGTTACATTATTAAGAGTGGGTTGCAAAGCTCAAGAATTAAACTCTAGGATGACTGAATCATCTCAGGAGACTAAGTTCAGGAGAAACTCTTTGAAGGATGTCAAGCAATGTCTCCCAAACAAGAAAGTCTATGCCATCTTTAAAGCCTCTGCGTTTCTTGGGCAAAGATAATCCTTGCTTTTAAAACTTAACCAGGTAGGTTTTAGGACCCAGAGTTAGTACACCTGTTCTTGGCTGCCTGGGGTGGAAAAGGAAGATACCTGTGGGTGACGTCGCCTACATTCCAACAGGTGGAGTCTCAAAGAAGTAAAAGGAAGTGGCCAGGTGGATACACACCTGTTCTCTGTAAGCTCCTTCCTTGTCACATTTCTCCCCTGCTGTTTGTGTGCTGGCTTTTCATTTTTTGTTTCCTTTTGAAAGAAGAGAGAAAAATTGTCAGCCGAGAAGGCAAGTAAAAGATGAGAATTAAAGAGACAGGATTGAGCAGAGATGAGAAAGGAAGGGAGGAAACGGTGGAAAAGGAAAGAAGACAAGAAACGAGTGGTGGTCTCCAATCTGCCCTTTGAAGGAAAGCCCCAGAAAGAGAACCCCAACAGACTTCATTGTGGGAATCAAATTAAGACCAGCAAGTACACCGTGTTGTCCTTCGTCCCCAAGAACATCTTTGAGCAGCTACACCGGTTTGCCAATCTCTATTTTGTGGGCATTGCGATGCTGAATTTTGTCCCTGCGGTCAATGCTTTCCAGCCTGTGGTGAGCATGATACCAATCTGTGCCATCCTGGCAGTCACTGCCATCAAGGATGCGTGGGAAGACCTCCGGAGGTTCAAATCGGATAAAGTCATCAATAACCAAGAGTGCCTCTTCTACAGCAGGTAAGGCACAAACTCCAGGGAAGACTCGCTGGCCCCACTCGGTCCTTCCTGTGGCTGCTACCACGGCAGCTACTGCTTATAAAGGGATGGAGCAGGAGAGATCATTATTTTATCTCAGGGAAGCTGTTCAATTTTTTACAGTGAGGATTATTGTCTAAAATTCAAAACCAAAAAAAAAAGCATTGAGTCTGTCTTTTAAAATTAGCAGGTCTTTAATATGTGGTTCTTTACTGTTTCAAATTTGTCCAGCATTTAAGAATTTTACATGAATTCTCATCCTGTCTTAGTGCAGTGTGGCCACGAGCACGTTCGAGCGTGTTTGGGGACACTGGGAAGGAAGAGGCATCTCTGGTTTTAAGGGGAGCAGTGGAGTGTTGTGTTAGGAGAACCAGGGCAGGAGCCACACTGCCCAGGTTGAACACGATTTCCACCTCTTCCTAACTGCATGACCTCAGGCAAGTGAAGTAAATTCTCTCAGCCTCATTTTGTCATTCTTAGAACTGGGGCGTTCATGAGAATTGCACAAGGTGATCCTTAAAAAATGCTTAGTACTACACCTGACATAATAAATGCTCAGTAAATGCAACCTGCGATTGCTTTATTTTTAGAATGTAACACTCATATTTTCTTCATCATTAAGCCCATCCTTGAGAGTTCCCTCCGATGTTGTCCCAACCAAAGCAAAGACTGCATACCACCTGTCTTGTCACCTTATTTCATGTAACTTTATACATGCCGTTGTTCTGCAAAGGTTCTACTGAGCAAATGATCAGACTGAACCCGTGGCTGCGGTCCTAATTAGAGTGAAAGGGATTTGCTTTGAGCTGTGCGCTCCAGCCATTTAGGGACAGCTTACTTCTAAGGAAGAGTTCTCTTCCCAGGGGGAATGAAAGGTGACCAAGTTGGAGCTGGCAGCTGAAAGGGTTTATGAGCCAAACTCCACCTGGAAAGCTGTAGCCAGGGGAAGCCTCCAAAGAGTGCCTAATAGAAGGACTTGACCGTCTGTCTCTAAAGAACCCCTACGAGAAACATCATGCTTGTCCCTCAGCGGCAAATGAGCTTCTGGCCTCTTTGCTTGGAGGGCCACAATTGCACATCTAGAACAATTAGTCTGAAGGGTATTTTTTCTTTAGCTAGATCTAATTGTCTTGAATGTTGGGAGCAGGTTGGACACCTAGAATTAAGATTTAATCATTCCTCACCTTTAAGTAAGAAAATTATAAAGAGAAGAAGAAATTACTGCTGGGGTGTGATGACTTTCTTTGAAGAAGAGATTTTTAAGCAAACATTGTTTTTCTTTTGGCACCAATACACCATCACTTTTTGTTTTCCACCTTTCTCCTCCGTTGTTTTTTTCATAGAAGATGCAGAGTGCCCGGCCAGGAAGCTGGCTCCTTGGGGAGGAATGCATGTGTGGGCCTTAATGAGCCTGATCCTGTTCTCCCCGCTCTGCCAGAACATCTTAATATAATGGACCTGTTCTTGGGAATAATCTCAGTGTGTATCAGACCACAGACTCTCCTGTGCTGGGAGCTGGCTGGACCAAGGCCAGACTGTTGTTCTGTTCTCAGAGTAGCTTCCAAGGAACGTTAAGAAAGCTGAGGTAATAATAATCTCAAAGAAAGAGACATTAGTCCACCAGCTCACTGGCAGGAAGGAACATAAAGAGTTTTCCTGGCAGTCTTTCCCAAAGTATATTCAGTAGAATAACAGTGACAAAGCAATGTTCTCTGAAAAAAGATACCCATGGCCAAAAAATATATGCCAGCCCTCCTGACCCATGGCCCATAAAGGACTAAGGAAAGATACACAGGAAAAAAATCTATTAATCTTTAACTAATTCAGTATTGCTCCAAACTTACTGGGACTTGGAAGTTTTTTTTTAATACCTAAGTTTGAGAAATCTTACTTTTTCGAATATAGCAAAACAATTGGCTATAGGGGCCAGATAGATAATTAAATGAAATGAATATTTTTTAAAAGCAATATTACTCAAGTACTTATAAATGTCAAATGACACTTGGCATCAGTGTTGGGATGCAGTAGGGAATGGTGGGGACTGTGGCAACTGGGAAGACACAGCTGGCCACTCAGCCCCTGCTAGTTGTTGTCATGTGGAAATATAGGCCTAGTGCTGCCAGATTATCTGAGATTTATTAGGGCAGGCTAGAAATTAATATTTTTATTTTTATTTGAAATATCCTGATTTTAACTGATTTTATGTTAGTTGGCAACTGATGTAATTTTCTCGAATGCTTCAGACCTATTTTATTTGACCTAAGGTTCGGTTTTGCCTATGAGCACCCTAATTTGCAAACATTACTTTAAAATATCCTAGAAATCTGCAGTCTCTGCAAAAGATGGTTCTTCTTTTGAAGTTTGTCCTCAATATGGCAACCTCTTTGGGCTGAAAGAGAGTGTGACCTTGAGATGAGAATGCAAGCCTGGAAGCCAGAGGCCTCTACTCTAGGCCCAGATCTACAACTGCCTACTCATAGCTTAGGAAAGTCCCTTAAATCTCTGGATCTCAGAGATTTTTGCAAAACTTGGGAGTCAGACAAGATCTTGTCCTGTGAGATGCACTATGAAAGAACAGAACCCACAGCCAAATATATTTGCACATTAATACATTAAAGATTCTGGGACCACCCTCAGGAAGTAGCCTATCCAATTTTGTTTAACTCAGCTATGTCAGCTGAGAGGTTCTCTGCTGCAAGTAGTAGAAACTTCCACTCAAACAGGTTTAAACAACAAAGGGACTCTATTGGCTTAAGTCACTTCAAGTGTCCTAAGGTAGGCAGGTGATCAGCATGGTTCAATCAGTGTTCTAGATCCAGCTCTCAGCAGTCCTTTAAATTCAGCTCCCCTCTGTCATCTTAACTCTCAGGCAGACTTCCCTCATGGCAACAAGATAGCTGCAGCAGCTCCAGCCCTCACAGCTACATGTGCTAATTCACAAAGGGGAAAAGAAAGATACTTTCGGTAGTCCTCTCCAAAGGTCAAGAAAGCTTACTCTTTAGATCTTCCTCACATCTCAGTGGCCCCCAGTTGGTCACATGCCCATCCCTGAACCAATCCCTAGGGGCAGGGGATGGGATTATGCTAATTAGATTATACCTGAGCCACAATCCCCACCCACAGAACCCAGCAAGAAGTCAGCTTCCCTGAAAGCATATGGGCCATTCAGGGAAGATGAAAACCCGATGGAAAAATGAAATAGTTTCCAAGAGAAGGGGAAACAGATATTGGAGAGGCCACCTCCATGTCCTCAACACTACCATTTTAAAACATTTTTGAGCCTTGACTACTTATAAATTGGTTTCCACATATTAACAGGAATATACACACTTTGGGACATACTATACTATATGTCCCTAAAGTTCTTCCAACTCATCGATTCTGTGAAAGACTCCAGCATAGGAAGCTGGGAAATTCTAGATAAGTGTAGTTATTATCTTAACTGATCAATGCTAAAGGGCATATCCTCTTGCCAAATACCAGTGACACACAATGTACGTCAGCAAAGAATACAAGATCTGAGAGGACAATTTTTTTTTTTTCTGAGAAGCAACACAAAAGCTTATATCTCACACACTGGCTTTATCCATTGTATCCATTTCATCTCAGATTTACGCATTTGAGAAACTGATGCTCTTTGTTTTTCATTTGTGTGCAATTGAGTACTAGAGCCCTAAGAGTTTTGCTCGTGACCTAATCCCATGCATCATCCAGCCTAGACTTGTTTATACTGTGAGAAAAATCTCTTTTTGCAAACAGCAGACTTGTTAACAGAATTACCATCCCGTTAGAGCATTTTCTTTTAATATAGCAACTGTGCTAGTGGTCTAAAGGTGACCCATTAATCAGATTTATGGAATGACTTCGAGGAGAGATTAGCTTCAGAATGGTATTAGTTTAGTTTCTCCCAGGGCTCAGTTGAATGAATCTAGAAACCATACCCAGCCAAGAGATTTGTATTTTTCCATCGTGCTTAGTAAATTTTCATTTGTATTCAGAAAACATGCAGTATGGATGGAGGGATGGGAACCAAGGGAAGCCAGGGTGGCATTTGTCCCCATACTGTAGTGAAACAAAAGCCTTCCAGAGTTGCAGCAGCCGGTCACTCACTTATTCATCTGTTCAGCAAATATTAATTCAGGGCTTAGTATGTGCACTGCCACGGCAGACCCTGTGTGCCCTGAAGGGACTCTCAGTCCAGGGGTCACGAGGACTTTATAAACAGCTACAGTGTCCCATGCGCTTTGGTAGCCCACATTCAAAGGGACACAGGAATACAGGGGATGCAGTGACTTGTCTGCCAGCAAGAAACACTGAGGCTGAAGAAAGCCTTCCCTGAAAAGGTGAAGTTTCGGGAGGGCACAGAAGGAGGAGCCACATTTAGCCAGGCAGAGGGGACACATTGCAGCTCACAGTTTATGCAGGTGTTGATGAAAAGTTGCATGTGTGGCTTACGCTGGTATCAGAAAGACCAGGACCAAGAAATGTCAGAAATTTAGCGAAAAAATTACATGGATCGAAATTTTTAAAAATCTGACTTTTTACCAAGAGTTGGAGAGTAGTCTCTCTTCTGCAAGTCAGGTGGCTACTATAACATGAAAATAATTTCATGTGCTGCGAGAGAACAGCCAGGCTCTGACAACATGGCACTGGGGGCTTGGTCTGCCCTGCGACCTATTCCTATTTTTGTCTATGAGTTAGTTGCCTTTTGTGCCTGTGTCCTCAGGAAAACCTGCCAATGAGGAAACCAGAGGTCCCAATCTTGGTTGTATTACTAATGAACTGTATGACTTAAATGAAGCCACTTAAGCAGTCAGAGCCCCACGATTTCTCATCTTTAAATAGTAATCATAATCTCCCTCTGGTATATTTTGTGAAAAGATGTGCAGATGACACTCAAGAGGGCTTGAAAACAATGGAGCAATGGAAACAAACTGCAGAATATGATGCCACAGGAGGGGGCGGAAAGCAGTCTCAGCAGTGATCTTCCTGGATTCTTGGCGTGGAGGGCTTTGACGGGGGACCTGGGCATCCCAGAACTGCCACTTACCAAATGTGTGGCCACATGTAGTTATTTGATCACTTAAGCCTCCATTTCAACATCTATAAAATGGGGACAATCCTAGCACCCCTCTCCCAGGGTCATGTGGATCCGATGAGATCATCCTTGTAAATCGCTTAACTTGGTGCCTACACCAGAAGTAGCGCTAAGTAATATTTTCAAATTTCCAATCATCTCAACTCTAATTTTTTCAATGCCCATCCCAGCCTGAGCCTTCATCCTTCCTGCTATGTGCCCCACACATACAAGGGAGAAATTGCTAGCTTTATTGGTGAAAGCCAAGGACATTCACTGAGCCTCATTTGCCAGTGGACAGGGTTACAATGATTTAAAAGCAAAAACCTGTGCTCTGCTCTCTCATTTGTGTCTCCTGTTCTCTGTGTCAGGATTTTAAAATCTGAATTCAGGAAACCTCTCTGGAATCTGGCCCTCTTTTTCCTCTCCCTATCCATGGCACACCTGAGCACACCCCCAGCAAGATTCAGATTCAGAGAAGGGATGTAGGTGGTTTCATCCAGCCCAGAGCCTAAGCCACTTGGTCCAAGCCAACTTCTAACATAGAGTGTGCATTAGAATATCATGTTTGTGCAGCTGTAACAAAGCAGCTATTTGGTCCCTATTCTTCTATTATTTCCTCTGAATAACAGCTCTCTGAGAAACTCCCAAAAGGAGATGAGGTGATTGACAGCGCAGAATTTAAG
>CM052447.1:13446860-13510622 GCA_028533085.1 Varecia variegata
ACCAGCCTGAGCAAGAGCGAGACCCTGTCTCTACTAAAAATAGAAAGAAATTACCTGGCCAACTAAAAATATATATGGAAAAAATTAGCCGGGCATGGTGGTGCATGCCTGTAGTCCCAGCTACTCGGGAGGCTGAGGCAGGAGGATTGCTTGAGCCCAGGAGTTTGAGGTTGCTGTGAGCTAGGCTGACACCGCGGCACTCTTGCCTGGGCAGAACAAGACTCTGCCTCAAAAAAAAAAAAAAAAAAAATCTATTTCATCATAAGGCAGCTAAATGCTCATGTAGGTTAAGTTCTGGGTTCATTGTAAGCACCCAGTACATGTAAGCTAATAATACAGGATCATGTCATCATTAGAAGTTTCCACTAAGGTGTCCATTACAAAAAAAGATAGATTAGATGTCAAAATGCCTAATGGCTAGGAAAAGCTTTCTTTCTACTGCCTTGTATTCAAGACAAATCTACCAAGAATCTACAAATAAATATTTACTGAACACGCCTGATGTGCTAGACATCATATTCGACCCTATATAGGTACAGAAATATAAGACCCGGGATTATCCCAGCCCTTAGCAAGCTTCTTCTAAGCTTCTTCTAAACTTCTAAAGCTTTAAATAGTTTAAACTAGAAGATACATGAAACAGTTAGGAAACAGGACCGTAAGATGAAAGGAAATGTGGCAAAAAGATGTACACCGTGGATGTCCCAATGCCCAGGAGTGAAAATAGAAAGACAGCATTTGGATTTTCAGAGGGTAGAGGAAGAACATTTCAGGCGGCATTGTATGCCTTTCAGTACCCCCAGGCTGCTTCTGCATGACCTGTGGCCACGACCTTGTGGACAACACCTGTGATTTCTGTGTCCTCTGAAGCATGATGTTTCCATGGCCATCACTGCTTGGTGACACATTCTGTGCTCAGTTCTGCTTTCCGTATGTGGCAGTCACACAGTGAAAGAGGTCAGAGTGGGCTACCCCCAGACCTGGAGCTTCAACATCCTCCCAGTATAAAGAACTTTCTACTGTACCAATGTTACCCAAAGGCACCAAGCCTCACCAGCCTGGGTAACAATTAGGTCTCATTAATAAAAATGCCCCAGTGACAGTGCCACTCCGCCCCAACTTGCTGACTTGAGACTTCAGTCCTCCCACTCTACTTCTCAAGCCTCCACAGATATATCTGGGATGTATCAGATATGGTAGATATCAGTCATGTCCCCCAGTAGATCCAGCCCAGCCAGAGGTCCTGGTCCCCTTCTGCTCCTCTGACCTCAGCTGTTCCCTCCTGGTGCTTCCCTGGGCCCTCCAAGTCTAAACACCCCCTGCCCCCACAACGTGGTCTGCAGCAGATGGGCAGGGGCAGGGGCCAAAGAATAGCCACATGGGGAGAACCCAGTGCACCCGGGGCCCTCTGCCCCAGGCCCAGGCTGTCTTTAATGGAACTTCTTCAGCTGCTGTTCCATTTCCTGGGGCCAGGTCAGGGGCTGAGGCCTCACTCCTCTCTCTCTCTCCTACTCCCTTTTGCCGGCCTCTTCCTCCAGCCAAGACATCCCACACCTCATTTACACCAGCTAATGAGAACACCCTTAGCAGTCTCTAGTTCACTGTCTCCACGGCAGCCATCTCGTCTGCTGGAAGGCAATAATAACTACAATGACAATAATAGCAGCGGTAAATGCCATTTGCTGCAAGATTATTAGGCACTTCTCATACACTATCATAACTCTCATTACAACCTGTAGGTTTATCCCATTTAGTAGATGAATACACTGGAGAGTGGGAAGTTAAGGAGCAGGTTCAAAGTCACGCTACATGTTTGCACTAGTTCCAGGTTTCAAATGCAGTTCACCTGATGCCAAAGCGCTCAACCACTCCACAGCACTGCCTCGACCTCAACACACCGCTGCCCGAACAAGGGGCATCGCGAGCGTTCCTGAGTCAGCCCCCGGGCCCTTGGTTCTCCTCCTGGGAGCCATGAAGAGGGCGAGGCTCCGGCCTGATCCTTGTTACTGTGCACCCTGACCGGTTACTCCCCTTCTCACAGCTGCAGCTTCCTCCTCTGAGCAGTGGGGGTTGAATTGGACAGGTACCAAATCCCCTCCACCCTGGATTTTAAGAATATGCATTTCTGAGAATTTGTCTCAGTAGCCAGAGTTTTCAGTCTACCGAGCTTGGATCCCTCTTTTCTGGGCTCAGGGGAACGGTTTGAATTTTAGAGTTTCTTGTGTTTGCAGGGTATTGTGTGCCTGGGCTCAAGTTATAAAAGGTAATTATGAGTATAAAATAGCATGAAGAAGAAAAGAGGCCTGCAGATGGTGGTTAGCTTTCACTAGAACAAGAGCAATCTTTGTTTTCATGGTTACATTATCATAAAAGCCTGCTTTTATTGAGTACTTACTAAGGGCAAAGTTCTGAGCTCAGTTCCTTACAGGTGTCATAACACCAATCCTTTCAACAACCCTCTGAGGCAAGTGCACTTAGTGCCTTCAACTGACAGATGAAGAAACAGAGGGTCTGAGAGGTTACATGATTTGCCCCAATTCACACAGGTCGTAAGCCAGGAAGCTGGGATTCAAACCCTCTCTTAATCCCTACACTGCTGTCATTCTCTGGGGCATTCCACTCCCTGCCCCCTCCTCCCCAAACCCCACCATCCAGGCTACGATGCTGAGCACTCTGGGCCTGGCATTCCGGCCTCCTGAAGGACAGCGCAGGTGAATAGCAAGTACCACAGGACAACTAACCCTCCTGACAAATCCCCTCTGCTCTAGTGCCCTGCAATTCTTTTCATAAAACTCAGACAGCTTGAGAAATGGAGCCTTAAGCATCCTCTCCCCCTCCGTTTCCCCTTTGTCACCTGCTCCCCCGTGGCATCCAGGCAGCTTCAACCCTCTCTTGCTGTTTGTTTACCTCTTAATAAGCCCTATCTCCTCTCGGAAAGCCGTTTAGCGCTGCACCACTTAATTTCTCCTCCAGGCAGAATCTGCCAGATGGAGCCTTCGTCCCAAGCCATGTTGATTTGTCTTATTTTTAAACAGCAGTAAACATCGCATGACACTGAAATAGCAGTCGGTTCCCAGGTGTGGACTCACTGAGCAGGGGGACAATCCAGAGCGTGTGGACGCGTCCACCTGGGGCAGCTGTTCCAAACAGGCTGAACTAACGGGGGAATGACTTCCCCAGGAGGCTCCCGGCCAGCTGCTGGTCGCGTCTGGGTGTCGCTCAGCGCAGGAACACGCTGCTTTTCCGCTTCAGCTGGATTCAGCCAGTCACCTCCCCTGGCTGCACTGCATCGGGCCACGCATCCCTGGCTTTTCCACAGACATGCTTTTGACAGTTGAGCAGACAAGTGGACCCCAAAGAGTCGGGAGACCGGCACAAAGTGACCCAGTACAAGAAGGCAATGTCCCTGAGGCCTCCCTGCTTTATCCCTAAAATCCCTATAAAATTTCCTGATTCCATAACATAACTATTTTTAGGTTACTATAAATGTCATTCTTCAAATTTTGTACCAGGTGAATTACTAAACTATGTCCTCCCAAAAAATCTTTTTTTAAAACAAACACACCAAAATTATGTGGATCCCATAGCTTCAGCATTTCTGGACACCCAGCAGGGTCTCCTGGACGTCCGTGTGCTTCTGTGTGACGAGCACAGCCCTGAAGAGGGACAGTCTGTCTCGGGGAGGGCAAGCCTATGACAGGGACTGAGAATGTTCCCTTACTGCTGCATGTCATCCTAAAAAAGAAAGGATTACATCCAAAGGGAAGACAGGCAATTATTACCAGCACAGCAGTGACCCTCCTTGGGATCCAAGAAATAATATTAATATAAAAGAGACAAGAGTCTAGTCTGCCTCACAGCTTGTGGGTGGCTCCGTTGACCTTGTGATCCTACATCATAATGGGATTCGACAAGACGATGATCCAGCTCCACTCACAGAAGGGACCGTTCATAAAACTACAGACGCCACAGCTCATCTCCATAGCTCTCCATTTTCCAGCACCTTCCTAACCCACATCCCATAATAAGCAGTGGCGTCTTTTATTAGAAAGGGGACGAATGAGATTCTTGCCTTCTTATCTTTGAGATGCCTGTGTATGCAGATACTAGCCAACTAACATTTGCCAAAACCTTCCGAACCAATGTGCTCTGGAAGTGTCGCCAATTAGGATATTGCTCAAAGGTTTCTCTCCATAAATCCAATCTCAAATACTGGGTAGAGTGCTGAGATTGTAGCAAGGAACTGATATCCTATGTTCCCAAAAGCATTATCCAATGGGACATGAAAGCCAGAGGAGGAAAAGAAGGGGGAATGCAGACAAGATGAGTAATAATTCCTTGTTCCTTGGGGGAATTTTGCTGTAATAGTTAATATTCCCTTTTTTAAAAGCACTCTCTCAAAAAGAAAAAAAAAATAGAAAATCAGTCCCTCCTTCATTCTATGAGATTTCTTTTCTCATAGTGAGTATGGACCATGCCAGTGCAAGGGAGCCTTGTGCTTGGATATGTAACAAGTGTTCTCAGGGCTGCTTTGAAGGAAAAAAAAATCATTCCCAGCCCAGAGACCATAAAGCTTTTGACAGTTACAATGGCAATCTTGGTGGAGGAGTATCCACCCTAAATATACACATAAACAAATAGATTTTTAAATAAACAAATGTATTTCCAAAATGACACAGAGAAACAAATCTGGGGTGACTTCCCCTATTCTTCATGTAAAAACGAAGAGATTGGGCGGAGCAGAAGCACAGAATGAGTTGATCGAGTGAAAAGTGCTTAGAAACCTGTTAGGTGCTTTTGAACATAAGGAAGAATTATTATTAAAATGCTACAGATGCGTTTTCTCCAAAATTCTTAGAGGTGGTCTCCATAGCTGTGTGGATGATATTGTCCATGGACTGATTTAGCTGTGGCTGCTGCACTCACCTCCCAGAGCCATGGGGCACTGCCGTGGAACTCTGTGGTTCTTCCGTGTCACACAAGGCTGCTCCCCGGTTCTCATGTCCCTGTTTATTTTATAGACTCTGATCAGGTCTTACCTTGGCCTTCCAAATGGAAGCACCTTTATTTCAGGGGGCTGGGGGAGTCCTCTGGGAGTATCTTTTATGACCAGGAAGATGGGATCTTTGGAAGACTCGTCTGGGTATCTCCAGAGGGTCTGGAGGAAGGGAGGAAGATAGCAAACCCCTCATCCCGCTCAGGGACTTTTGTGAAGTCAAAGCAGAAAAGTGGAATTCTATTCACATCTCTTTCTCTGTTGGAAGCGTGGACTTGTCATGCCCAGGGCAGCTCAGATTCCAACAGAAACAGAAACAATAACATGCCCAGAGGCATCAGTGGAGAAGCACAGCACAGGGAAGCCTGCCTCTCCAGTCCTGGCTGCGTTCAGAGACCCCCGGCCTGGAGCCAGCTGGGCTCCGTTGAAAAGACCACATGTGGAATACTGCTTTGGTTCTGAATCCCACATTTAAAGAGGGACACTTCCAAATACAGACTTAGAAGACCCCATACCTTCAGGACAGATCTGGAGACTGTGTCACACAAGAAATAAATGAGGACACCAGGAAGGTTAAATTTGGCTTGACATGTCCAAAGTCTTCATGGAACACCCAATGAATGCCTTAAAATATTTAAAGAATGACCATATTAGCTGGAGGAGCAGAACCATTTAAATATTTGGCCAGGGAGAAGGAAAACTTTCTGAAATGAGAGCTCTTTGAAAACAGAAAGCATTGTCTTAGGAAGGAAGGTGTTTCTTTGCTGGAAGTGGAAAAGCTGAGGCTCTGATACCCACTGAGAGAGGGTAGGTTACCTGAGCAGTGAAAACTGTGGGCTTTGGTGTCAAACTGGCCCCGGGCTCAGGTCCCAGCTCTATTTCTGTGAGACGTGGGAAATTGTTCTTTGACCCTCAATTTCCTCATTTGTGAAAAAGGTATGATAATATCCACTCCTGTGGGTTATTTTATGCAAGTAAATGAAATGTTAATTAACACCGGTGCTTGGCAGGTAAGAAACACTAAATTTGCTAACGTTGCTGCCACTGTTATTATCTCAGCTTGATAAATTGGATGGGAAGATAAAATGCCTAATTTGCTCAGATTTCTTCGGCCTCTGATTCTACAGTTACTGTGGGTCCCACTCCATCAACGTTCCTGGGGCCTTCTTCCTAATTCCCTGACTGCCCGGAGGTTTCTGTTTTAGCTTCACACCAGGTCTTCCTAGACAATGGCGATATCCTCACCTTTCCTAGTGCCACTCTCCTCCCCATAATCAAAAACAAACTTTCCTCTATCCCAGTTCCTTGAAACCCTGCTTTCTTTGGCAATAACTGGCTATTCTGGTAAATAACGTATATTAAGAGTACCAGGTTAATAGGACAGTGCAGTTACTTTCCTCTTTTAGATGTTTCTCCTGCTAAGAAGCAAGTACTGAACACAGGACCTGGCCAAGACCGGGCAGTCAATCAAACTTCCAAATGATCCTGAGGGCAGATCTTTCACTAGCAGGATTCCATAGCTCATGCCTAGCTACGCTAGATAGATCATGATGGCAATCTTCGGGGGCAAGGGAGAATACAGGGCGTTCTCACGATGGGCTGACTTGGATGATATTAAGGTTCAGGTGGGACCTTCCTCTATTCACCCATTAATTTTCTGAGGAAGCTTAAAGCTCACTCACACCCCTGTCTTTCTCCCACCCAAGAAAAGAGCAGAGCTACGTGAAGAAGCGCTGGAAGGACGTGCGCGTGGGAGACTTCATCCAAGTGCAATGCAACGAGATCATCCCAGCAGATATCCTCCTCCTCTTCTCCTCGGACCCCAGCGGGATATGCCACCTGGAGACCGCCAACTTGGATGGAGAGACGAACCTCAAACAAAGGCGTGTTGTGAGGGGCTTCTCACAGCAGGTAGGGCCCTTTCTAAGGTCTTCAACAGCAAAGGCAAGGGGAGGAATCAAGTCAACTCCACTGGAAAATTGAACTTCACCTGGTGGTAGAGGGGAAAGTAGCGGGTGCCTCCTTGTCCCAGGCACTTTAGATGCACTTAATCTTCCCAGGAGCCCCCTGAGATGTTATTATCCCCATATTACAGATGAGGAAACTGAGGCTTAGAAAAGTTAAATAACCTGCTGAAGGCCTGAGAGTTTCTAAATGGGGACCCACTCTGTTCAACTAAGAAAATCATCCTCTCTGCTCTAAACCAAGGAGTCTAATATCTGTTCAATCACCCTTGGGGCCAACCCCCTCACTGCACTCATCCCACCCCAGGTCCGGCACCTCTCCCTCTGTGGATCCTCTCTAATGCTCTTCTGACCCCTCCTAAACTCCAGCAAGGTGTAACTAACTAGTTTTCCATTTCCGTGTGCCTTAGCACCTCAACAGCACGTAAACGTGATCATTGACACTTTTGTTTGATCCCCACCCTTGCATAAACAGGACCTAAGAGCTCATGGAGAAACCATTACTGTTTGGTGGGTAAGAGCTCAAGCTCTGGGGTCTGACACAGCTGGGTTCAAAGCCTAAGTCCCACCACTGATCAGCTGTCTTACCTTGGGCAAGTTATTATTTCCCTCATCTAGAAAATGGGGACAAAAATGGCACCCTCTCCATAGGGTAGTTTTCAAGACTAAATGATAGGTACATGAATACTTAGCTTGAAGGCAGGCATAGAGCAAGAGACCAGTAAGTAGTTAGTATTAAGAGCAGTGGCTTTTGTAGGCAATATATGTTGCCTGGCTGATGCGTTATATTCCAATTTGCAATGAAAATTCACCTTGGAAGTGTTGATTTCCAATATAGTGTCTTTCTCTAAACATGGAAAAGAACAAAATTGTATCACCTTTCTTCATTCTGCCAGGCTTTGGCTGAGGAGAAACTGAATGAGTCAGGGGATTTAGGAGAAAGAAGGCACATGCTTCATTCCTCAGAGATTTTCATGAGCTGGAGTTCAGTTTTCTAGACTGAAACTTCCCCAAAGCAGACAGCTCATACTACCTCACCCTGCACTGGTCTCTTCTCCTAAGGCCCTTTCTGTATGAATGACTCAGTCCTCAGTTCTCTCATCCTTCCGATGGGAATAATAATGCTATCCCATAGTTTTATGGTGAAATTCACATGGGATAAGGAAAGTAAAGAACAAAATGCAGGGTTTGGTACCTAGTAGACACACAATAAATGGGAACTCTTGCTGAGGTGAAACCCACCACTGGAAACGGAAACCACCATCACGCCCTGCCGTCCCCAGCATGGCCCCCGGTCTCCAGGCTCTGAGTCAGTCCCTGAGCGGGGCCTGGCCTCTGAGTTTTCCCTCCCTTGTCATGACCATATTCACTGAATCCCTCCAGTGTTCGCAAAAAGGCAGGGTGAGATCTAGCCTGAGTTCACAAAGTCATTCTAGACAAGCAATACCTGTCTATTCCTGGGCTCTGGGCCCTGTGGCCTGCCCGCCGGGCCATAGGTCTTCAGATCCTTTTCACTGTGACTCACAACAAGAAATACATATTACACACACATGTGCACACGTGTAAGAGTGTGCGAGACTGGCACCTTCGCCTTACCACATGCAAGGCACTCTGAGACTTTCTGTTCTGTTTCTTTTTTGTTTAAAGTTCTAGGAGCAGGGAAGCTTGCATTTGCTGACAAATCTCCCCTCTAGCCTCCCCGCACCAACATCCTCATTCAATCCTGCGTCATTTTTGCTCTCTCAGGCAGTCATTTCAGTGTTGTTGCGTTTCAACCACTGACTTTTCTTTCTGTCTTTGGCAGCAGCTCCCAAGTGGGTTTCTTGAGTATTAATTAGTCAGATAGTTTGGGATTTAACTGGAAGGAAGAGTTAGACAAAAGGGTCATTCACATTCCAGTGCAAAGACCAGCCAATTGAATAAGTCTCTCAAACGCTAACCCTGAATTCTCACAGGGTACTGAGTGTAATGATTTAAAAAATATATATAAAAAAGAAGTAAATGTATATGTGAAAGGAAGGAGGTTTATGTGAGCTTAAAGTTTCTAAAAGTTCTCTGTTCTATTCTGTCTCAGTTCCTGATTTTTCCCCCTCACTTGTTCCAGTGCGTTTTTCCCTTTCAATAATAATAATAAACTTTTGAGCCCATACTAAGGGCTTTGATGGTTATCTCATTTATCCTCACAACAGCCCAGTGAGATGGGTACTATTTTTTGTCTCCATTTTACACATAAGAAATGTGGCATAGAGAGGTCTTGTAACTTGCCTGAGGTCTTGAGCTGGGAAGTGCCGGAGCTGGGATTCAAAACCAGCTTCGTCCTGCGGGTCTCGGCTCTTGAAGTCCGCAATAGCTCATCTCCCCGGCCCTTGGACTGTTTCCTTGAGTTTGCCAGGAAATGCTTGCTTTTGAAAGCATGCATTTATCATTTGCAATATTCTCGCCACATACATGTAGCAGGTGGCAGGAAGAATGGAGGTGGGCCCAGCCCGCTCCCAGGGGCAGGAATCACGACTGCTCCTTGCTCGGCTCCTTCCCCCCTGTGCGTTCAGTGCAGACACATTTCTGCATGCAGATGGAACTCACTTCTGGCTAACTCCATACCATAGGATTTCCCAAGTGTGTTGAGCAAAAATGTTGATGAGAGTTGCAAGAAAAATAAATGCAAGGCTATATAAGATCAGAAGACAATAAACTATGAGTTTTTAAATATTGTGTACTGTAGAACTTCTCTGATATTTTAGTAAACCCCAAGGAGGAAAAGGGGCAGGTACTAGCATGTAGCATTTGTAAATATTAAGCACAAAAACCTTTTATTCCAAGGAACATACTCCAGAACTACTGCAGGAGGGGTGAGATCCCCACTTAGGGATTTGCTACAAATACGTTTCAGGTGTTTAGAGTGTAGCATCATAACCACGGGGGAAGTTTTTTAAAAATATACATGCATCCTTCCCTATAACCACCACTAAATTATGATTCACCAGGACTGAATACAGGCCTCATCCTGCATATTTTGAAAGTGTTCCCTTAAATGACCTTGAGATGAACTTATCACCACCTCCTTGAAAAAACCTGTACAACAAAAGTACAGCATCTGAAGGCAGCATCTCAAGTACTATAAAATCCCACTTGTCATATTGAGAACAAAACTACCATCTATGTGCCTCTTACATGGGGCCAGGGCTGTGGCATGCATTGTCTCTTTTAGACCTGACGACCACCCTGAGAGGTCAGCATTATTATCCCCATTTTACAGATGAAAACTCTGAGGCCCAGAAAAGGCAAATCTCACCAACTGTCTCAGAGAAGATTTTGAACACCTACCAATATGGTTTGTTTGGAAGTTTAATGTCTTAAATAATAAGTATTAGTGGCTTTTGTTAGTTTGTTCTCCATCTAAATCACTATTGCCTGTGAGACCTTCACCTCGTTAAAAGGTTTTTACTAACCACAGAGATTTCTAGAAACTTCCCAGCCACACGTACACCCACACTCATTTTCACTATTTGTGGATGATGAGAGATTACTATATTCTGTTAATTCAAAGTCAGCAAGATATACTTTGTCCCAGCTCCCTGGATCAACATTTCTCGAGGTAGACTCTGCCTAACACTTATCCCAAGAGAAAGTTCTTGGAAAACATGGGCAAGTCAGATTGGAGAGCTTGTTTCCTGTGGACCCCTCTTGAAGGTTCCAATGTTCATTAACATATTGAGGTCTCTGAGAAGGCCTGGAGCCAACAGACCTGTTAAACTTTCTTTGACCCTGAGCTCTCCAAACTTATTTAACCTCAGAATTACTTTTTCCACACAAATATTATTAACATTCCCATGGAACTTTTGGGGAAATGTTAACCTGGATTATGGTACAGAGAAGCTGACAATTCTCATGGCTTAGGCAGTTCATTCTTCCCTTTCCTATTCAGTTCAAATGAAATTATAAACATGAATGGGCTTCTTTTTTTTTTTTTTTATGAAAATAGACTTTATTTTTTTAGAGCAGTGTAAAGTTTGCAACAAAATTGTGGAAGGTGTAGAGATTTCCCATATACTCCCTGCCCCCATATTGGATGAATGGGCTTCTTAAAAGGGTCTTCCTCCCATGACATTGTAGATTATTCTCAAGGTTGCTAAGGAGTTCAAAATTTTTTTTTATCAGAATTCATCTTGGGCCAACTTTTTTTTTTTTAATCAATTGAAGCTTTTAACACAACGGGCCATCTTTGAATTTATAAAATTATTGACCTATTTTTTTTTTTAAATATTCCTTCTCATTTCCCATTGCTAGGAAAAGGAGATAAAAGGAAGGTATTCAAAATTAGGATTATACTAAAGTCCTCTCAGCTGGCAAGAGGACTTTATTAGGGAATTAAATTGTACCGTTTTCTCTTTGGTCACATTCTGATACCTGAAACAACTTCTTTAAAAGGGTTTAACCTAGGGATTTAATACCTGAAAAGGAGTATGTGCCATTCACTTTGATACATGGAACAGTTACCAAAGCCAAAGAGTCAGAAATGAGTTCTTCCAATTAGTATTTCAGATCAAACATATTCCTGGTTATATATTATCCAAATCATTGAAGCCTAAGTCCTACTGACGTATGTGTCAGATCACTTCCCAGTGCCAACTGGAAACTTGCTACGCCAAGGATGATCTGTGGACTAGCCTCTGCAGTCAGCATCACCTGACAGCTCGTCAGAAATGTGGCATCTCAGGCCCCACCCCAGACTGAACCAGAATCTGCATTTTAACAAGACCCACAGTGATTCACGTGCACATGAAAGTTTGAAAAGCACTGGCCTTGGCCATCACTGATGGATGTAACCATCGTGTTTATCTGCTTATTGCTCAAGTTAATTCTTCATTGAGTCTCCCTTTAGGCTGACTTCAATTCCACTGATGGTTAGCGCTAATAAGCCATTTGTGCAGTTGGGAACAGCTGGGGCAGTTTGGATCCTCTGCGGTGAAAAGTGTGCACTGATTTAACGTATTTAGACAAGGGAGCTTTTTGCTGACATAGAGTTGAGGTCCGGTAGGGGGAAATTTATCACCATCCCGGTTCAGTAATGACAAGCCTCAAATGAAGCAAAAGGTAGCTTCCTGTCCTCTAACCTTGCCTGCCCTTGAGAACCAGAGAACAGTCCTCTTTTCTGGTAGATTTGTAATGGAACCTGTTCCAGACAGGTTGTTACAAATTTCCTTTAAAAATGATACTTAGGCAGGGCATGGTGGCTCACACCTGTGATCCTAGCACTCTGGGAGGCCAAGGCAGGAGGATAGCTCGAGGTCAGGAGTTCGAGACCAGCCTGAGCAAGAGCGAGACCCCGTGTCTACTAAAAATAGAAAGAAATGATTTGGACAGCTAAAATATATATATATAGAAAAAAATTAGCCAAGCATGGTGGCACATGCTTGTAGTCCCAGCTACTCGGGAGGCTGAGGCAGTAGGATCGCTTGAGCCCAGGAGTTTGAGGTTGCTGTGAGTGAGGCTGATGCCATGGCACTCTAGTTTGGGCAACAGAGTGAGACTCTGTCTCAAAAAAAAAAAAAAAAAAAAGAATGATACTTAGTGCTTTCTACCTGTTGATCACTAGTTAAATGTTCAACGCAGATTACATTTTCTAGGATTCTTTTAAAATAAGACTACATAACAATATATAATAATAACAATAGATAACTGCATTGAGCACAAACTCTGTGCCATAGGCAGTTCTTTTAGGTGTTCTATACCTATTACCTCTTTCTATTCCTCACAAATAACCTTACAAGACAGGTGCTTTTGTTGTCCCATTTGACAAATGAGGCAGGAGCAGTTGAGTAATCCCGCTAGGTTACTAGGTTGACTGAGCTCAGATTTAAACTCAGGCAGAGTTGGGTTGTGGGTTTTTTTTGTTTGTTTGTTTTGTTTTGTTTTTTACTTTTGACTATGGAAATTTTTAAGTATATACAAAACTACTGAAATTAATATGACAAATTTTATAAACTCATCTCCTAATTTCAACAATCAACTCATCACCAATCTTGTTCTATCTATATCCCCACACTCTGCTCTCTGCAAATTATTTTGACTTTGATTTTGAATATCACATTTCATCTGTAAATATTTCAATACGTATCTCTAAAGGATAGGATATTTAATATATATTAAATTAAATTAAAATATTAAACATATTTAATATATACAATTATACCATTATCATACCTTAAAAGTTAGCAATAATTCCTTGATAAATCAATTTTAAAGTCAGTGGCCAATATTTTCCAGTTTGTTCTAATCAGGATCCAAATAAGTCCAAATACTGAGATTAGTTTCATTAATCTCTTTTACTCTATAGGTTCCCCATTTCTCACTCTCTTGTTTTAAATGCATATTTAGTTTTTGTTGCTTAATGAACCAGGTTGTTTGTGTAAAATTTCCCATGGTCTGGATTGTGCTATTGCATTATCTCCCTGTGGTATCATTTAAGATGTTTCCCTAACCACCATATTTCTACAGATTGGTAGTAGGAGCTAGTGCTGAAATCAAATTCAGGTTAGATTTGGTGTCTATGTATGTTCATGCTAAGGTGTTAACAATGGATGATAGCTTAAAGTTTTTCTCATTCCTACTACCTCTTAATATATGTTATCCCAAGATAACATATTTATATTTCAGTATTGGCCTTCACTGCCTTAAGCACTAAGGATAATTGTGAGTATTTAAGGTCAATGTGGAAAATATTTGGTGTCTCAAATGGGAACCGTATCAGTCTAATACAGTATGTGGATTAGTCAAGACTCTTGGTTGCATGTAACAGAACCCTGATTCAAAGTAGCTTGGAGAAAAAGGGAACTTATTGGAGGAATCTAGGGGTGAGATGGGCCTTAGAGTCCCCATGTGGAACAAGGAATTCAGAATCCATGAGCACAATGTCCATCTCTTGTCTTTGTTTCTCATTGTGTTTGGCAGCAATCTCTCAAACCAGCTTCCTCCATATGGAAGGAAACATGGCACCAATGGTACTTGTTCTGCCACTCACTCATTCATTCATCAAATATGTATTGAAGGCCTTCTATGTGCCAGATGCTATAGCTCAGGAACAAACAAGAGAGATTCAGTCTGTGAATGTCTACTCTAACAGGGAATTACACAAGCAATCATTAACAAACAATTCCATCTACAATTAATTTTAGAAATGACAGAAGAATTCATCCTTTTTCCAGGGTTTGCATGGCATGCCAAACCCATGGGAAATTCCATAGCAAGGTCTCAAGATTACATTTAGTATGCAGAGAAATAGTTGGGTGGAAAATATTCCAGGTGGAGGAAGAGCAGGGGAAAGGCCATGATACAGAAGTCTGTCTGGGGATCAGGAAGAGGCCCGAGAAGCTGCATGCATGGTTTTCAATATTTAAACCAGTGCCAGTTATTTGTTCAGGGGGTGATGACATACACAACTTACCGACTGTTCCGAATGTTGAATTCTGCCTCTCCTGTGCTTGTAACTGGATTTTTCACATAAGTACAAACCTTCCTATCAAATTCCGATTGCTATAGTCATACTTAGCTAACGGCTTTGATACCAGGAGGAATTAGTTACCTATCCGTGTACATTTCGTAAATACTAAACATTTATTATAATAAAATAAAAATAAGTTTATACTGGTCCAAAAAAAAAAAAAAAAAGATTACATTTAGTCATCCCTATTGAGAAACAGAGTATTTGTCCCTTGATGAAAGAGAATTCAGACTGCAAGGAATCCTTAAGACAGAGTCTTCCTCACAGCACCCTGCAGCCCCGATCTGTGTGCTTTTGTGGGAGATTCACTGGAGCAGGCAGGGAACTCTGGGGTAATTGAAAATGCAGACCATTTCCTCACCCAGAGCCAGGGGAAAGTCACTGCCAGTCACTCCCTTGTGGGTTATCTTGCAAAGAGCCTCCACCTACAAGGAAGCACAAAGGTTTATCAAGTGCTGGTCACTCTCATTAGTTTTCAGAGAGGATTCTCAGAAATCCAGGGTTTGCTTAATTTGTATGCCAGGAAGAAAACTTCCATCACCTAGATCAGCAGCTGGGGTGTGAAGAACATTTGCTTTCACCATTTAGACAAACTAGTAAACTTAAACACAAAAACAAACAAAGAAAAATCTTTAAACAGTATCCTTATGAGTCCACAGTGCACCCCCAGTGCACCTTCCCTGGTTGGCGTGGTTTGCCTACCTCTAATCCCTGCTCCTCTGCTCGGCCCAGGTGAGCAGTCCCAGCGAGAGGGTCACGGTGGCTGCTTTGCCATCCTCGTACCCAGGTGGTGGTCAGTCTCTGTAGTCCTCTGCCCTGACGATCATGTAGGAACAGACTCTGAGAGCTGCACAGAGCATGGTGATCACTGGTCCAACTCTTCTTTTTCACAAATGTTCTTGGCTCCTAGTAAAATCTCAATAAGTAAATGTGTTCTGTGTTTGAGGAAAGAGTTTAGCTGGTTTCTCTTTCTTCAATCAACAAAATCTTTTTTGAATGCCATAGAGGGGTTTCAAAGTGGTCTAAGATGTGTTTCCCATCCTCTAAGAATTTAGGGATAGGGTCCCTTTCTTTTAACATAAAGATTTTGTGACTATCAAAAAAAGTGGTTGCCCTTTAAGTGTTCATTTTTAAGAAAATACATTCAAATGAAAAGCTACTATAAATTTAGTGAATTTTTAAATGAAATTTTAATGTATGAATCTCAAGAATTCCTACAGAAATTTGAAAACTAGTGATATGTGTGTGTGTGAGACTTATCTTTGTTCTGTCTACAGGTAGCACTTTGGTGCCTATAAGAGGATTTGTAGACAACTTGCAATGGCTTCATCTACCAGTTGGGAACCACTGGTTGACAGAAACAGCTTGGTAGCAGGAATTAGTTGATGGTCTCATTTTATCTTTTCCTTTCTTGAATCATTTCTCTCAAGTCAAAGTCCCATGGTGGGTGAGTCTAATGGGTGGGGTGTCTAGACACAGTCATTTCCCAAAAGGAAGTCAGAGGGTTGTTATACAAGAAGGCTGGGACAGAAGGTGGGTAGCCAGAAAACTAACCATTAACCACTACAAATAATCTCAAAAGATCATTCATACATTTATTCAAACACATGTATTGATGAATTTGATTATCAGTTGTGAAGAATAGTGGAAAATTAGCCTAGAAAAGTAAACCTTGAGGCAAGCACCAAGGAAATGGCTGATTCTAGCTGCTGGAATCTATTCCAGCCTGAATGCTCTATCTTGGCCTCTCCAGCAGCCCTGGGAGGGAGCAGGCTTGCTGCACCTGGGACACAGGTCAGCAAGGAGTACCTCAACCCCGGGGAGTTATTACACACTGGCACGAGGCCCACTTTCCTTTGCTTTGAAAGTTACTGCTATTGACACACCTGAGCTGGACTGGGAACCTTGAGTTGTCTTATGGCTGTAATCATTGATGTGTGTCAATAACCCCTTTCTTCCCTCAGACTCTCTCTTACTTTCCCACCTGGCTCACCTATCACAGGTATTCAATAAGTGCTTGAATGCAACAATGAATGAATGGGAGTCTAGACTGGTCCAAGTCGGGATCTAGGACTTTGATGACAATTTTTATTAGTTGAGCCAAAGAATTCCCATGAAAGAAGTGGTCCTACTCCCATGAATCAAAGTTAAGATTGTACCTGGGTCATTCTGTGCAGTGAGGTCTACTTTGTATTTCCTCATCCATCACCTTTCAATATATACATTCCCCACATCACCCCCCCCAGTACTAACCTTGCCTCAACACATCTTAATGGTGTACCTGCTAAAACAAGGCATTGCAGGAGGTGCCCCAGAGGAAGCAGACGGTCTGCTAGAGGATGCACAGATCTAGGCACATTAGTGTTCGTTGGAGGCATAACAGTATGGGTGGAAGCACATCAGAAGGAGCAATTAATTCTGTCTGGCTGGGGGGAGAAGGTCTGTGGAGATTATAGTAAGCTTCATAGAGGGGGTGGCCAAAAAAAACTGTTAAATGCTTAAAAATTTAAAATAAAATAAAATCCTCAAAAGAATGTCCTCTTGGCAATTTAGTGCCTTAACCTTTACCCTTACCCTTTGCGGGTACCTTACTTTAAAATGCAAACAGACTTGGAAGAGGTAACACATTGCATTGCTTATTAGTCCTAGTAATCATGATATATTTTCTACTGTATATTAGAGAATGAATACATTTATTATATCAGGTGCTTCAATCGTAGGAAGTGGGAAGTGAATATAGAAAGGGAAATAGGGCCAGGAGGAGAGCTTAGATGCTAGTCTTTCCTCTGTGCACCCAAGTAACACTGCAGTTAGGAGAGCAGACTCTCGGGGAGTCAGTGGAGCTAAGGTCAAAGCCTGCGCTGCTGGCTGTATGGCACTGGGGAAGTCACGAATTCTCCCTAAGCCTTAATTTTTTTCATCTGTGAACTAGGAATCATAATGGTACCTACCTGATAGCATTCTTGTAAGCATTAAAGAAGATGGCATGTATATAATAATTAGTTGGTTCTTGGTACATAGTAACTAAGCATTCAATAAGTGCTACAGCGGTAATAACAACAGGAGGAGGAAAATGAATAAAGATGATGATGATGATGATGATGACAGCAACAATGATTGGTTTTGGATTCTGATGATGTGAGTTGCAATCCTGGCTCTGTTACCTACCAACCATGAGACAATCACTTTACATCAGTCTCCATCTGCACATCTGTCAAACCTCTTAAGGTGACTGTGAGAACTTAATGACAGGTGCCAGGCACGCAGTGCATACTCAGGTTAGGTAGGTCTGGCCTAAGGAACTGCAGAGACATAACTCTCCTCTGGAAAGAGCTTGTCTTTTCCTGTACCCTGATGACTCACTCCCCAGGCCTTTTTCCAGTTAGTGGGACTTTCATCACAGTGAAATGCCTTAGATAAAAGGTTGGGTCAAAAGAAATGGTCAGTTAGGTGAGCTCTATCCATAAGCTAAGAAAAACTGTGAGGGTGGTGAGGGGACCCCACCCCATCTCAGGAAGGAATCAGAAACTCCTGGATAAGACTAAAATAAGAACCTCGACAGAGCTGTAAGGACAGGCAATTCCCTCTGTCCTTGGGCTGGCCCAGCAGGTCCCCTGGAGTGAGCTACGGCAAATCCTTAAAAGCAAGCAGGTCCCAAATTCCCTCTCCACAGCCCATCTTGGGGAGGGAAGAAAGGAGCCTGGGGGACAGGTAGCTAAGAAGAGCAAGGTCACCCTCCATGAAGAGAGGAAGACAGACAGGACCAAAGGCCAGCACCCAGAAGGAAAGGAGAACTCGGAACCGGGAAAGGGACACTGCAGGAGGAAGATTGCTGGGAAGCCCCAACAGAGGAACAAGGGAGTCAAACTTTGCCGTTGCTGGGGACACGGGGGATATGAGTACACTGACAACAGGGCTCAGAGACACCGCAGAAGGATCATCAGCTCTCAAACCCCACTGCCACTCGTGTCTGAAATGAGTTTGGATTTAGGAACCCAGCCTTGAGACAAATGGTGCGGAGCAGAGTGAAGCACACGACTTCATCAGGGGCGTGAAAGCAGCTGACAAATTACAGTGTGATTTGTCATCATCTCAGAACTTGGCAAGCGTTTGTCCCTGAAAGAATCAATACCCGGGGGGAAAAGGGCCATATTTTTAGAAACTCCTGGATGAGAAATTTATTTCAAGTGAGTAGAGAATTTATTTATCTTGGCACCCCCACAGATCCGATGGACAGTATATTTACACGAAGCCAGAAAATCCTATCATTTCTTCGAATCAATTTGTCCCTTTGAACAGCTGTACCTTGAAGCTCTCAGTGATAAATTCACTCCCCGTGCTAAAAGCTCTACCCAGGAAAGCATTTCCAAGCCCACCTTTAGCACTACTACCTCCTATTTGCATAGCATGGAACAGGTTTCAAAACTGCTCCACAGAGATTCTGTTTTCTGAGGCACAAATGAGTTGGGCAGGGCAGGTGGTGTTAGTCCTATTCTACAGATGAAGAAACTGAGGCTTCAGATTTGAACATAGTATTAGTCGATGTGGAGGAGAGTTGGAAGCAAGATCTCCCCACCTCTAGTTGTGTTTTACCCACATTAGACTCTATGAGCTTGGATAGCTAAAGACCCTTAAAGAAGCAAAGAGTCGAGATGGGTTTAAAGTATTTAGCTACAAGATTATTCACCAGGAGGCAATGTGTTATACAAGTAAAGAACAGAGGGTCTCCAGTTAAACTTAGATTCAAATCCCAGCCCTGGTATTACCATGGGCAACCTACTTCACCTTTCTGAGTCACAGATTTCTCATTTCTAAAGAAAGGGGATCATTAAAGTTCCTACTTCAAAAAATAATTGTAAGCTTGAAAATAGATACTATGTATAAAGTTCTCATCACAGTGTCTGGCAGAAATATGAGTCCAGCTAGTAAATGCTATTTATTGTGTTTTATTAGCTACTATTTTCTCAGCATTTTTACAATAGCAAAACAAATTGAAACAATGTAAATATTCACTAGTGAAATGGTTAAAGGAAATACGGTGCATTGGTACAATAGGTTTCGGAGCAGGTGTTAATGATGATGTAGAAAAATTTAATAACATGTAAAAATGTCCAAGATATTTGAACACTAGATCTTATTTTTGAAATGCATAAATGTATACATGTATAGTTACATAATTATATGTGTGTGACACCTAGAGATATTCACAAGCATTTAACTACATGTATCTCTAGGTGGTGTGATTTATAATCCTTCCTTTTTCGTCATCTATTTCACATGGTGTCTGATGTGGTAGCCACTAGCCACATGCAGCTATTTAACGTTAAATTAATCAAAATTAAATTAAACGAAAAAAACTATTTCTCGGGCAAACTACCACAATTCAAGTGCTCAATCGCCAGCTGTGATGAGTGGCTTCTATATTGCACAATGCAGACTTAGAACATTTCCATCATTGCAGGAAGTTCTGTGGTACCACGCTGGGCTGGAGCCCCAAACCCAGGCCCGCCAGAGAAACACGGTCAAGGCAGTGACGCCCTCCATCCTGCATCCAACTTCTCATTTGCATCTACTTTCTCCTCCTTAACGAGGATTTCACTCTTTTAACACATTACTACTATCACCGTGTGACAAAGCAGGGATTACCTTATTTGCAATGGTTCTAACAGTGATTAGCTCTCCCCATGATCCTATTAAGACTAGATCCCTCTGAATTAATAACCTCACAGTGTCCCCTCTCTCCCAGGAGGTGCAGTTCGAACCAGAACATTTCCGCAACACCATCGTGTGTGAGAAGCCCAACAACCACCTCAACAGATTCAAGGGTTACATGTAAGTATCCGATGCACCTGCACTGCTAGGAAATGCCTCCTCTGCAGCTAGAAAATATATTTTCTTGAAATGATCAAACAGAGAAGCATCTGGATCCTGAGGAAGTTTGTTTCCTTTATATTTATTTCCATAAAGAAGAACTAGAGAAATCTAAGTTGGGAAACTTTTTCTATTCTTTTTTTTTTTCCCTGAGTGATAGTTAATTATATTTATCTTGCAAGGCTAAATTCAATTCACCAGTGGGCTTTTTAAGAACCTTTGTGAAATAGCATCAAAGTCAAGATTGTGCTCTGATTCATGGGAGGCAAATATGATTTAATTAAGATTGATTTTCTAAAAGGGCCTGTATTGTAGGTAAGAACAGGGACTTTGACATTTGACAGACGTGGGCTTGTAACAGGGTTCTACCAATTACAAGCTGTGTGACCTTGGATAACTTAATTAACCTCTCTGGGCCTTGGTTTCCAGATCTATAAAATGAAGATTGTAATATCTACATCATAAGATGTTTCTTTTCTAGGAATTAAGTTGTTTTTCATACACAGAGCCCTTAGCACAGTAATCTGCAAAGAGTAAACGCTCAGTTAATGGTGGCTGCCGCTGTTGGGAATATTGTTATTCTTACTCCTCAACTTTGGTTCAGACTAAGAATTTTACTGTAATTCTGTTCCCACATCGAATTACTGGTCTTCCTGCAAAATAAGAGCAATAGTAAGAGAGATGAGTCTATGCCCTAAGACAATGCTTTAGGAGTTTCTAGAGTCCTTCCGCAGAACATCATCTCATGCAATCTTCACAACAGCCAAAGGAAGTGAGTGTCATGACCTCCATTGCTCAGATGGGGAATTCTGATGATCTAAGACTTTGCAAGATTCTGCCCAAGTCACACAGCAGGCACAAGACAAAGCCAGGACTTGAATCTGGGTCTTTTGACGCCAGCCCCGGTGCGTTTTCCATTGCTGTGCAGTGCAGAGCTCGGCCCTGTTATGCCAACTTCTCCACCGACGGGGCCTGGAAGGGGCTTAGGAAGCCGCCTGGGAACGCAGATGTCTCTGCTTTCCTCCACCCACGTTTTCTCAGGCCATATGGGATGCCATGAGGAGGAACACAAGAGGGGAAAGAATAAGAACAAGACAAGAGAAACAGTAGCTTTCAAAGGCAAATGACTTTTAAAACGCACAGAGAGAGCAGATGGAGACAGGCAGAGAAGGGCAGAGGTCCCGCGGAAGAGGGGGACTTCATTGCAGGCATCTGGCGAGGCAGAGCCGGTCACTGTCCTTGACAGGAGTGCACTGCTCGTGCGGAGCCTTGTAGATTTGGTTCATCCCAAACCGCCCGTGCCTTGAGCCATTCTCCTTACCCTCTGAGAGAACAGCCTCATCGCTGGGTTTCTGTTGCGACCTTTCTCCCCCCAGACAGCTCGTGCCACCAGCCGGCCTTTCTCAGCTTTCAACCTGGGCTCCAGCCTGCCCCGCTCAGACAGATTTCAGGACAGAACTTTCCCAGCTTCGCTCAGCCCCCGGCACCTCCTCTTCCTGGTGGCTGCTCCTGGAGACCTGTCTTTCCCCCACCTGCCGGGCCCTCGTGGATGGGCCCTAAAAGTCCACTGGGGCAGCCTGGGAGCCACCCACCCCATGTGGTGATGGAGAACCTTCGCCGTGGTCCTGCAGCCTCGCTATGCTTGGCAAGGAGAATGCCCTCAGGCCCGGCACCCACAGGGGGTCTGCACCCTCTTCCTGGGCAGACCCACTGGTCTGACGCCTCTGGGTTTCCCAGAAGTCTCTCTGGGTCCCATTAATTCAGAAGTTCCCTGAGACTACACAGGCCAGCTAGAAGATGAACAGCTTTTAACAAACTATTTGAAGATTAGGGGTGTCAGACTTGAAAATGCAACTTTTAAATTAAACGATCTCTTTAGAGCAGACAGAACCGTGGTCATCAAGCAGAGACGATCACCATCACCCCACCACCCCAACCAGGGGACATTTGGCAATGTCTGGAAACATTTTTGGTTGTCACACTGGGGAGGGGTGCTGCTGGCATTGAATAGGTGGAGGACAGGGATGCTGGTAAACACCCTGCAATGCACAGGACAGCCCCCCTACCAGAGAACTGTCCAGCCCAAAATGTTAATAGTGCCCAGGCTGAGAAACGCTGTTTTGGAGTCAGTTAACTAGAACATCCCTGTAAACCAAGAGTACCAAACAGAACAGCAGCTGTGAGACAGCTAATCCTTTTCCACCATCCAATGAAAAAGGGACCTCATGACTGGGAGAAGGAGAAGCCTCTATCTTATGTTAGCATCTCAAGAGTATCATAAAAGTGTTCTTGAAACCACAGGTTACTGACAATGAGGCTGCAAGACTCCTTAGCCCAGTATTCAGTCCACAGCCAGCCTGCTCCTTGACAACAGGGTGAGCCATGGTGGATCCTGAACTTCAGCCATTCTTGGACCACCTTTATGATTTTTGTCATATTCATAAAGATCTATACTTTTGTCTACCAAATTTTTAATTGCCCTACTTTTTCTTAAATTTATTTCAGAAAGAAATTTTAAATCACTGGCCCTATGGGAAACCACTATCACTTGTTATACATAGCAGGTGATAGTAAAAATTAATACAATGAAATCAAAAGTTATCATTATATTCTAAATTCAGATTATTATTTGCCAAAGCCACCTCTGTGTTAAAAAGTAGGGTAAACAAGTGTTATAGGCCGGGTGCAGTGGCTCACGCCTGTAATCCTAGCACTCTGGGAGGCCGAGGCGGGTGGATCGTTTGAGCTCAGGAGTTCGAGACCAGCCTGAGCAAGAGCAAGACCCCGTCTCTACTAAAAATAGCAAGAAATTATATGGACAACTAAAAATATATAGAAAAAAAATTAGCCGGACATAGTGGCGCATGCCTATCGTCCCAGCTACTTGGGAGGCTGAGGCAGAAGGATTGCTTGAGCCCAGGAGTTTGAGGTTGCTGTGAGCTAGGCTGACGCCACGGCACTCTACCCTGGGCAACAAAGTGAGACTCTGTCTCAAAAAAACAAAAAAAAAAAACAAGTGTTAGAATAGGGTTAACAACATACCAGTGTGAAATGGAGACATCCTCCTTGATAGATTCAGCAGAATTGGTAATGGAAATGACTCTCTGATTCAGGGTGAGCGGATGGGGTCGTACTTTGGGATCTCTAGAGTAGTGAAAATCACAACGGGGTTGGTATCTGTGACCTGGATTCCCCAGTCTTAGGATGTTCCTTGACCCAGGTATGTAGCCTTGGAAAAATCTCTCAGCCACTCTAAGCTTCAGCTTTTTCATGAGTAAGCACAGTCACTCTGCTAACTTCCCAGAACTACAAAGAGTCAAATACAATCATGTAATTAAATGTAGTTTATAAACACAGAGAGGAGAGAGATCATGTTCACTCACCACTTCTTGTTCTGTGACACTAGCCAGTGGCAGCATGGAGAAGCCACCAAACTACCCCGTCTTTTATTCCTCATCCCCAGGGAGCATCCTGACCAGACCAGGACTGGCTTTGACAGTGAGAATCTTCTGCTTCGAGGCTGCACCGTCAGAAACACCGAGGTGGCTGTTGGCATTGTCATCTATGCAGGTCATTGTCTCTGGGTGTTTTTTTTTCTTTTTGTCCAAACTCCCCTTTATCCTCCCTGCTCTATCCCCTCCTCCAAACCCATCTTCAGGCAGTGTAGAGTCACGTAACTTCCCATTTCTCAGCTCAGCACACTGAGACTGGAAATCACAGTGGTTCACTCCATCCACAGGAAATAAAATGAGATTCCAAGTTGATATCACTCACCCGAGCAAGGCAGGGAGAGGGGTGCACACTCATCCACCCCAGTGGTTTTGTGATGCTAACTAAAGGCAGGATGAAGAGCATCTCCTTGATTCGGTGGAATAACCTAACCGAACTTAATATCTTTACCTTTTGTGCCTCCATTTCCTTATGTGTACAGTGGGAAGAATATTTGTATCTGCCTCATAGAATATGCATGAGGATCAAATGACCCAATACATGGAAAGCACCCAACACTGTCTCTAGTGAAGCTCAGTGGGTTTCAGCTGCTAGGTTTGCAGTTATGTATTTACTGTTATTTTATGGCTCCCAATATGGAAGCCTAGCTCTCCTTTGCACCTCAATTCTACTTCTCAAAGAATAAAAGGTAACAGTCGCACTTCTCACAATGAAATCTAAAGTCTTGGGACTGTTATATCTCCAGCACCTAACACCACTCCTTGGGAGGTGTTTAATAAGTAATATGAGGAACTGAAGGCTTCTTCTACCGGAGAGGAAACACAGACTCCCTGGAGTGTCTGTTCAAACTGGAAGACTCTAGAATGTTTCCCTCTGAGTCTTCCACTCACTGGGACACTTGGGAATATTTTGATTTTTTTTTTTTGGTATGGTTTCGTTTGGTTTGATCTGAGTAGAATCCCACTTTTGATGGACACAGAAGAACACTTAAATACCCATCTACCTTAAGATGCACTTCTTGGGATTGTCAAAGAAAAACAGATCTTTTTAAAAATAAAGTCACAGTCTAGCTAGCTTTCCCTAATTTGGGGGAGGAGGATTATATTTGCCAGTTTAGGTGACTTCTTTCAAGGGTCTCAAGCAATGGAGTTCAACGCCATCTGGTAGGCCTACTAAAAATGAAGTCTCCAGCAATCTCCACCCTACAAAAAAAAAAAAAAAAACACGCATAGATAGGCTTAGAGCTTTGCTTCTCCGGCTGAACAGAAACAAAGAAGAAACCCTGAGTAGGTGATTGGAGTGGTGTATGAGGGGGCAGATTTGGGGAGAGTGTTAACCATGGCCCCAGGGTGGCAGGCTGCCTAGGGTAAAATGCACTGGTGTTCTGCATGTCTTGAGCAAGCTGGGTAAACTTTCAACATAAGAGGGACCAATAGTTCCTTCCTTGTAGGGTTATAAGGTTCAAATAAGATTATCTGTGAAAAGGGCCTAACAATGCCGGAAATATATTAGGCTGTCAAAAATGTGAGCAAAAATAACACATTGTTTTTAATATTATTATCTAGAGCAGGGGTTCTCAACCTTGGCATGCTTGGTGTTTTGATCCAGATTGTTCTTTGTGGCCAGGGGCTGTCCTGTTGGATATTTAGCAGCATCCCTGGCCTCTACCCACTAGATGCATTAGCCCCACCCCCCTATCCCAAGCTGTGATAGCCAAAAATTTCTCAAAACATTGCCACATGTCCCCTGGGGAGTAAAACCACCCCTGGTTGAGAACAACTGGGTCCGGAGTTATCAGTGGACAAAATAACAGGACCTCAGAGTCAGATGCCCAAAAGGGCCAAGCTGAGCTTTCCAGAAGGAAGAGAGCCAGTGTAGAGGTGTGTGCTTCTTACAACAAACATTTACGGAGCCCCTACTGTGGCTCAGAAACTAATTTAAGTACTTTGTGCATATTGATCTCCTCCTGCACACACATGACATTATCTCCCATTTTTCAGAGGAACTGGGGCACACAGGGATTCATTTACCCAAGGTCACATATGCCCTGAGAGGAACTTTCTGTAACTCGAGATCGAGCACCTGCAGAGCTGAGCTCTGTCTGCCTCTAGAGCCCACACTCTAACCACTATACCATACTGCCTCCCCCTTGAACCCAACTCTTGCCAAAAGAGCAGAAGGTCTCAGAAGGCAAGGAGAAGGTGGGTGAAGGGGGTGGTCCCAGGACCCCTCGTATGGAGTGAGCGAGAGAGGCAGGCGGAGAGGCTACCGGCCATCAGTGCAGTTGATCTGTGCCCATCGTGCTTCTGGAACCCCCTCCAATTGCACCTACTTGTGTCTAATTTTAAAAGCCTGGAGTTTGTTCACCCCTACTGTTTTTTAGCTACTTTAAATCCACAAGGCAACCAGTTAAACAGCATTAAAGCCATTTGCTTCTGGAGCTGTATTGGTTTGCTTTAATTTTGCACAGAAATATATGCCTGGCATTTCCTTTTTTAATTTGGCTGCTGAGGAGTACAACTACAGCATGGTAGTTAAAATTCAGCAGCCCCGAATGAGAGGTTCTAAAGACAAAGTCTCAGTTTGACTCTTAGCTCTTATCTGTGTGGCCTTGGGTACCACGGGTTGGTGGAAGGAGAAATTGGGAAGCAGAATCTTGGGTTTCCCACTGTGACTCTGATATATTAATTGATTCTTTCACTTTGGGCAGATCCCTTTTACTCTCTGGTCCTCGGTTTCCCCAACTGGGAAAGGAGGTGACCGTAAGAGATTGTTAGTTTTAAAACTTTGTCATCTTTTCTTTGAACAAAATTTTATGCAGAAGTCCAATATGGGAGTGGAGCTGCTCGGAGTTAATGCTAAGGTGGGGGCCTTTGGTCCCTTCTACTCTTGCACAGGCAACACCGACACCTTACGCACAACCAATGAAACAAGTGTGGAAAATAGAGGCCCTAAGTACTGTCCTACCACAGGGCCTTTGCACATACAGTTCCATGAGCCTAAAACTCTCTGCTCCTAACTTTTCTCTGTCCCTTCAGGTTTCCCCTTAAATGTCATCTCCTCAAAGAAACTTTCCCTGAGCATGCTCTCTAACACTATCTCTTATCTGCCTTGGCCTTTTGTTTATTGTTTGTTATTTATTTCATAGGACTTATTAATAAAAGTAATCATCCTATTTGTTTGTTTCCTTGTATCTTCACCAAAATGTTAGCCATCTGTCTTTCTGTTGTATCCCATTGCTAGCCCGTAACAGCCAGAACAGCACCTTTGTACAAAGTAGAAGATAATACTTCCTCAAGACAGCTGACTATCATTTGCCAGAAAGTTGTCAGAATAAACTTACAAATCTTTGACAACTTCAAAATGAAGGGTACTCTCCAGAGTTGTGCAGTGCACAACCTGTGCATGCTAGCTCCGTCAGTGCCCACTACAGTGCTTGGCACACATGGGATGCTCAGTGAATACCTGCTGACACATTATGTGAGGCCTCCACAGCTAGTCTCAGCAACCTCCCAGAGGCAGGACCCGTTGGGTTAAAGAAGGAAGCCTCTCTTTTATTACAAGCGCCTGTGAGAGAGCCAAGGGCGTGGTCTGAAACGGAGGCAACAAAAACCAAGGATCTGATTTCCTCATTTTCTCTCAAAGGCCATGAGACAAAAGCCATGCTGAACAACAGCGGCCCCCGGTACAAACGCAGCAAGATTGAGAGGCGCATGAACACTGACATCTTCTTCTGCGTCGGGCTTCTCTTCCTCATGTGCCTCATTGGAGCTGTAGGTATGGAATGTTCTGGAAAGAACAAGAGCACAGTAATCTTCTTTTTCTTTGGACAAGTTGCTTCAATTCTCTTGAATGTCAGTTTCCTAGTCTATAAAATAGGGCAATAAAAAATAAAGCCTACCCCGCCTCTTTAACAGGATGCAATGAAAGGAAAATGCAAGTGAAAATCTCCTGAAAGCAGTATGTGCTCTTTAAATATTAGGAATATCATCTATCACTTATTTGTTGGAGGAATATTAACAGGACCCAGACACTGTCTTAGCATGGAAGGATAACAAAGGAATCAGTCCCAGGACTGGTCCTCAAAGAGCTCCTGTTATAGTCTAGCAAGGACTCAAACACGTGGACAGAACCATGAATATAGTCTGCCCCACTCCATGAGGCCGTACACGGGAACTGTATTTGTTCTCCACGCTGCTGTAACACATCAACACACACCTAGTTGTTCAAAACAACACAAATTTATTCTGTCACCGCTCTGGAGGTCAGAAGTCCCAAATCAGTTTCGTTGGGTTAAAGTCAAGGTATCGGCAGGTCTGGTTCCTTCCGAAGGCTCTGAGGGAAGAATTGTTCCATGTCTTTTTCAGCTTCTCATGGTTGCCTGTGCTCCTCGGTTTGGCAGACTTAATGCCTAGGCGTTGAAATGTGGGAAATATGAAGGACCACTCTAGAGTTAAATGAGTACATACACACACACACACACACACACACACACACACACAAGCAAGCTATGTCATATGGAAGAAGGCTGGGTCCTCCAAAGCACACTCATTTCTAGGAATGGGTCAAGGGCTGATGTAATTGACCAACTTCAGGACGAAGTGGAGATTCTGTCTAGTCCTTTGTTTTGCCTCTTCTCAGGTCACACCCTCTGGAATGGGACCTTTGATGAACGCCCTCCCTTTGATGTGCCAGAAGCCGACGGCAACTTCCTCCCCTCTGCCCTTGAGGGTGTCTACACGTTCCTGTCAATGATCATCCTGCTCCAGGTAGGAAGCCCTCCCTAACCAGAGGCCTGAGAATTTATGTGGCCAATACCCCTATAACTATGCTAAATAAAGAAACATTTGTACTGGCCCCCGGAAGAACTAACTGGACTGAGAAGAGGAGATGCTTATTGCTCTGAAAGTATTTACATTTTGGGAAATGTCCAGATCACCCTGCATTATGGAGGGGACCCTGCCCCCAGATAATATCTAGAGGAAAATACTTACCAGGCTTTTCTGTTTAAATTACAGCAGTGACCCACATGTGTCTGTCCCTTTTTTCAGGTATAGAACAGGTAAAACAATAATGATCTAGGAACAAAAGGAGACGAAGCAGAACAGTAAGCTAAAGAGAACTCTTAGGCTCCAAACAGAGAGAGAGAAACCTCCCAGTTTGGGTTTTAACATTTGGTAGATTGAGATGGGAGAAAACAGACTTGTCCCTATGTAAAGGAAAAAAAAAAAAAACAGAGAGAGCATCTACAAAATGTGAGGCAGTAAGGGAAAAAGAGATGAATAAAGAATCTTCATTCTAAGAAAATAACAATCTCTGAAAAGGTGAGGAAAGTGCAATTTTGCTTTAGTGAGGCTCCATCTACATTAGATTTCTCATGCTATTTGAGAATGTTTCACTGCCCTCTTATTGGTGAACCCTTTCCCTTCATTCATTCATCTAGCAGAGTAATCTTTTTTAAATGTGAATCAAATTGTACCCTTCCTGTCCACAGAACCCTCCAGTGACTTCACATCTGCTCAAAGTGCCCTTCAAAGTCATTACCGTGGCCAACACAGCCCTAAGTGGTCTGGACCTTGACCCTCTCTCTAACCTTGTCTGCTGCTCCTTCCCCCTCCTCTCTCACGTCCAAGAGCTGCTGATAGTTACTCCCCAAACACCCGCCGCCCCCAGTGCCCAGCCTTTGCCTGGCCTTTTCCTCTGCCCAGAACCTCCTCCCACAGATCACCTCGTGACTCACACCCTCATTTCTTTAGGTATCTGCTCAAAGGTCATGGTTTATAAAACAGTCCCTCCCGGCCATCACTCTACCCTCTTTACTTTTCTTTGTTCTTTCTCACGAGACTCACCGCCACCAATATATATTTGTTTATTTGTTTACTGTCACTGGCATGTGAGTTCTTCAAGGGCAGGGGATTCTGTTCGGTTGACTCCCATTTCCAGGACTTGGAACAGCGTGCAACACACAGCAAGCGCTCGACAAATATGAGGTGTCAAATCAGGGGGCAGAAATCAACCATGGATCTGAGTACCTGTGAAAGTGGGTGGCAGCCCTCAGTGGCAGAGAGATCCGAGGGGCGTCAGGGGACTCTGGGCAGAGGCTGCTTCTCTCCCTGCCAGCTCAGTCACTGATGACCTGTGGAAAGTGCCTTCCTCCCGCCAGACACCCCTGGTGAAGAAGGCATATTGCGTCTTCAGATTCCCCCTAAGAATTCCAAGGGAGACGTGACGTCATTGACCTTTAATTTCTCAGAGAAAGTCCATCCTGTGTTCTATTAAATGCCTTTCCACCTGCCGGGGAGGGTGCTGAGGCAGGAAACTGCCTGGCTTCTGACACGGTGGGAATCCGTCTTCCCACAGGTGCTCATCCCAATCTCCCTGTACGTCTCCATTGAGCTGGTGAAGCTCGGGCAAGTATTCTTCCTGCACAATGACCTCGACCTGTATGATGAAGAGAGTGATGCGTCCATTCAGTGTCGAGCCCTCAACATCACCGAGGACCTGGGCCAGATCCAGTACATCTTCTCGGACAAGACAGGGACCCTGACAGAGAACAAGATGGTGTTCCGGCGCTGCACCATCATGGGCAGCGAGTATTCTCACCAAGAAAATGGTACGAGGGCCCCCAAGGGCCTCCATCCTCCATCTTTCTAAAAGGAAACATCTTGCTCTTCCATGAGAAGAGGAGATGAGAGATACTATCCTGGCTCCCCATAGAGGCTGTGTGGCACTTTGGCGAGTTGCTTCCTGTATCCCTGTGGTCTTCCTTGTCGCACATCAGTGCCGTTGTAATTGCCTGTAAGCTTTGATTTGTTCACAAAGGCTGGAAGCGATCCCATACGTGGTGTCCCTCTGGTTGATCTTTATCTGGTACCATCTACAACATGGGATTTTTACCTGCGAGCAATGGATTGGAGACATTTTCCAGTTATGTGCCAATCACACAATCAAGGCTTCAGAATTTCTCAGGTCACCTTCTAGGACAAGGCACATGCTCAGATTTGACAGATCCAGAAAATTATTTTCCCTGGGGCAAAGTTTTGATTTGGGAGATAGGGCTGTAAGATACCTGGACTACCTAAGTTATCTTGCATGGACTGAAGGTGGCCCATAAAGCTGACCTGATTCCCTCAGCCACCACCATAACCCCCCAACACATACTTTCTAACTAAGAAAAGAAACTCTCAAGAGAGCAACGTTCATACTTTCAGGTAGGAAGGATGGAGAAAGAGAGAGGAGGGAATATTATAGATGGCCCTATCCCCTTTGCCGTGGTGATAGTTGACCATTTACGTGGGAGCTCCTGATCTCTTTTTAATAATAATAACAGCTACCATTACCACTACTTAGAGTATGCTAATCACTTTAACACATTATATCATTAAATCTTCAAAACAACCCTATGAGTTGCGTACTTTTTAAAAAACCCCTAACTGGGGAAATAGAGAGTTGGGTTAAGTCAAAGCTCAAAGTCAGATAACTAGCAGGTAATGGAGCCAGGGTTTAAATCTGTGGGACTTGGTGGCACCCCTCTTTCTCCAGTCTCAGTAGCTCCATTGCCAATTTTCCTGAGCTAAGTGAATACACACACACACACACACACACACACAGCTATGTTATATGGAAGAAAGCTGAGTCCTCCAAAGCACACTCATTTCTAGGAATGGGTCAAGGACCTGTGCTCTTGCCCAACCCCAAAGTCAAGGATCATCCAACTATAGCCCAGCCAACTTATGACTGGTGCAATAACAAGACTCCTTTCTTGCAGCTAAGCGACTGGAAACCCCAAAGGAGCTGGACTCAGACAGTGAAGAGTGGACCCAATATCAATGTCTGTCCTTCCCAGCCAGATGGGCCCAGGGTCCAGCAACTATGAGAAGCCAAAGAGGTGCCCAGCCCCTGAGGAGGTGCCAGAGTGCCCGTGTGCCCATCCAGGGCCACTCCCGACAAAGGTCCATGGGGCGCTGTGAAAGCTCGCAGCCTCCGGTGGCCTTCAGCAGCTCCATAGTAAGTCCTTGCCTTTCCCCCTTTGAACTGCAAGTGTCCCATGGCAGAAAGAGGCGGGAAAGGACTCTGGGATGTGAAAGAGAAAACATTATACACACCCTCAAGAGCTCTCAAAATGGCATCCTTGGTCTTGCATGTAGTCCATGGGAGAATATACTTTTTGGTGATAATCAAAAATTAATCTTAAATAGTTATAAAGCAAAGAATATCTATGTCAAAATTATCCAGCCTATTATCATTACCTTAGGTTAACTGCCTGGCCCTTATGGGCATTCGAGTTTGTGGCTTCGGTCTGGGGCTTTCTGCATGTGGTCCTTTGAGCCATTAGGACAGCCATCAGCAAACATCCAGGCAGCAAGTGAAGAAGCTCAGTTCCTCCCCCGAGATTACTCAGCATCCCTTAGAAGTCAAGGCTAGAACTGGGCCTCCTGACTCCTGTGCTATTCCTCTCTCCTCTGCATATGTTCTTTCTCCAGGGAACACAAAACCACATCATCTGGAATCTCTGCACTTGCAGAAAAGGCCACAGGGAGCCCCAGCTATCTTGAACAAGAGACACATGCTAACAGATGGGACCTAGATTATAAAAATGATCCTTTTGGTCAATTTCCTTCCAATCTTTTACTTCCTCCATGAATACATACACACACACACATAACTATATATCTTAAACATTATTTGCAATCATGCTACATATCAATTGTAGGTGCCAGGGTTTTTTTCTCTTCCTTCCTTCCCTTCCGTCCTTCCTTCCTTCCTTCCTTCTTTCCTTCCTTCCTTGCAGGGTTAAGTAGCACAGGTTTTTTTTTTTTAACTGAACATGCTATCAAAAGCATTTTTCATATTGCTACTTAGTATTCATAATGCAGGACTGTGTTTTCTGACGTGTGACAAAGAAAAATGCTGTGAGTCTGTGTTCCGAGTCGTTACTTATCTAACTTTGGGTGAGTACAAAGTTGAGTTAACTCTCTTGCATCATTGTCATGCACAGAAATGCAACATTAGCAAGGATAGAACAAGAACAGGATATTAAGATATATGATCCTCATAAATACACAAGTGGAATGGTCCACAGATGCCTCTGGGAAGAATTCCATGGGTTTTTTTTTTTTTTCTTTTTGACTTTCCCAAGTGAAATAACAACAGGACGTGCCTATTGACAAGTCTTTCTCTTCTTTAATTCTGCCCCCTATAAATGGAATGCACTTCCCCCAGCTCTTTCCCTAAATATTTGTCAAATGACCTTCCTGAATTCTCATTAGGCATAGATTCTACACGTCTCTGGACACCTTCCGCTTCTAGGTACCTCTGGCATCCCATGTGCCTGAGAATGTCTTTCCCCAGAACACAAGGAGAGAAAAAGGAAGCTTTCCTTTGTGGATCTCAGTTGGGACACGCCAATTCCCTGCCCCTTGTTCAGCCTGAAAAATCTCAGCAGCCCAGAAAAACTGCAGCCCTGAACCAGGCGCTATAACTTTTATTCAGGGCCCTTAGCTGATAGGAGCACACTAACCCTAGAGCTGTCTCCAGATCCTGGATGTCATCATCCTGCCCTGGCTGGCAGTTCCAAAGGCAAGTTCTGGCAAAGTTCATTCAGGAGCAATAAGGAAATAGACACAAGACTCAAATTGTTGTTGCCTGGGCAGGTAGAGATGTTGATGCGCTATTTTTATGAGCAACTAAGTACACTGTTCTATAATCAGGTCACTTGAAAATATGGGGTTAGTGGGGCGGTAGCATCCTTGGGTGGTTGCTGGGGAGGCCACTGGTCTAAGGGTCAGGAAATGCAGGTTCTGGTTTTAGCTCTGCTATTGGCTTGCTGGATAACCTTAAGCAACATGTTAAACCTCTTTCTAGCTCTCTTCCATCACCTGCAAATACTTTACTTAAAATTCTCACCAGACATTCTAAAGATCAAATAACAGCTGCAAGATCACTTCCAGCTATGAATTAGGCATGTTTGGGGTCCAAAGCTCCAGGTTTCCATCTCAGCTGCACCATGCGTTAGGTCTGTGGCCGTGGTCAACTTACTGAACTGGAAGCCTTCGCTTCCTCGTTGTTAAAATGAACATGATGGTTCAGGCTTGAGTTTATTTTGAGGATTTGATCTTAAAATCATGTGTTCTAGGCAGATGGATACCTAATAGAAGTTTTAATGATCTTTCTAAAGGAAGCTGTCTGCCTTATATAAATATTCACATATGGACGTCAGAGAGGGGAATAGGGAGTTTTCACAGAATACAATGGTTGCGCTCTCTCCCCTGAGATGCTAGTATTTTGGTCTAGGGTGGGACCTGGGCATTCTTATTTTTATTTCTGATGATTCTAGCGAACAGCCAAGATTGGGAACCTCTGTAAGCAGACCAATGTTCCACCAGGAAACAGTCTTCGTTTGGCTCAAATAGGCATCTCCTACAGTCTGGAAGGCATTAGTCAAAGGGCATGATTTATGCCACCTAAGGAGTCTCACGCCACCCATGAATTTCCTCTGGCTGCAGCCAGATCTTTAAAGTAATCCCAGAGAGCTTCGGTGGCAGCCCCAGGAGGGTCCCATGGCACCCACCCCCACCGACCCTTGGCAGGCCCTTAGTTTGCCCCTCTCCCACCTGCTTTCCATGCCTGCCCTCACCTGCCCTCACCTGCCCATCTGGCATTGGGTCTGGTCTGATCATCTCTTGGAACCACCAGCGCTTTACCTTCCCTTAGTGAACTCAGGCAGAACTTGCTGAAACCCCCAGGGAACGTTCCATCACATTCTAAAGAAACCGGTTGTTGGATTCCTTGGCACTTTGCTCTAAGCCAAAAATAAAACAAGACTCAACAAGAGCAGCAACAACAAAACCTAGGGCTTTTTCTTTTTTTTCTTTTACTACAAAAAACAAGGAAGCATCGGTGATTGTTGCCTAATTGCCTGCTATAAACTCTGTGGCTTTAAGGTGGGAGTAATATCCTTATAAAAATGGTGAGTTCTGAGCCAATGTTTAATAGTACTGGCAGATGGAAAATGAAATGCTTTTTTTTTTTCCCCTGGTCTGTAAGCAACCAAGATTTGAGCAGACAGTCTTGGTTTAAAAGTGTCACTTGCAGAATGTTTTTCAGAATCATCAGACCAAAGAATAGCTTCCTAATTGTAGACTTTGCACTGGGGCCAGTTAGGCTCCTCCAAACTTCCCCACTGCGCCTTCTATGGGTATCCCCCTCTTCCCCCACAGAGAAAATGCAATAGAGAAGAGCGAAGGTGGTGTCATTGGACCTCTGCCTCCTTTCCCTAACCTTGGCCCTCCTTTCTTTCTTTGGAAGAGATTTTTGCAGCACTCCCAGTCAGCTCCAGATTGGTGGGACAGCCCACATACACACCCGCCCACTGTCGAGTTAGGTAAGAGTCCCGATTTAATTAGCCAAGCACACAAAATCTTTCTGGAAGTGATAGGACCCCACAGGGCAGGAACAGGTGAAGCCAATCTGTGCTTCTCTTGGCCCCCAGTGTCCCAAATGTGGGTGGGGGGGTGCAGCTGCAGTGACACTGTTCACAAGAGGTGTCGTCTGGCAAGATCTGGAAAATTCCCCTCTTGCTGGGCCACTGAGTTTTTTCCCATGGGCTTATGTCCCATTTGGGAAAAGCTTACCCCAACAATCCATGTGCTCCTACTTGAGTGAACATTTACTAACATTAGGCTTTTTGCTAGTTCTTTACCCAAACCAAATATCATCAGGGTGACCGCCTCAGCTCAGGCAAAAATACCACTTCCCTGAGCAATATTTGAGCCTCCAGCTCACCAGCAACCAAGAAAATCTGTTTCCATGATAGTAATACACCACAGGGTTAAGTATGCAGGAGGAACCTGAGGCCAAACGGTGGAAAAAAGTATGTCCCCCCGACCACCTCCTCTGTTCCCACCACTCGGAGACAATCATTATTAGCGGCTCTTGTGTACCCTCCCCAGAGGGGTAGAGAGGCCCACGAGTGTGGCATACACAGGTGGAGGCATACCATACACACTGTTTTGGACTTCACTTTGTTTTTTTTTAACCTAACGAATCTTGGAGAACATCTATGTGCAGACAGTCAGGTAGCTAGCTGCTTTGTCTTTTTATTAATGGTTATTAGAATTTGTTGGATGGTTGAGCCATCATCATCTGTTTATACACGCGTGAATTTCTCTACAGTATTCATTCTTAGAGCATAATTGCAAAATTGGCCAGTATGTACATTTTTTTATTTTGATTGACTCTTCTGAAGATGTTGTACCAGTTGAGACCCTCACCAACAACAAATAGAAGGGTCTGCTTCCTCCCAGTTCTTTAAAATAGACTTTATTTGGTCAGTCAGTCAGTCAACAACCATTCAGAGAGCATCGACTCTATGGCATATACCATGCTAGACACTGGGGATCCTAATATGGCATTGACCCTGATTTCATGAGCGTACAGCTCAATGAAGGGACAGTGGCTACAGGACAGTGCTCTCTGTGCTGGGATGCGTGGGTGTGGGGGTGCCATGGGAGCTTAGAAGAGGTGCAACTACATCATACTGGGGCATCAGGGGGGCTTCCTGGAAGGGTCAGCACCTAAGCTGAATTTTAGACAAGATCAAAGGTTAACCAGGAGAACGAGGGGACCATCTAGTGGGGAGGAGGTGAGGTGGGCAAGTTGTTGCAGGAGGAAATAATCTATGTAAGCAAGATGGAGAATCGGGGTTCTTAGGAGTAGCTGGAGTGAAAGCTGCACGTTGGGGAGAGGAGAATGAGGAGACAGAGGCATAGGAGTAACTATGCCACAAAGGGTTTTCTTCCAGGCCCAGGCACCAGGGTTCCCGTTTATTTCCATGGCTGGCTTCTGTGGATTCCCGCAGCAGCAAACTGTTGCCTCCAATCAGTGACACTCATCAGTGTAAACTTGGGTGAGTTATTATTAAAACTGAGAGAAGAACAGCAGGATGGAGTGTGGCCTACTTTTGCCAGCCTTCGGTGTGGGAACACATCCCAACCAGAAAGGAAACGGGAGCAATAGGGTAGCCACGTAGCATAGACCTTGCTACTCAAACTGGAGTCCTTGGACACAGCATGAACACCACCTGGAGGGTTGTCAAAAATGCAGATGCTCAGGACTTACTCCAGACCTGCTGAGTTAGAATCTGCATTTTAACAAAAACCCCAGTTTATTTGTGTGCACGTTACAGTTTGGGAAGTGCTGGCATAGTGTTTAAGGGTTCAGGCTTCGGCATCAGGCAGAACTGGATTTAAGTCCCTGCACGTCATTTGTGACTTTGTCACCTTGGGCAAGTTACTTAACTTTGATGAGCTTCATTTCCTTCATAACTGAAATGGAATGTTAGTGGCTGTATCAATGATGGTTAGAGGATGGATGTGAAAGCCCTTAGCCCAGTGCCCGACTTTGCTGTACGTTCTCAGTAAGTATTCTCTAGTTTCAGCAATAGGACCCTCGAGGGTGTAGTTAGAGCTCTAAGATCACCTTCCTCAAAGAGGGTGTGTATGAGTTTTAGGTGTTCTGCAACAGAAAGAAATCCAACCTGCTGCATATCTGGCTGCCGCAAAGTTCTAGTTTGAAAACAGGTGGCCCTACAAATCTATATTTGTTTTCCTTCAGAGAAATAGGCCGGACAAAGGGGCAGCAGTGGGTGGGGGCACTGCTTTCCTTCTAGTGTTCTGGGGGGCATGTTCCTAAATGTTAATGGGCCATATGGGAAACCAGTGGCCTGGAGCAAAAGGGATCATGAAGAGCCTTGTCCTGCAGGGGAAGGTCTATGGTGACTCGATAAAGGTTAGCTGACATCTGCTTCTGGAACCTGCAGGCTGGGCTGGCTGCCAACCAGAGAGAGTCAGAGAAGCCAGCCAGTCTTCTCTGCAGAGAAGACTTTTTTAAATGCATTGCTGAATATTTAAGAACAGTTTTAACAAAGAAACACCAAGAGTTAATCTGTGGTGAAGTAGCATCCTAGAGGGAGTCAGTCGACAAATGTCTTAAGTGTCTGTAATCTGCCAGGCACCATGGACCCATCAGAGACAGTCTCTGCCCTCATGGCACTTATAGACTGGAGGGTAAATGAACATGAAATAAATAACTGTTAAATCATTTTAACTGTGTTACAATTTGGAAACACATGATGCATAGCTTGGAGCAAAGCAGGGCATTGTAAGAGGCTGGGAGTCCGGTGGTGCGAAAGCTGTCCTAGCTTTGACCCCAAGTCAGTGCACAATCTCAGTGCACTTCCTCTCTAGCACTCAGTTTCATCATCAGAAAAAAAAGGGATTTGGTTTTGATGGCCTCCAAGCTTGTTCCCCAACTCTGGGTATCTATGTTCAGGGTTAATAGCATCCCATTCATACACCACCCCAGAAAAAAATCTATTCTCTGAAAAAGGAAGAGTTCCAGAATCCCCTTTATAATCTCATGGACTGTCTGCTGAGGCTTAAAGATATACAAGACCACTTATTGTGCGCGGGATGCCAGACACTAAAGACCCTGGCTGGCAGTCTCAAAGTCCACTTCCTTCTCTCATGACTTGCCTGGCATGGGGGTTAAAGAGCACAAATTCTGGAGTCAGACTGTCTGGAATCAACTGAAGAAATTCCTCCCACTCACTGTGTGAGCTTGGGCAAGACACTTACCTTCCCCAGCATCAGTTTCCTCATATGAAAGACAGAGGTAATTGGGAGGCTAACGGCACTCGACAGACGATGTTGCTGCAGGATGCAATGAGATAGTGGGTGTCCCGCAACATAAACTCCACGTGAATAGCTCTCTTGCTATCATGAGAAGTGGGTTCAGAGTTCCTGGAGTGGTGCTGGTGACCTGATGGCATGGACAACTGGAATCTGGTTCAAGGAGTTTGCAGAGGAGCATTAATAAGAGAACCTAGCTATTTTACTGTGACCACAGAAAGGAAAAACTTTGGAGTAGCAGTCCAGGTGCCTGAGCTCTGAGTCTGGCTTTACACTGAGGCACTGGGTGACATTGGTTAAATCAGCCTATCTCTCTGGGTTTCAATTCAATTTCAAGTTAGGATTAGTTTCATCTCAATTTGGGACTGTGAGAATCTGGTGAGATCGTATAAATGACTTTGCTTGGGAAGGTAGGAAGAGCTTCACACATGTGAGCTCCTGTTTTGAAGACTGCACTCAAAGCCAGAGAGGACGGATAACGCATGCATCTTTCCCAAGCTTTCCAAAAATAACTACTCCACGCGGTATGGATAGTTCACCATTGCTTACAAGGCAATGGAAGGAAATGCAGATTTGATGCAGTTTTATTATTAATAGCCCTCTTCCTGTGATGAGCAGACTTTTGTCCTGGAAGTTGTCTTCTTAAGATGGTATGAACAAGTTGGGGTATGAATGTTGACTCGTGGAGAGCACCCCAAATGGAGGCTGGAACTCTTGGAGAGTGCGCTCCACTCCAGAGGAATGTATCTGTTTCCTCCCCTCTAGTAGCAGCTCCAGGGAGGACAGAAGCACACTTCTGGAAGTCACTGCATTTGACAGTCAGGAAAAACAGTCTGAGGACTCTTTTCCTGTGAGATTTTTTTTTTTAATCTGAACTTGGGTTCTTATTTGTACAACTCATTGGCCCTCAGTCTTCACCCTGCGTGAATCAATCAAGATTCCCTGGGTCTATCTTTTTCAACCATTGACTTTCTCCTAAACTATAATTTATCTGTGAACTCTGAACACTGACAGAAATGGTCTTATGTGAAAGCTTCTTTGCAAAATGGCTTTGTCATATCGAACTATTGAGAGCTGGTGTTTGCTGAGCTCCGGCTTCAAACAAAGCTGTCATTAGAGCTCTAAAAGATACAGCCTCGTGGAAAATTCAATCTCTCTATCTTGGAGGCTCTTACTTTATCTCTAGGGAGATTAAACATGGACATAAGAAAAGTGAATTTAAAATATAGGTCAAGTCAAGACGCCGGTGGGGAGGTAGGCAGAGCGTAACACCACTGCTGCCGCTGCTGCCAGCACCTCTTCTCCAGTTGTTTCTGGGTCTTCAAGTTCTCACCACCTGGGAGAAGCTGTCAGGGCATCAGATCCTTGGGAGGAATAGAGAAGACAGAGCAACATAAAATAAATAAACAAACAAATAATAAAAGAAGATATAGGTCAATACACGGAGAATTCCAAAGGGATAGTTCAAGTGGCAATTTCTATAAAGATGGAAAAAATTGGAAACCCATGAGTTAAATCCAGCAGAGAGAGAGAGAGAGAGAGAGAGAGGAAGAAAAAAAGAAAGAAAGAAGAAAAGAAAAGAAGATTGCTTTTATCTGCAGGTAAAAAAAAAAAAAAGAAAAGAAAAGCATTATGCATCATGTCTGCTTTATCTTGAAAAATCAGGAGATTTGGCCAACTGAACCAACATCGGAGCATTTCACTCAGCAAAGCAGTTGCTACCCTTCAGATAGGGTAGGACCCAGATCTCACCACTCCCCCATCCCACAGTGTCCTCGTCAGTACCATAACCCTTGTCCCTCATTCACCTGACATGCCTGACTCCTGTGGACATTCACAGTTCAAGAACCTGCCATTGTGGCTCAAAAAAAGAGATTTCTTGTGAGCTGAATATGATCCTATGAACAGGTGGGATTTCTCATGGTTATTGAATTCTAGGTAGGATTTTGGTAGATAAAAGGATTTTTCAAACAAATGTGCTCATAGAGGGAGAGTTACATCCAGGAGGCGACAAACAGACCCGTGGGCTGAGCTGAGAGTCCACGTTGGGAAGTGTTGGGAGTGGAGATGCAAACTGCCAAAGAATCTAAATGTCAGGTGAATTGATTGTGCTAACAAGGGAGCTCCTGAAGGTTTTCTGAGGTCAAGGAGGAAAATTGAGTTTTAGGAAGATTGCACTTCACATACCTATGAAAGGTTAAAAAGAAAAAAGGTGAGAGGCAGCAACATCGGTTAGAGGCTGATGCAGAAATCCAGGATAGCGGGTCTGAGCATGGCTAGAAGCAGCAGGAATGGGCACTAACTGGGGGGGAGATACTGGGAGGGAAGAACTGGCAGTTGATGGACATGTGGGGTTGAGGAGCAAGAAGAAATCAAACAGGAATGGGCAATGATCAGGCCTGTGGGAGAGGGGAACATGCAGGGTGCGAGACTGCAGTGTAGACTGTATCATCCTTTCCCTGGCCATGCAAAGAATCTGCTGCAGGGCCCTTCCTTCCCAGGCCCTTTAGGAAAGGCTCTCACTAAGACCTTTCTCTTGCAGGAAAAAGACGTGACTCCAGATAGAAACCTACTGACCAAGGTTAGAGATGCTGCCCTATGGCTGGAGACCTTGTCAGACAGCAGACCCACCAAGGCTTCTCTCTCCACCGCGTCCTCCATTGCTGACTTCTTCCTCGCCCTAACCATCTGTAACTCCGTCATGGTGTCCACAACCACCAAGCCCAGGCAGAGGGTAAGGATGGGTGAAGATTGGGGGTGGAGGGGAGGGGAGACAGGGAAGTAGAAGACAGGGTGGGGGTATGTGGGAAGCCCTGATCAATGAGACATGATGCCTGGGTCCTGGCCATGGTGTCACCATTCCATCACTGTGAGAACTGGAACAGATCTCTTACCCTCTCTGAGTCTGCTTCCTCATTTTTAAATAAAATGGAAGACATTATCTATGAGCTCTTCATCTAGCTTTCAAACTTTGTCTTTCTGTCCTCAGGGTAGCTATTAAGGGTTAATATTTACTGAGCACTTGGCTATGTGCCAAGCCTCATGCCAAACACTTTACCAACACTATCATTTAATTCTCACAGCCCAAAAACTCTATGAGTTGATATGTCCTTGGATCTAACAAGTAAAAAAATGGCAGCTCAGAGAACTTGAGTAACTTAACAAAGGATGTACAATCAACACACGGCAGAACCATCCATGTGACTCCATAACAACTCCTAATAGCACTGTGACACTGCTCTCTGATTTTACTTATACATAGGAGCTCGAAATAATTAATGCTGTGATGTTCTTCCCAAGGAAATAATGCAGTTGGATGGTCATTTATGTAGAGTTATACTTTGAAATCTACTGAAGGTAGATTGGTCTTCAATTTTCCACAAACTCTCAGCCAAGCTGCTCCCTTGTGGAGTCACTGACAGGAATAATTAAGTGGTACAACTCGTGTCTATGAAACCAAGACAAGAGGGTTCACTCAGGTCTACACCACAGCCTTTCCTTACTATGCCCAGATTCTAAACCTGAAAAGTCACCAGGTTATCAGAGGGCTTCAGGGAGTCTGGGGAGGCAGGAAGTATTATCTGAAAAATTAACTGTATTTTTGAGGGGTGAAGAAGTGACATTTTAAGGACAATACCTGATGCTCAATTTCCAAGTTAACGAGGAAGCTTCAGGTGGCAGAGAGCTCCGGAGCCCAGTCTCTGGGCCAGGCAGACCCAGCTTTGAGACCAAGCTCTCCTCCCTGCACATGGGTGATCATGGCCAATTTATTTAACTTCTTTGTGGGATAATGATAGTATCCCATAGAGTTGCTGAGAGAATGCAATGAGATACTGCACACTAAGATGAAGTAGAAAAGGTTACGGTAAGTATTAAGGAAATGTGAACTCTCATCTCCTTGTCTTTCTTTTGCCCATGCTCAGAATAGGATGATCAAAAGATAGAGGAAAATGAGCACTGCCAACCCCAAGAATGTCAGGTCTGGAAGGAAACATCTGCCCTAACTCCCTCATTTTATGGTTAGATAAACTGAGGCCCACAGAGAAGAAGAAATTTGCCCACGATCACAAAATGCCCAAATAGTCCACCTATTGCAAAATTGCCTTCACATTCTGCATAAGACAGCTTGATAGGATTTCCAGCATTGAAAGTAATGCTCTACTTTCCTCTTTTGGCCACAAGGTCAGCATCCCACCCTCATCCAAGGCTCTGGGGATGTCCCTGGAGAAGATTCATCAGCTCTTCCAGAGGTTGAAGCTATCAAACCTCAGCCAGTCATTCTCGTCCACTGCGCCCTCTGACACAGACCTGGGGGAGAGCCTGGGGGCCAACGTGCCCACCCCAGACTCGGATGAGAGAGACGATGCGTCTGTGTGCAGTGGAGGCTACTCTACCGATGGCGGCTACAGGAGCAGCCTGTGGGACCAAGGCGACAGTCTGGGTTCCGGGTCGGGCACATCTTCGGAGGAGGTGCTGGAAGCGCCGGCTCCAGGCCTGGCTGGGCCCGAGCTCTGTTACGAGGCCGAGAGCCCTGACGAGGCGGCCCTTGTGCACGCTGCCCATGCCTACAGCTTCACGCTGGTGTCCCGGACGCCCGAGCAGGTGACCGTGCGCCTGCCCCAGGGCATCTGTCTCACCTTCGACCTCCTCTGCACCCTGGGCTTTGACTCCATCAGGAAGAGAATGTCTGTGGTTGTGAGGCACCCCCTGACTGGTGAGATCATCGTCTACACCAAGGGCGCTGACTCAGTCATCATGGACCTGCTGGAAGACCCAGCCCGCGGTGAGTCCTGCCTCACCAGGGCTCCGGGGACAAAGGGCTCTGGAGTTTAAGAGGCAGTGTGCAATGGGAATCAGGAGCTCGGGTTACAGTGCCACCTGGCCCAGCAGGTCCTAACTGGAATATAGGCCCACAAGATGCTCTCCTCAAAGCAAGATCCTTAAAACACACTGTATGTTACATCTCCTTGGCCAGGAGAATCACAGGGTCCATTAGCATATTAAAGACTATACAGTCTTGGCTGGGCACAATGGCTCACGCCTGTAATCCTAGCACTCTGGGAGGCCGAGGCGGGAGGATCGCTCGAGGTCAGGAGTTCGAGACCAGCCTGATCAAGAGCAAGACCCCATCTCTACTAAAAATAGAAAGAAATTATCTGGACAGCTAAAAATATATATAGAAAAAAATTAGCCGGGCATGGTGGCACATGCCTGTAGTCCCAGCTATTTGGGAGGCTGAGGGAGTAGGAGTGCTTAAGCCCAGGAGTTTGAGGTTGCTGCGAGCTAGGCTGACGCCATGGCACTTTAGCTCGGGCAGAGCGAGACTCTGTCTCAAAAAAAAAAAAAAAAAAAAAAGACTATACAGTCTTATAGCAGAGAAACCTCTTTATCTTTATTGATCCTAATTTCCAGTTTTCCAAACCCATTTAAACATGGATTATTCACACACAATTTTTTGCACAAGAATGTCCATTAACATACCCTAGAACACACTGTGGTCCTAACTCTTCACTTTGGTGAGAATCCAAATCAACCTATAAAGAAAAGTGACTTAGCAGAGGTGACACAGCTAACTAGTGTTAAATCCCAGGCCCAGGTATCCTGAATTTCTGTTCAGATCTTGTTTCATGCTGCCAGAATCCTGCATCGGGCTCAGGGCACTCTGGGAAGCCTCAGGTGTCCTTCTTTCTCATCCTTTTCCCCCGCCTTCCCCACATGGATTTTTCATAAACTTGCACTGAGCCAAAAAAATGTTCCAAAGTCCATCCAAGTCATTGTCCGATTTTGGAGCGGCATGAATTAGTGTGCAGCCGCTTTCTGATTGCTAACAAGGCGAAGACAGTTATGGGGCTATGATTCTCCCAGGATAGTAGATTCTAGCCAAGCTTTAGAATCGCCTAGGCAGCCCTGTGCCTCCTGCATTATCAGCTGTGGATCAGGGCCAAGAGGTTCGTGGAGATTGATTAGTGTTTAGAATGGGAAGGGAACTAATTAGTTCTCTTTATCCCAGACTCTGGCAGACAAGTAAATTCAGTGCTTTTGAGTTAAGGGGCCTGTCCTTGGGCAGCAGCCATCCGAGCAGCTCTGGAGATGTTTCTTTATTTGCTCCTCATCTGATTGCAAAATAGATTAGAGACGTTTCCAATTAAAAGGCACATACACAATGTTACTCTGAGAATTAAGAAGCAAAACTTTGAATGGGGGCGGGGGGAATAACCCCAGGTTGAATAATATTTATGGTGCTTGAATATTCAATTTGACATGGAGGTTCCTGGCAGCCTGAGTGAAAAGGTAAATTCAAAGGCTGGCAAATAGAAAACAGAAAAGGTTTAATCTCAGGAGCTGATGTCTTTCAAAATAAAACATTATAAATAGCGCTCAATAAGAAAACGCACAAATGAAGATTGTGTTTAAGGCACCAGGAAAACAAGAGCACCTGAAAAAGGAATCACACTGTCCATTAGCATATTAAGTAAATAATATCATTATTAAAATAGTCTTTGAAAGTATTTTTATATTACATAAAAACAGCCTCAGAGTAATACCATGGGAAAAAATTAGAATTGTGTTGGGCTTCCCTATACTTACCTCGTTATTAAGAATTATATTTTTAATTTTCCATTAAATGCAGGGATGAATGAGGCGCACAGATTCTGTTCACTATGAGGCCTTCTAAGAATCACAATCCAGCCCTAGTTAAATAAAAAAAATTCTAAAGCCTTTCCCAAGCTCAGCTTTACAAAGTGCTGTGATTGATAAGTGATGCCGGTGGCAGTTTGAAGAAAATGATTTGACATCAATTCCCCATACACATTAGCCAATCCCAGCTTAGAACTTCTTATTATAGAATTAAATAGATAAAAGAACTGAAATTTCAAGAGAAAAAAAAACAAATTACTTCTGATAGAAACTTATGTAGAACTTCACAAAGGGAACTTTGAGCAACACACTGAAATATTTTTCACACTAGATTTACAGGAAATGCAAAAAAAAGTTTTTTCTAAGACCACTTCTTGCATAGAAAAAATGCCTAACTCAGCAAACCCAATGCAGTGAAAAACTTAGCTAGTAAGATCCAGGTTTATAGTTGTCTTGGGATCTAATTTGGGACAAGAACTGAAGTAGACGACAGACAGGACAATAGTCTGACTGAGAACAGTTTCCGAAGTCAAGTGGCCATCCAGGGCTAAGGTGGTGACACAAAACACCTTAGGGTGACAATAAAGGTTCAGACTTCTGGTGCCCCGATTCTGCTGGCCTTCAATTGGACCTGAGAATCTCTAGCATTTGATTAAGTTCCCAGGTGAGTCTCATGAAAACAGGTGCTTGGGAGCGGTACCTTAGACCACCTACCTTCCTTAAATAGCATTTTGCTCAGCCAGGCTTTTGATGACAAGATAAGGAGAGGGGCCCATGTCAGGACTCCTGGAGTTGTCACCTGCTAGGGCAACCTGACAGCCAGGAGAGCTCCTCTGTGTTTCTAGGGTGGGCTGTGAAGGGAATTCCTTCTCTAAAGCATTTGCAGCCAGTTGGGAAGATCCCAGGGTGTTGGGGATGGGGATCTCTAAGCATTTGTACATGGCCTCATGGGGACAATGACTATTTCACAGTGACTAACACGGATGTGGAAAAGAAGCTGAAGAAAATCCAAGCCCGGACCCAAAAGCACCTGGACTTGTATGCAAGAGATGGTCTGCGCACGCTGTGTATCGCCAAGAAGGTAAGAACAAACTCTTCCAAGTGTGCTCCGAATGTCTTTGCTCAATGGCCTCAACCCTGCTCCTGTCTTATTTTCTTTATAAAAGATCCTTCGAGTTGGTTGTTTTAATACTTTCAAGATTAGCTATTCTGACTCACCACAAAAACCCATAACTAACCATTTTCCGGGAGCAGAGGTCCCGTATCACTGTGGCTTTGTCATGTCCTGCTTTTCATTAATAGGTAACCCATAATTTATAAGATAATTTAAGTTATAATTTTGTCTTCAAAGGATCCTTTTAAAATTTGCACTATTTGCCTAAACTTAAATTTGGGGAGCTTTTTTGTATTCACATAAAAATCTAGATTTCTGGTTTCTCTTGAAAATTTAGAGGATCTGGCAAACTGTCTCCATTTTGGAATGGCATCCATCAGCTACAACCAGGCAGCAGTCAATTCCTCTGATGAGAGATATGTTCAGTTGTGTTCTGCACTTGGCCATAGTCCCTACCACTCCCTATTACATTGCCCTTGGCCTAGGTATAGTCATGTATATTATCCACCTCATGTTCTGCAGATCTTTGACTTTGTAGCCCCTGCAGTGAGTTCTGTGAATCACAGAGCAAGGGCATCCAATGAGGCACCTAAAATCTAGTAGGGGTGCTATGATGGATGTACGTTTCTAGATAGCTAGAGTGGTTTCCCCTCCATCAATCCCCAGGGCTCTGCGTCTCTTTCATAGTGCTTAATACAGTACTGAAGTTGGGCACCCGTTTTAAAGCCAGACCCACCTGGGCGCAAGTCTCAATATCACTACTTTTAGATACGTGACCTTAATCAAATTTCGTCGTCTCTCTAAGTTTGATCTGTAAAATGGTGCTAATCCTCCCTACCTCATGCAGTTGTCATGGAGAATAACTACTATAACCCTTGTACAGCATCTGGGACAGCGATGAATGCTTAATACCACTCTATGAATTGGAATTATAACCTTACCACTTTCTACTTTCCACTGAAGTTATTTATGCATGTTTTGCCTCCCCTAAGATACTGTGCGTTCCTCAGAAGTAAAAGGCCTACTTTTGTCGCTTTGGTTTTCCCTATAGTACTATGCAGAGGGACTCAAGGAATATTTGATGCTTGGACAAAAGAATCCTTCATTGCTATAAGAGACAGTGTGCATGCAATTCCAACAGAAGGGTCTGAGAGTGCTATGGGACCCCAAGGGAGGAAGATGTGGATTCTGCCAGCTCTCAGGCACCGCCAGTGTGTGACACCGTGCCTGCTGGGGTGGTTGGCAGGCTGTGCAAGATCTGGCTGCTGCTCTTCTTCCCAGCCTCATTTCTGAACCTTCTCCACCTTGATTTCCATCCTCCCACCACCTGATCTATTCAAGGAACAGAAAGAAGGGCAAGTCCATTGCTGTTTCACAGCCTTTGCACTTGGTCTTCTCCAGGACTGACCCTGTCTTGTCTTTGAATCTTAGCTTGCATGTCACCTTGTCGAGGAGACCTGAACATCCAAAAGAAAGCAGCCCCCCCCTACAGTTATTCCCCCACCCCATTACACTCCATCATATCGCCCTGATTTTCTACATATCACTCCTTGAAACGATCTATTCTTTTAAATTTTATGCTTGGATATTATCTCACACCCTCCACCAGACATAAGCCCAGGCATACAGGGACCTTGTCTGTCTTGATCATCTCCAGTGCCCTGCACACAGTAAGGGCTCAATGGATGCTTGGTGGTAATGGAACATAAGGATCAATCTTCATGGATTCAGGCATTCAAAAAAAATATCAAGGAGGAGAAAGCCCCATCTTATTATTAATATGTAATGAGGTTTAAACAGGCCCATGGGAGGCCCAGCAGATAGGGAAGGGGGAGGGAATTCTCTTGTCAACCCACCTGAGATTGCTAAAGAGCATTTTCCTGTCCCATAGGTCATAAGTGAAGAGGACTTCCAGAAGTGGGCCAGTTCCCGGCGTGAGGCCGAGGCATCCCTCGAAAACCGAGATGAGCTTCTCATGGAGACAGCACAGGATCTGGAGAATCAACTCACCTTACTCGGTAGCTAAAAATAAGTCATCATTATATGAAAGAAGGAAAACGGCAAGTTGGGAAGGAAGTTCTTGGCCCTGATTCTGACACTGCTACAAACATGTCTCAATTAGCAGCCTTCCCTGGGGTGCCCTTCCAGGCATTTGGCATAAATGGGCTGTGCTGATACCCAACCCAGACTCCACACACAGCTTCCTGAGGATGCCCTGGGAGCGTTACTGTGCTCCCTGCAGGAGGAAACTGCTGAGTTTGGCTCCTTCTCCAACAGCACACTCCTCTGTTCATTTAGCTGTTTATTGAGCACCTACTATGTACCAAGTAGCATGCCAGGCAATAGGACTACAGTAAGGAACAGGAGCCACAGAGTCTGTTCTCCAAGAGCTCTAGGAGGATGCTGGATGATTAGGCAAGTGACTTTAACAGAGTGTGATGAGAACTGGGCTGGAAGATGGACCAGGTGGGATGAAAGCACGAAGTAGGAGATGCCAACCTAGCTAGGGGGCCAGGGCAGGTCTAGGAAGGCCATTAACTGAGAGGAAGAAGAGGAGCTTGTCAGGCAGAAGGAAGGGCCCAAATGAAGGCCCAGAGGTAGGACCCTGGGCTGGCAGGAAACACAGAGGTCTGCTGTGGCTGGACCGCAGGCTGTGGGGAAGAAATGATGTGAGGGGACAGAGGTCAGCAGGACCCAGATTACAAAGCGCCATACACATCATAGGCTAAAAGTCTGGGGAAGGCCAGGGGGTGAAAGCAGGGACAGGCTGTGTGTTACAAAAGTTACTCTGGCTGCTGCTATGCAGAAGTTAGTTGCTGCACTGGGGGAAAGATGAGAAGACAGAGACTAGTTAAGAGACAGCTTGTGTGTCTGTTGGGGAAAAAGTATTACCAAGGGGCCAAGGGGAGACTTTATTGATCAGGATTAATCTCCCCCTACCTTGGGAACAAGATCTAGGTAAGCAGCGCCCAAACAGCGTGCTCTGACCACATGGCAAAAGCCTTCTTTCATCTCGGTGGGCAATGCTGGCCTGGGGGGCGAGGCTCAAGTTCCAGCCCCTAAATGACCTTGCTGTGTGCCCAGGAACATGCCCCTGCACCCCTCTGAGCCTTGACTTCTCCTCTGGTTGAATCGTACTGCTTGAGCTGCCCAGCCAGGCAGGGATTTGAGGGGAAAGACCCCAGGTCACTGTCAAATGGTGATGCCTGTGCATATAAAAGGTAGTAACGAGATTGAGTTGCCAGGATGGCTGGCAAGGCAGGGAGAGAATTTGCTCCCACGTCCTTCAGCCTTTTGTTTCTCATGTCTTGGCTGCAGAGGGCTTTGCATGCTGCCTCAAAAGGCCCCCTTTCAGGCTGGACACGAGGACTCATTTTATTAATAACAAGAACCAGAGGGTGGCTAGGCCAGACAACTCGATCCGCCACAAAAGGCCACCAGAAAGTCATCCCATTAGGGCACCTGAGCCCCGGGAGCTCCTTTGTTTCCATGCAGCACTCTGGTCCCCTTCTGTGGGAGGTGTTCATCAGCTGGTTCTGCACGAACAGAACACACTTGTCAGAACCTGTCGCTTCCCCTGGCTGGGAAAGGCTTTCACGACCTTCCTGTTTCATTTTCTCTTTCACACAAATAAATGTGTTTTTCCTCGTCTCTCCTTCATTCTGCCTCGCTGTCATATAAATCAGCCTTAGCATCTCACCTTCCAGACTAGCCCACGAAAGGAAAGACGAGGCTCGAGCCATCATTTTCCATGGGGCTGTTTACCCGTGTGCTTGAACCTGAAATGCAAAATAGGCACGCTGCTGGATAGAGGTTGTTTTCCTCCCCCAAGGTGGCTTGGAAAGGAGAGGACCGAGCTGAAAAGAAATTTCATCTTCACACCCACAAACTAGCACACCATTAAAACGCTGCGTTGCCTTCGCGCGGTCTGAAAATATGAAATGCTCTTTTCAATATGCATCCAATGTAGCTGCTTTGCCAACCTATTGTCACCCTGGATTATCAAAAGAAACAAAATGCCTCGCTCCTGCCCAGAGTGAGATGGGCATAGCCATTAGTCTGCGGTCTGAAATGAATCTCAATTGAAATGCAGATTTATTTTCGCTTAATCTCTTAGCAGCTATTCAATACTTGGGTATATATTCATCAGGGTTGATGCTAAGCTTGAGATCATTCAAAAATTATGGAATCTGCATGTTTAATTCCCTCCAAGAATATTATCGAAAATGTGAGCCCCTATTCATTCTGTGATCAGAGCTGTCAGTCTCCTCACTTCCCTGTTCCTATTGCTCCAGGCCGCTGTCTACGCTCCTCTGCACGCCTACCCTGCCTCTGAAGTAGGTGCTAGCCCTGAATCTCATCCCCTTCCTCCAATCTCCAATCTATTCTCTAGACTAATCTTAAAACTCAAAACTGATTCTGTTACTCCCCAGCTTAATACCCTTGAATAGCTTTCTTCAAATAAATTGCAAATCCCTTAGGCCCTGGCAAGACTCTGCATGATCCCACAGTCCTTACCTCCCTCCCGGCCTCATCTCTCACCTCACTCTGCCTCCCTTTCTGTGTCTTGTACTCTAACCTCTGGGCCTCCATTCATGCTGATTCCTGTACCTGGAATTCTCTTCCTCTGCCACCTCCTGGCTTTGTCTTCCAGGTCTGAGCTTAAATGGCACTTCTCCAGCAAGGCCCACCCTGGTCTTCTAGGTGAAGGTAGCATCTCCTGATAGAGATTCACATGGCACCCTGACTTTCTGTCATTATATAGGGCAGTTATAAATACTTATTCAACAACCTTTGAGCTCTGATAGGTTAGAGACCAGCTCTCTCTAGCTCACCGTGTACCCTGGGTGCCTAGCACAGCCTAGCACAGGGACCATGTCTACTAAACATCGCCTGGCTTCATGGAGCTTTGGAGGAATTAAGCAGCTACTCTTTGACCATGAACGTGAGCTCTGGTATCTTTGGTCACTCCAGGAGCCACTGGGATCGAAGATCGGCTGCAGGAAGGAGTTCCAGACACCATTGCTGCTCTGCGGGAGGCTGGCATCCAGCTCTGGGTCTTGACTGGAGACAAGCAGGAGACAGCGGTCAATATCGCCTATTCCTGCAGACTGTTGGATCAAACCGACACTGTTTACACCATTAATACAGAGAATCAGGTGAGGCCAGTAGGGACCAGACGTCCACGTACAGAGCAGCTCCTAGGCAACGGGAGTCAGGCTTATGGGTGGGATTTGGGTACACTGGGAAAGCACTCCCACCCCCACAATATCACTGAGTCTTGGATTTTGGAGGATCCTGGAAGTCATCCCGCCCAATGTCTTCCACCTCATCCCCACACATGGTTGACTGGCATCTTTCATATTACTTAGTCTAGCACTGCTTAGTAGAACGTTTTACCTCTCCCAAATTCTACCCTTAGTCCCATCTCCCCATTTAATAGGTAAGGAAACTGAAGATCACTGGGGCTGAATCACTTGCCCTGACAGTTTCTGATAAACAGAACTAAGTCTAGAGCTCTGTCCCCCTGCCGGACTGGGGCTATTTACATTCTACCACACTGTTCGCTCATAGAACCTCGATTGTCAGTTTCTTGCTACTTAAGATCAACTCATCCATTGAAAAAGTCCCAATTAAACTGAAATTATTCTGACTTTAAAATTTCAGCACCAATTTCTATGCAACATTGGTCTGTCACATAACAGAAGCCTGAAGGGAATAATACACGATGCCAGTACATTTTGACGGGATGGGAGAGAGAAAGGATGAAGAAGCCACATCCTAAAACTGCAATTTTCAATCAGAATTGGGCATGGGTGTCCGTCAGTGAGATTTGGAAACAAGACTGTGGGAAATCTGAAGAAGCATATTCAAAGCTCTAATACAATTTTGTATTTAGAAGGAAAAGTGTGTTTTCGCCATGAAAATTGCAGAAGGCAAAGTTCCGCCATCTTCTTGGCTGATGAAGATGCGAGGGGCAATGAGATATGTGGTCCTATCAGGAGGGAGCAGGCACTGGATTTTATGGAGGAGACTAACGAGGAAAGCACCGTACTGCAGAGTGGTGGGCAGAGGGTACCTGGAGCCCCAGGGATACCATGGGGAAAAGAACAGAGAGGAGGGAGGAAGACAAGAAAAGAGAAGCTTCCAGAAACGGAGGCAGGGAGAACACTGCAATCTCCATTTTTTTTTTTTTTTTTTTTTTTTTTTGGACAGAGTCTCTCTCTGATGCCCTGGCTAGAGCGCAGTAGCATCATTATAGCTCACAGCAACCTCAACTCCTGGGCTCAAGTGGTCCTCCTGCCTTGGCGTCCCAAAATGCTAGGATTATAGGCGTGAGCCACTGCGCCAGCTGATCAAGACCCAGAATAGAAGTTTAGGGGGATTTATATTTGGGTTTTATTCACTGAAGAAACCATATACACATAATTTAAAAAAAAAAAAAAAAGGTAGTATAGGCTGAAAAAGGCGTGAGGCCCTTTTAGATGAATTGCAGAAATCATTTACTTTCCTATCAGGTGCACAGATTATGCTATGGTTAGATTAAACCCCAGTGAATTTTCAAGATGAAAATAATCTGAGGGAAAAAAAAACACTTTGGCTTTAATATTATGATTAGGAAAGAAAATAATTTTCAGCTTGCTCAAGTGCTTGATCCCTGTGCCTGCCTGTCCTGCTTGTGATGGAAATTCGGTTTGCAATGATTCTTTCACTCCAGGTAATTTTGGAAGGGAATACGTGTGCACACCAAGGAGGCAGCCAGCCTGAGAACGGTGGTTGGGCTTGCATGGGTTGTTAAATACCATGCATTCCTGCAGGAAGTTAAAGATGTTTGTTGGTTAAATACCCAAAGTCCCTAAGGAACAGTCAGCCACATACCATCTTTAATTTGGTCAATGTCAATTCTTTTGACACTGTCCAGAACCCTCCAAGATGGTGCCTGAATCCTCAGCCCTGCCTACACCCCGGGGCCCACTAAACCTGTAACATTAGTCTTTCTCGTCCCTTTGCCTGAGAATTAATTAGAGATGCATAAATATTTTAAGCCAGAAACTTGGGAAATACATTCTAAATCTTAAATTTATCTAAACCCCAGTTTAATGTAATTACATATTCAGTGGATATTTCCTCCAAGGGTTTTAATTTGCCTAATTCACTATAAATTGATTTAGGGCTACTGTCTCTTTGCTATGTATCTTAAAGCGATAAGGAAGTTATGAGACCTACCTGGACTTCAGGGTTCCCATCCACAAGATGAGGGAATTACTAACACATCACTGGAAGTGTCGATCTGTCGAGGAGCTTTAAAAGGGATTATATTAGATAGGAACGAATAATAACAATCAGTATTATTGTTATTATTAACATATATTGACAGCTTAATGTGGTCCAAATACCATGGTTTTTGCACTTCTCTTCTCCTCATCTGTAAAATAGAGGTTAAAAATAATTATGTCACAGGATACTGGGAGGATTAAATAAAATCATAGAAGAAAAGTTCTTACTTATCACAGTACTTATATTAGTTATCTATTGCTGAATAATAAATTACCCCAAACCTTAGCAGTTGAAACAATAGACATGTACCATCCCATGGTTTCTGTAGGTTAGGAGTCCAGGAATATCTTAGCTGTGTGCCTCAAGTTTAAGGTCTCTCTTGAGGTTGCAGTCAAGCTGTCAGTCAGGGCTGTGGGCTCATCTGAAGGCTCAACTGTGTGGGTGATGTGGGAGTGGGAAGGATTCTGTTTCCACTTCCTGTGGCCCCTCTAGGCTCTGTGCAACCCTATTGCCTGCAACGCTCAAGTTAGCATCTAAAAGGAAGACTCAGGAATAAGGAGGTGTGGCTCTATTCCTTCCAAAAGAAATGATTCTAGACATTCCCAGACAGAACTCTGTAGATCAGTGTTCCTCAAACCTATCCTTTCAGAACTACCTTCACAATTTTCTCCAAAATCCACATATGATCTGTACTGTTTTTTACTTAATGATTTCATTTAAATTGACTCACTTCGAACATTGTTTATTTTTAGAAGAAATTTTTAGCATATCAATAAATAAAAAGTCATCATCTCTTGCTATGGATAAAAGAACACTGTAATATGACGAGCATGTGAAGAAAACAATGCTGTTAAAATTGATAATACTGTTGTGTGCTGCAACTTTACCTTTATTAAAAAGTGATGTTGGCCAGGCGAGGTGGCTCACGCCCATAATCCTAGCACTCTGGGAGGCCGAAGTGGGAGGATCATTTGAGCTCAGGAGTTCGAGACCAGCCTGAGGAAGAGAGAGACCCCCATCTCTACTAAAAATAGAAAAAATTAGCCAGGTGTGGTGGTGCATGCCTGTAGTCCCAGCTACTCGGGAGGCTAAGGCAGGAGGATGGCTTGAGGCCAGGAGTTTGAGGTTGCTGTGTGCTAGGTAGACACCACGACACTCTAGCTCCTCCATCTCAAAAAAAAAAAAAAAAAAAAAAAGTGATGTTCACAGAAGTTAAAAGAGATAGTAAGAATACAATTAGAACCAAAATCTGACTTTATCTTTGATATAATAAAAAGTAATAGAAGAAAATCGCTAAAAGGAAATAGCTTTCCTACTATGTTTCAAGGTAAACACCAGAAAAAAATCAGTAGGAAGAACCACAGTTTTTTAACACCCTTCACAGAGCAGACCAATGGATAAACACAGGGACAATGTATTTTCTTTAATTAGGAAGCCACAGTTCAAGTAGTAATGATACTGCTGCCACTACTGGAGCTTGGATGACCTTGGATGATCTTATTTCTACTTCCTCCTTTCTAAATTAAGATCTGCAATAAACACCCTACCTATCACACAGGAATGTTCTAAAGAACAAAGGAGAACTTAAATGACCTGTGAGAAATAGAAAGCACCACATCAGCATGACACATTGTAATAATTTAACATCATATTAGTATCATTTATTGTTTTATAGTATGCCTTATCAGTCTCCATCTTGCTGAGCTATTTTCATCCACTCCCATTCCCAAGAAATGTCTCTTAGTTTGACCATTAATTTGGTTCCCAGTTATTATTGCTTCGCTATTTCAAATACTGCAGAGAAATGTAAAAATTGGAGAATAATTCCTAAGTAGTCTCTGTGGCAGTAGAGTTTTACGACTATCTTACTAAAGAATAAAGTGAGATTGTTAGCATCCATTTCCAAGGTTGCTTACTAATTCTAGATTATTATAACTCTTTACAGGAAACCTGTGAATCCATCCTCAATTGTGCATTGGAAGAGGTCAAGCAATTTCACGAACCACAGAAGCCAGACCGCAGGCTCTTTGGGTTCCGCCTGTGTTCCAAGACACCATCCACCAGCTCAGGGGCTGTGGTTCCAGAAGTGGGACTGGTCATCAATGGGAAGACGCTGAATGCCATCTCCCAGGGAAAGCTGGAGAAGAAGTTCCTGGAGTTGACTCAGTACTGCCGGTCTGTCCTGTGCTGCCGCTGCACCCCACTCCAGAAGAGTATGGTCGTCAAGCTGGTGCGAGACAAGCTGAGCGTCATGACGCTTTCCATAGGTATCCACTGTGCTGAGACTCAGGTGGCAGCTTGGCAGGGATGATGTGACGAGAGGCCTGGGCCAGAGGTGGGAGGACAAGTATCATAGTCAAGACACTTAGCCTACGGGTCATTGTCTCGGGGGAGAGAGTGCAGAATGACAGTCGAGATGTGGCAATTAAGAGACGAAGCAGAGGCTGAGTAGAGGGGTAGAGAGCAACAAAGATCTCCGGACTAGCAAGTCAGCTAAAGAAAAATCAGGACTTAGATGGAGGCCAAAACCAACAGGGGCCTTGAATTCAGGACATCCAGGTAGCTCAAGAAATGTTACCATTAGCAATACGTACTCGGGCCATCTCAACTCTGGGATGCAAAGCATTTCCCCTTCAATACTTTACGCATGGCACGGCCTCGGGTGTTTATCGATTTCATATTCTTCTGGGGGTTGATGGCCAGTGGGGGATATTTGAAAGATCAGAACTGTCTCATGTTTAATTTTGTATGTTCATTTCTAAATACAAGGCCAGCGCAAAGCATATTCTCAGTAAAGGCTAGCTAGTTGGTTGGTAAAGAATTGCTCAGAAGGGGCTAAACTTTAATAATACTGAGGCAGAAGCCAGGCGCGGTGGCTCACGCCTGTAATCCTAGCACTCTGGGAGGCCAAGGCGGGCGGATCATTTGAGCTCAGGAGTTTGAGACCAGCCTGAGCAAGAGCAAGACCCCGTCTCTACTAAAAATAGAAATAAATTATCTGGCCAACTAAAAATATATATAGAAAAAATTAGCCAGGCATGGTGGCACATGCCTGTAGTCCCAGCTACTCGGGAGGCTGAGGCAGAAGGATCGCTTAAGCCCAGGGGTTTGAGGTTGCTGTGAGCTAGGCTGATGCCATGGCACTCTAGCCAGGGCAAAAGAGCAGGACTCTGTCTCCAAAAAAAAGAAAATTATATATGCCATATGATCAAAAAAAAATTATGAGAATAAAGGCTACTTACAATGACAAAATTTTTAAAATCAATAAATCTGTTACCAAATAATGTGGGGAAGAATTATTCTTTCCCCCCCATCCCATATTCTCTATGATGAATAATATAAATTTAATTGCAGTTTATGCTCAGAAGCCACTGGGAAAAGAGATGGGGCCAGGAGGAGGATGAAGGCCACATGGTCTGCAGCAGGGGCTGGCACGCTACAACCTGCAGGCCAGATCCAGCCTACTGCATGGTTTTGTACAGATGCTAAAAACAGTTTTTCTATTTTTAAATGTAAAATTTGTAAAAGACTAATAGCCTTTCAGCAATAACAGTTGTTCGATTTTGCTTCTTGGCTCACAAAGCCTAAAATAGTTGCTATCTGACCCTTTACAGAAAAAGTTTGCTAAACTCTGGTCTAAAAGATAAAGCACTGGGGAGAGTCCAGCCTCTGGGGAAGGCTTCACTGTATAGAGCTAGCTGTGACTCCTCAAATTTAATTAAAGTTACGTGGAATTTCGCCAGCCTGGTTTCCATAGCCACATGTATCTAGTGGTTTCTGTACTGAACAGTGCAGATACAGAACATTTCCATTATCACAGAAAAAGCTATTTAAAGGGAAGCCATGTCTGTGTGTGCGTTTGTGTGCATGTGTGCACCTGTGCATGCATGTGTGTGTGCGTGTGTGTGTGTGTGTGTGTGTTTCCATGGCCTTACCTGCAGCTTCCCAAAACAACTCAGTCCATTGAATGGGAACTTAAGGTGACTAAATGGATCCCAATAAAAAGATTCATCAATTTCACTTTTCTAAATCCAGAAACAAAACTGAATGCTGTCCTCTCCTTGGACACCATTCAAAATCTTTCATGTCCAAACTCTTCAGTCATCTTAATTCCATCAGTATTTCAAGTTTGACTGAGTCAGGGAAGCATATGAGCCCCAGAATCAGAAAGATCTGAGCTCTGATTCTCCTGGGTCCCTTCTCTGGGTGGATTACCCGTAACGATCTCTGAATTGCTCATATTCTACATTTGCTCATCAGTAAGTCCATTGTAACATTCATGAAGGCCCTTTTTTGTAAACTACAAAGCCCTTCCCACGTCTCTCTCGATCACCATTGTATCCCCAATACTTAGCATTGTGCCCAGAAAAAAGGACACTTAATCAGTACTGTATTTGTTGAATGATAAAGAAAAAAGTAGGCCTTCTTGTCCAAAGAAGAAAAGACATCTCTCAGGCTAAGTACTGTAGCAGTGACTTTCTACAGGACTATTCAGAGCAATGTTAAAAGGAATGGGGACACTTTAGAGCCATCTCTTTGTCACTGAGCAGTTGGACCAGGAATAAAGAAATCTCATGACCTCGTCTTCTTTCAGGTGATGGAGCCAATGATGTAAGCATGATTCAAGCTGCTGATGTTGGCATTGGCATATCTGGACAGGAAGGAATGCAGGTATCATCTCCCCCAACTGTTCTTGTTTCTTCCTTACTCTTCTTTATCCTTATTGGAGATTTAAGGAACTCCCCTCAGTGTTGGAGGAACTTCTGTTCAAGAACTTCCACCTACATCCACAGTTGCCGTGCCCTCCATAAGCAAGGACAGACATAAGGACATTGGAAAACATCTTTCAATTGCCATTTTAGTCCTGATGGCTAGTTTAACCCATAAATTGCTTGGTACACCGTCGTGGAGAACCTAATTTAGTCAAAATTCAGCTTGGACTAAGCATACAAATTTGACTGCTAGCTTTTCCCATTGAAATGACCCCAGTTTTTGCTTTTTGAACCATTAACAATAATATTCCCACCCCCAGTGCAGACATTTGGCGTTGCCTAAATTCGTTGATGAGGATAAAAGAGCATTGACCCGGAAGCCACAGGTAGCTCTGAGTAGTTCCCTTTGAGTGTCTCCCACGTGCCCTCACTCTGTTAGACATTTTGCATTTAGTATCTCACTGGATTTTAATAATCACCTCAACCCTGTGTGTTAGGGATTGTCACTCCATTTTTTTCAGAGGGAGAAACTGAGGCTCAGGGAGTTTAAATAGCCAGACCAAGATTCATACCAGGATTTATGACCAGGCATGTCTAAACCTGGCTTCGTGCTTTAGCATATATAAGCTATGTCTGACTCTGAGTAATCCCGAGGTCCATGTAAAGGAAGAGCTATCTAACTAACCAGCAGCCCCCTCTGCGAAGGAGCCAGTGGCCTGCCTCGGGGGACGGTGAGGGTGTTCAGAGATGTGGGAGTTACTTGAACGGAAGCCCCTACTCTCTGGTTAACATCACTGGCGCAGTGCCTGACACATCCTGGGCCACGTAAATGCTTGCTGGGTAAATGGAGGAAGGACCAGCCTACACCACTGGTCCTTGTGATCTGCCCTCCTTGGATTCCAGTGAGGTTTAGATTTCCCAGAGGAGAGGGTGGGGTGTCAGAGTCCAAAGAGCCACCCAAGAGTGAACACATGGCGACCAAGGGGTCGTTCAGACCCTGCCAGCTGTGGACCTAAAACAAGGCATCACCCTTGAGGGAGCCTCTTTGGGCATCGGTGGCCACGGATGCAAGCTGACGTGTCTGCTCTCCCCTCTCAGGCTGTCATGTCCAGCGACTTCGCCATCTCCCGCTTTAGGCACCTCAAGAAGCTGCTGCTCGTGCACGGTCACTGGTGCTACTCACGCCTGGCCAGGATGGTGGTGTACTACTTCTACAAGAACGTGGTGAGTGGCCCCGGGGTAGCCGCCCTCCCAGGCCTGGGGAATCCTCGCCACGGGGCCAGATCTCCCCACAGCTTCTCAGCGTAAGGGAAGGAGTGAGGCTGGCCTGGATTTCGGATCCTGAAACTGTTCCTTACTAGCTCAGTGACCTTGGGCCAGACTATTCACTTCTCTGGACCTCAATTTCCTCTCTGATAAAATAGAGCTAATGCTTTCTATTTTTGTGAAATTTCTGTGAGAATTGATGAGACTATATGGAAGGAAAGCACCTGACACGTAGGGGGCGGCATGAATGTTTATGAGCATGGACTCTGGAGTCCAGCACATTGGGTTCCAATCCAGACTCCCATAGGTGGTGATGTCCCTAAACCTCAGTTTCACCATCTGTAGAATGGGGGTGGTCACAGTACTTTTCTCATGTATGTGCTGCAAAGATTAAATGAGAGCTGTATATAAAGTAATTAACATGTAGTGATCACTCTTTAAGGTTAGCCATTATTTTTTTATTATAGTTTTTGCTGTCATTACTCTTAGAGTTAAATTTCACAAATGAGATTTATTTTCTGATTGCAAGGAAGAATGATTTGAAGAAAAACTAGCCTGACTTGCATCTTAGATTTCCTCCCTGGATAGGGCCCTCCCAATTTTAAGAGCTACACTCCAGGCCTTGGGAGAGTACAGGTGACAGTTCTTCACAGAATATAAGACTGCAGCCCATGGCTTCAACCTGAGACCTGCACCACTTCGGCACCACCAGGCTTCCTTCCAAGGGAGTTCCTGGGGGGCAGGGCACTAAATAAAATATCTATTGGCAAAGATGTTTGGGGTGGGGAGATCATCTGGGTTGTAACCTCACGTGACTCTAGCATGCTGTGTGACCCTGGAAAGGCCACTTAATCTCTCTGAGCCTCAGTTTCCTCATCAACAATATGGGGAGACTATGACTTTCTCTGTCCCTAGAAGTGTTATTAAGAGGCTTTAGTGTCAGAGCTCTGGAAGGCACATAGCACAGTACCAACAACGTTATGGAGATATTGTTGGGTCTCCTTTAAAACGTGTTGGTTTCTGTCGTGTTGATAAGGGCCCAAAGCAAGCATGCACCAACTGAGGTAGCATTAAAACTGTCACAAGATCTCCTTTGAAAAGCCCTTGATTAACAACAGATATAAGAAGTCAGAACATTGCCGTACGAAGGGGGGGAACAAAGGCCTGCGTTTTTCATTATCTAGTTCAAGGACCTTTCCATAGTTCCCATAAGTCTCCAAATAGAATCTGACTTCTCTTCGCATGAGGAAAAGCGAAGGATTAGACCAAGGTGATGGAAAAGAAATATATTAGCCAAGTAGTGCGACAAAATTGCGAATTTTTTTCCCTCTTGTTTCATTCTCCCTGTCTTCCTTTCAGGTTCTGACATAGTCACTCTCGCTCAGGAGTGAGATAAACAGCACAACAAAAAGTAATGTAAATTCGATCAACTGGATGGTAATACTATCTCAGCAAGTCTACGCAAACAAGTCACTCCATTTGACTTGAAACTCACTCTGAGCATGAAAGGCTGTTTGCTTAGAATTCAAAATGCTTGTTTAATTTTATTTTTTTGTATCCAAAGGTAACATTCTTTTGAATAAGCACAGCCTCCTCTCTGCATTAAATTTATGAAATAGAAAAGAAAATGTTTCCAGCCAGCCACTCTTTCAAAGCTTAAATGATATTTATTTCTAGCCCGATGCCACGCTCCACATTGTGGGACTGAGGCCGCATCATCTCCCTGCTGCAATTAGAGGGTGGAGAACTATGACTTTCACATCCGAAACCAATTTCAGAGGGGGATTAAAACCCTGCCTGCTCTGAAATTTGAACAACGAATTAATTACTGCACTGTAGCTTCTCGAGAGGAAGAGCAGGCATCCAATCTCGGCGATGTTGTCATGGGGCTCAGCGCACTCCCTGCGAGGTGCAAAGGTTCCAGCGAGGCAGAAGAAGTAGAGAACAGGCAAGATCCTACCAGGGCACCAGGAGGAAAGAAGCATCCTGTAATGTTAAAACTCCAGGATGAGTGTTAGAACAACAGAACTAGGATTAACTTCATTTCCTCCAATAACTACTGAATGTCTGCCGTGTGTCAGGAGCAGTATTGGGCAATGGGCATAGAGCGGGAATGAAGCCAGCCATGGTCCCTGCCCCCATGAGCTTTACCTTCTACATCAGGGCTCAGCAAGCTTTTCTGCAAAGGCCAGATAAAAAGTATTTTCAGCTCACTGTGTAAGCCAAAGATAGTACTGAGAAAGGTCAGGGAGTGTTAAAGAACTTTGAAAATTCAGATGCTGGTTGTACCACTTTCTAGCTCTGAACTTGGACAAGGGACAACTGCGTAGCTCGGAGCCTCAGATTCCTCATCTGTAGAGTGGGGCTAATAATATTAACATTATTGTTAATGTTGTTATCAATATGGGATATTATATTAGTATAATATAAAAATATAATACTATTAACATTATTAGCAACAGTATTAATCTTGCAAAGTTGTTAGGACAAACTATAGTGTGTATTGCACATCTAATAAGGTACTATATACTAATATACTAATATACTATAATGCACATCACACACCTAGTACATATAGAAGCTCAAATAAATATAATTGGTGTTACTTCTAGTGACAATATTAATGCATTAATATTATTACTATTAATAATAATAATGAATGGAGAGCTTCGTCAAAATAACACGGGCCCAGTAATTAGGAAATGAGAATTCTAGTTTGAAGACAAACCTGCTGAAGGATTTCTTGCAAGACGGTTCACATCCCTGTGCCTCGGTCCCGCAGAACTGAGTTCTAGTCCTAACTCCAGGACCAGCTGCTTACGTGACCTTGGTCAAATCACCAAACCATATCACAATACGGTAGGCAATGACAGTGACCCAGTCCATCCACAGGTGGGGAGATCTTTAGAAAAAATAAGCAATATTTAGGCAGAAGATGTCCTTATTCACCCTCCGAGTTCCACGACCACTGGGAAGGTATTGTGAAGTGAAACTTCTCACAAGGTCATCTTCCCACCAGGCTTCCTGCTCATGGTTCAGTCTTTCTTTCTACCGTCACTTCCTTGGTGACATCCCTTTTTGTTACCACACTACTGCCATCAATGTTTCTCATATGCCCTGGTCTGAGCACTACTATTCCCCTCTGACAGATGAGAGAATTATGTTCAGAAAAGTTAAGCAGTTTTCCCAAAGTCACACAGCTACTAAGTGACAGAATTGGGGTTTCAAAACAGGGCCTTTCTGCCTCCAAAAGACTGTGCTCTTACCCACTATCGCACAGCAAGTCCTCACTTCATGTCATCAGTCGGTTCCGAGAAACTGCCACTTTGAGCAAATTAATGCACGGCAGGACCTCGAATAACATCGTTTCATCCTAACATTGTTTTGTGATAACATTGATGAGAAAAAAAAATGTTCGTGTGTTATACATCATTTTGCTTAAAGTCGTAGTTTCTAAGAGCCTATTGACGTTAACTGAAGACAGACTGTATACTCACCTTAACGAGTCAGTGGAGCTCCGTTCCGGTCCCAAAGAACGTTAATAGTAATATAGCAAGAGGAGGAGCAGCAGCTACTGCTGGCAGGATGAGAATTACCTCGAATCTTGGCACAACCCCGCGTGTCACAAAGGAGGAGACGGATGCTCCAGCCATGTGGGAGCTCCTAGGCAGCTGCTGACCACCGGCTGCACTCGGGGTCTCTCACAAGGCCACGCTCTCTGCCTGCAGTGCTACGTCAACCTGCTCTTCTGGTACCAGTTCTTCTGTGGTTTCTCTGCCTCCACCATGATTGACAACTGGCAGATGCTCTTCTTCAATCTCTTCTTCACCTCCGTGCCGCCTCTCGTCTTTGGAATCCTGGACAAAGACATCTCTGCAGAAACCCTCCTGGCATTGCCGGAGCTGTACAAGAGTGGCCAGAACTCTGAGGTAAGGGGCTCAGACAGCCGGAGGGAGGTGGTCTCAGCGTGTCCCTGACCTCTGCCTTGTCCCCGAAGGCATCAGAGAAAGAGCCTTGGGCCAGGGGTCAGGAGCCTGAATTCTGCCACTGTGATGCCACTTGCCTCTCATGTGACTTTGAGTAGCTCCTCTCCCCATTCCTGGCCTGTTTCTCATTTGGTGTTGAGGATATTGGAGCAGATCAGTGGGTATTTTTTCTTTTTAATCATTTCTTAATTATATCACACGTTGATATCTGGGACAGCCCTAGGGAGAGGGCAGGCAGAAAGCTCCCAGCCCTCTTAGCGGGCCCCTTCAGGCCCTGAGGAGTAACAACAGCACC
>CM052447.1:13511122-13529357 GCA_028533085.1 Varecia variegata
CTTAAGTTTTGATGATTGGCTTAATAGGAAATTAGATACAGCTAAGGGGAGAATTAGTGAATTGGTCAAAAGAAATTATCCAGAATATAAAACAGAGGGAAAAAATAAAAATTATAGAAGTGGTATTAAGAAAAATAGAAGATAGAATAGGATCTGAAAAGGTCTAGGAAACATTTTATCAGAGTCTCAGAAAGAAAAGAGAATGAAACAAAGGCAATATTTGAAAGTTTATGATGAGAATTTTGCAAAAGTGATGATTCAAGGTCTGCAAAACCCAAGAAAGATAAATAAAAAGAAGCCCACATTTATTATATCATAAGGAAACTATAGAACAAAAAAATGCAAAATAAAAATTATAAAAGCAGGCATATTTCAAGACACAAAGATTTCCTTATAAGGAACAACTGATAAAGAGATTGCTAACTTCTCAATGGCAACAGGGGAAGACAGAAGACAGTGGAAAGCTATCTTAACTATGCTGACAGAATAACTGCCAAACAAGAATTCTGTATTCATCAAAATATCTTTCAAGAATGAGGATGAGACAAATCATTAGAGAGTATATCACCATCATACTCCCATGAAGGGAAATTTTAAAGGATGTTCTTAAAGGAAAAAGAAAGATATCTCACATGGAGATCTAAGATGCAAGAGGGAATGAAGGGGCGGAAAGTGATAAATATGTAAGTAGATCTTACTGAAAAATCACCATATTAAACAATTATTGATAGATCAATCACTTGGGTGATTTTAAAAGATGATATAATTAAAATAAACAGCATCAATAGCATATAAGTCAGGAGTGAAATAAAGAGAGTTAAAGTGCTCTAAAGCTCTTGTGTAATTCAGGAGAAGGGAAAACTAGTTGTAAACTTTAGACTGTAGTAAATTAAGATTGCTTGTTATCATTTATTGAAGCATTATTGAGAGAAATAGAAATGAAGTATATAATGTCCAAACTAGTAAAGAGGGAAAACAAAATTATACAAAATAGTCAATATTTTTTAATGAACAGTAGGGTGATTTAATTAATATTAATCAATTGTACGTTTCAAAATAGCTAGAAGATAATAACTTGAATCTTCCTAGCATAAAGAAAAACAAATATTTAAGGTGATGGATATCCCAATTACCCTGATTTGATTACATGAAAGTATCAAATTATCACATATATTCCCAAAATAGATACATCTAATATGTATCAATTTTAAAAAAATAAAATTTTTTACAAAATAAAAATAAAAGAAGGACAAGAATGGAAAAAGAGAAGCACAAAACAAGCAGGACAAAATGTGATCAGACAACAGAACACTGTGCTGCTTTGAAAGTGAATAAACTACCACCACATATGGAAAAAATGGACTCAGCACACAAACATAATATTGAGGAGGGAAAATATGATTCTATTTATCCAATATTTAAAAACAGGTTATATAGGGAAACGTAGATAGGTGGTAAAACTGCAAAGGATAGCATGGGAATTATCACCAAAGTCAGGGCGAGGCAGCAGATTTAGGGGTTTTGGGGGTATATGCATGTTCAAATTCTGGGTGGTGGCAATGTGGGTGTTCACTTTATAATGATCCATTAAACTGTGTACTTTTTTAAATTTTTAAAACAGGTGTTGCATTTTTAAAAATTTTAACACAGTGTTAGCCACGAAGCGTGATTGCACTGCCCCCTAAGCTGTACCTTCAACCGTGTCTACTTCTTTCCCTCCACAGACCTTTATCCACGGGCTAGCCCTCCTCGGCAGCTTCCTGTTGTACTTTGTGGTATCCCTGCTGTACAACGCCACCTGCGTCGTCTGCAACAGCCCCATCAATCCCTACTGGGTGATGGAAAACCAGCTCTCAGACCCCACTTTCTACCTCGTCTGCCTCCTCACACCGGTTGTGGCTCTTCTCCCGAGGTTGGTGCACTGGGGCTGTTTCATCCCTTGTATTACCAGTCACCCCCTTAATAAGCTATTCTCATAACCCAAGAGTCATGAGTTTGATTTCTGCTGGGATCCTTCAGGCTATTGTTCTAGAGACAGCATCTTAGGACAGAAAGAACAATGAACCAGGAGGCAAATAACACGAACTCTGGTCTCAAGTCAGCCACAGAGTACAAAGTCACCAAATCTGTTGTGGCCTCAGTCATAACGTCTGTAAAATGGGAGTCATAATTCCTACCCTCCTGCCTTAAAAATGTTATTGTGTGATAAGGAATCATTTTGAAAAGCTCTCTGGTTCCTTTGTATTAGCTTAAGCGTCTCATACTCAGATGCCTGCAGGGACCAGCAAGCAACCGCAGCAAGCCAGATGAAGTGCAGATATTGGAAGAAAGATTTCAATATTCCTCAAATTTGTTTAAACACTCACACACCCCATACAAAATCTGCATTAGCCAAATAAATCATCCATGCCCACAGACTATTTCTGACGTTTCCAGGGTAAAACCTTTGCATTCACCTTTTCCAGAAAAATAGCAAGAGCAACAACATCTTGCCTTGCCTTGGAGCTGGCTCTCAGCATGCGCTCTCCTATCTAGCCTCCCATTTTGCTTTTGCCATCAGCTCACAGTGGGGCAGAGCAATGGTTCTAGTCCCACTTGCTCATGGGGCAGCTCAAGTCCCAAGAGGGACATGAATGTGTCTATAAGCCCACCACAACTCAGAGGCCAGTCCTGTTCTGCAGCCCACACTCTCCCATCAGAGCAATCCGTGAACTTGACAATCATGAGCCCATAGGCGAGACTTAGCCTCTCTCCATCTCCGGACTCTCACCACTCTGAGCATCACGATTGAGCCACTTTGTCATTCTAAGCTATAGTCAACAGGCAATTGCAACATCGTGCAAAATGTTTTCTATCCCCAAATTGGGCAGAGACCATCAACAGGCCTTGTTCCTTTAATAAGTTTAGTGACTTGCTTAACCTAGTTTGGTCTCCTTTTTTCTTAAGCCACCTCAGAACCTTGACCTCCAATGCAGGGTTGGAGGCTGAAAATACCAAGATGGCAAATGCCGATGCAGTCAGTGAACTCCAGTCAGCGTTGGCTGAGTTCTAAGTATTTGCTGTGTGCACAACCTCCCTGCTCAGCCCCGGCTGGTCCTCTACACCTCACCTCCTGCCTCCTTGCTTCAAACTTTGGGCTTCACGTCACCAAACTACTTGAACTTCCTTAAAGGGCCCCGGGCCTCTCACCTCCCTGCCTTTTCTCACGCTATTCCTTCCATTTGGAATTCCCTTCCCATCACCAAACCTCACCCTTTGACATCATGTCAGGCATGACCAATTCCAGAGGCTCTGTGACTTCACCCGCCTTCCTGGAGCTGAAACACATCCCCTTCTCGTATGTCCCCATCATCTGGGTTTATCTCTGTCCCTACCTCTTTCCCGTTTATTATAAATTATTTATATGTCCTCCATCTGACCATCACCTCCTGCAGAGAAGGTGTCTCCTTATCTTTATTTAACCTTCCCCTGGCACAGTTCCTGTCACGTAATCTGCACCCAGAGAGGAATGAGCAATAGATGCCAAAGGAACAAAAAGATAAATAAAACAGGGCCCTGGCTGTTAATAGCCTGCTCTCCGGTGGATGCTTTGGACGTAAGTCTGACCATGACACAGGTGAAAGTGACTGGTATTAACAGAGGCCCTGAGGGTAGAAAGTGGGACACAATCAAGAACAAGCACAAGTCTGCCCACCCAGCCCCACCACCCCCTTCTTCAGCCCAACCCCTGGGGAGAGAAGCCTGGGAGGGGCCATGAGCAGCATGCCCTTGTTAGAAGGAGCATCACACATGCAGGTTAAATATTTTGTCCCCACTTTTAAGGCTAAACACAGTTGTGATCACCACTGGCCAAGTGCGAGCTCCTCTATTCTGTACCTTGTTTGGGATATGGAAAGAGAAATGTATAAGCCCCACATTCTCTATCTCTGCCTTGACTAGAAAACATACTTGGAGCCAGAGTCTACAAGGCTGAAGCAGGAGTTTGATGAGGGGCCTTAAAAATTATGCAAAGGCAGTTGGCGCATGTGTTTTGGAGCACTCCACCTTGCAGCTTGTTAAACAGATGAGGAGCAAGTTGGGAAAAAGTTAGCAAATATTTACTTGCCAGTTACCATAACACATAAGTTAAATCTTTGCTTATTCTATAGTATCATAATAAAGCTGAATTTCTGTTTAATTCTGTTTACTAAGAAAGGCACAGAGATTTCCTCTGATAGTGAAAGGATTATTCTAATAGTTCGAAAGACTGCTGACTTGTAACCTTGGAAAATGACTGTTTGTTTGCAGAAAGCTGCATGATAGAATGTTTGCTGTAGAAAACTGTCTGTGTTCACTGAAAGGTGTAAGCGATATTTATCATAACGGAGATTGATTTTACTCACCAAGCGTGTGATAATTAGCCCACTAACCATGACCTCACTAATCTTGGTCTAATTAATTCAACCAGTATAAAAGGACAGAGGAAACTCTCTTAAACTATAAATATAAATTCATGTAAATTATTTTACAGATGAAACAAAAGTAACTAGTGTACTAACCTTAAAACCCAATGCAGATTCTTAATTAGCTACAATACACAGTAACAGTCCTTGGACGCTTCTGTCTTGCCGTTGGTGACTCAATACACTCTTGGTTTTTCTCCTACTTCTTCTACTTTATTTCCTTTGCTGACTCATGTCCTTGGCATGGTGTAGGTCAAGCCTTTGTCCTAGGTTCTCTTGTCTTCTAACTTTATGTTTTCCCCATAAACATAGCAATCCCTGCCATGGATTTAAAAATGATTTTCAACACATGAATCTCCCCATAAATTCCCAGCCCAGACCTCTCTTCTGAATTCCACACACATCTTTCCAGCTACCCATTCATCACCACCATTGGGCATATTAAGCCTGAAGAAACTGGGAGACATCTACAATTTATTCATGACTCTACCCTCTCCCACCACCACCATCCGGAAACCCGGGTCTCTTCCAGAGTTTCCTACAGCAGATGCCACCCACTCAGGACCAAGGCAGGGCCCTCGGAGTTATCCTTGGCATCACCTGCTAACTCAGTCCTATCTAGCCTGTCGCCAAGTCCTGACAGTTCTACCTGCTATGCATGTCTCAAATTCATCTGCTATTTCCATTTCTACAGCCACCACCCCAGGTAAACTATTAATTACCCTTTCACCCAGTTACTTGCGTAGTCTCCCATGGGGTCTTACTCTAGTCCATTATCATTGTATCAAAGTGTAATTATGTCACCTATTTATAACTCTCTAAGGGCTTCCCTAAGACCTTTGCAATAAAGCATGAAAACCAAAACCCGGCCCACAGTTCTTGCCAAGCCCTTCTGGGTCCTATTTCCCTGCTCTGGTCCTTACTCGCCACAATTTGGTCATTGTGTCTGGGTTTTGGTTTTCACTCCCTTTGCCTGACTACCTCCTGTATTTCTTCCTCAAGGAAGGTCTTCCAGACAGGATCAGGTGCTTGACACTTTCATCGCTCCCTCCGTTTATAACTGTATTCACATGTTACATGAGAGCAAGAGCCTTGTCTTACCTCCTTGGGGCCTGGCCCATTGTGGGGACTTGAAAGTATTTGTTGAATAAAGGGGTGGAGGAGGAAGGTGGTGGCTTGGAGGAAAGGCTTACACTAAGGAAATTCCAGTTTCCAAGCAAGAAGTCAAATCTTTCCTGGAACACACGTGGCCCTGACTACCTCATGGGAGAGATGAGAAAGAATGGAGAAAATCTTATCTGATGCCTCAGCATCTATTGTAGTCCTCAGTAACCTCTCGCCCACTGTGGGGTCACCCTGAAGCTTTTAGACATAGTGGGAGAATGGGAGCCTCTTTGCCTATCAGGCTTAAAAAAAAAAATTTTTAAGAGACTGTTTTTAGAAATGACCTTAGATGTCCTCTGGGCTAAATGGATTACTTTTTAGATAAAGCAACTGACACACAGAGAGGGGGGTTAGTTGCCCAATGTCACAAACTGCTGTATGCTTTCCTCATAGACTACATAGTTTTATTTACCTTCTCACCCCTTCCCTGACTACATGTTGAACAGAGAGAAGATTCTAGGCACAGATAGAGACTCCCAGTTCCAGAGTCTACTACACGCTGCATGCGGCTTGGCAGAGGGAAAAAAAAAAACCCTGGGCCACTCAATAGGGATCTCTCTTAACTTCTCAGAGACCTTGAGAATCCCACCTCACCATTTGGGACCTCAGTCTCTTTATCTAGCAAATAGCAATAATACGATGACACTGTCAAGTCAGCACGGCCCACAGATTCAAGCAAAGAATATGGACTTTAAAACTACTTAAAAAATATTAAGTTCCACAAAGGCTTAACATTACAAAGCAATTGAATTTGCCTAAATTAAAATAGCCCAGAAATAGAATGGGCTGCCTTGTGCATGGTAGATAAGAGACAAGCCTCTGGGTCTAGAGAGCTTGGTTCTGACCATAGCTTGACCACTGTGTGGCTCTGGACAAACCACTAAATCTCTTAGTGCCTCAGTTTCCTCATCTGTACGCAGAGGGAAACTAAAGTACTAACCACATGGGATTGTCCAGAAAATAAAATGAGTTAATTATATGTAAAGCACTTAGAATAGTCCTGGTACATAATAACTGCTGTTACATTTTGTTGTTGTTGTTGTTGTTGTTGTTGAGCTCCTCAACACTAGAGGTGCTGGGCATGGATTTGATAACAATCAGTTAGTGCAGTAAAGGACCTTGCCCTGGGCAGGGAGTTGAATTCTAAGACCACTTTCAATGCTGAAATTTAAAAAGTCAACAGACATCAGGAATTATCTGTACTCTGTTATTTCCCACCAGGTACTTTTTCCTGTCTCTCCAAGGGACCTATGGGAAGTCTCTTATCTCAAAAGCTCAGAAAATTGACCAACTCCCCATGGATAAAAGAGACCTAGAAATCCAGAGTTGGAGAAGCAGACAGAGGCCCACCCTTGTCCCTGGTGTGTCTGGGCCCACCGACCATCCAGCGCCACCTGGCCCAGAACAGGCCTTCAGAGCCAGCACGCCAAAGATCTCCAGCCCTCCCAAGCAGAAGCACATTGAAGACTGGGTGCTCCATGGGCAGAGAGGCAGCAAAGAGCACATGAAAGATGATCCACGCTCAATGGACCCCTCTGCTAAACTCTCATCTGGGGAACACCTCCTGGGGCCTAACAGGACAATGGCACCCGGACCCTACCCAAGTGGACAGACCAACATGTCTCGGCGCTCAAAGAGGGGCAGCCATCGCCGATCCCAGAGTTCTCTGACCATATGAGGGGCTGCAGAACTCTGTGCAAACTCAGCAGAGGCTACCAAATCATGGGCCCAGGTAACCCTTGACCCTTCCTCCTCATAGAGGAAAGAATGTGCCAGTCTTAATCTTTTCTCTCCACCAGGCTTGACTTCCTTGGAGGAAGTACTGGCCGCCAGGGCTTTGACACAAAAAGACTGGAAAACCTGTCGGTCTCCAGTTTTCTGCTGCTTCCAGGCAGCCCATCTTGCAAACAACAGTTTGTATAAGGAGGTTATGTTTCTGTTGCACTTAGTTATCAAATTTTTTAGCCCACAGACATTCTTCTGACCCTCCAGATAAGTACAGCCTATGACCCAATGCAACCGGACCGTGAGCTTCCAAGGTCCTACGAAGTGTATCAAACCAGTCAATATCTCAGGACATGGAAGTTACTGGGCTTGTCAAACAATCGCTTCACCTCTTGGTGCCAAGGGTTAAAGTTTCAGAAGAGATCCAGGTATACAAGGGCTTCATCTCAAGTGTGTGCTCTGATGGCCAAGTCAGTGTTAACATCCCTTCCACTCAGAGAGAGGTGGGTCTGCTTTTTGTCTCTAAGCCAAAGAAAAACCACATCTAAAGATGAAAAGTGGATTTGAACTCAGTGTCATAGACACTTCTGAGGGTTGTAGAGTCACAGCTAGTGTAGGAGGTGAGAAGTATAGACTTGCTAAAGGGAACAGGTGCACGGATACCCCTGTTTTAGCTAATAGACCATATGTCTCACCATCTGGGAAATCTGCCAAGAGGACACAGGCAGCACTCTTTTTTAAATCTATTTATTGTATTTATTTTTAAATAAAATTACCCATCCTCATTCGGTTCTTAGAATTTAAAAAAAAAAACCCTCTAAGATCAGGAGATCTGGGCACATCTGTGCCCAGAATAGGCCCATATGATGGAGCGACTCTGAGCTCAAACAATGACATCTTCAAGGGTAGGGCTAGCTTTAAACCCCATTCATTCAGCCTATCTCAGAATACCACCTCCTGGAAGACACTAGCACATCCTTCAGTTAAATAAGGAGAGTCAGAGTTTCACTTCACAGGGAGAGAAGGATTACATAGGCTTCTTATCCCTAGAGGTCATAAATGCCGAAAATATAAAAGAGTTCAAAACAGTCTTTAAAGAAAAGAATGGACAACAGAATTCTCATGGGCTGTCCAGAGAAACCAAGTCTTCTGTGGGCACGGAGAGCCTGTCCCTCATCTTTTCAGATAAGTCAGGGAGGGTTACTGAGCCCTCCCTCCTTAAGGTAGTGCCTATAAAGCAAAAGGAAAAGGGATGGATATGAGTGTGGCAGGTCTTTGAGCCCAAGAGTCATAGCCATCAGCCACGAGTTGGCCAATCACTTGGGTAACTCTTCAGCAAAGGTGCCAAAAACCAGTCAACAATCCAGCTGGCAAATGACAGACTGGGCTGGCCCTCTGACCGTCTTCCTGGCAAACCTGGACTGGAGGGGCTATTTGGAGCATCATCCTGGAGCTGGTACACGTGCTCTATCTCACTGCCTCTGCCATGCAGTGATGCCAGCACCAGCCGGCTGGTGGGTATTTGGGGGAATCCTATGTGAAGGTTGCCAAGGGAGGCACAGGGGAAACCACCAGGCAAAGCAATGATGATATGAATTGTTCCAAGTGAGGGGACTGAGTCAAATCTTGGATCTTAGGGCTCCCCTTTCCCCTGATGATTCCTGCCTATTACCAAAAGCCAGTAAGAGCCAGGTGGGATGTTTCAGAAAGGAACAGAACAGCGGCCTCAGGAGACCTGAGTTTGCGCCTTTGCTCTGCCTCTGTTCTCTCTAGGATTCAGGATCCCACACCCGCCAATTAGGTTAGAACTGCCCTACCTCCCAGGCTTGGCATAAGGATCAAGTCAAAATTACAGGAAACCCAGTGGTGAAAACCCTTTCAAAGCTGTAAAACCCTTGGTAATAACACAAGGGACTTTTATTTCAGAGTTAGAGAAAGAGGTGATGGGAAAGTTGAAAAAAAATGTCTGATCCCTCTTCCTAAATTCCAAACTACCCAACGTTCCGATGCTGCTCTTTTTCTTACATGACCAACCGTCCTAGTTTCCCTGGTACTTACTCATTTTCATAAAGTTCCACATCCTGGGAAACTGGGTCAACTGGTACAACTGGTCACCAACTCTTGCCCCTCTTTGTAAATCAACTGTGACCATCCAATGTGCCATCTTAGGGGGGAAAGTTATAACCATTTCCCTATAACATAATGCTAATGATTATACTTAGAACATTTTTTTACTTTTATGATGTTTTACTGATTGGAAATAAGTCATCCTTTATTAAAGAAATAAACATGGTTTTTTATAGTTGCTTTCCAAGCTAAAATTCTTATTATTTCCTTATATCATTATCACTTGTTCTGAATACACTCTCATCTGCTCATTTTCCTTTGCATTCATTTTTTCATCCATCCATTTATCTATTCAATAAACTTCTGTTAAGCCCTATTAGATGTTTGGCAATATGCTAGGGGCTGCGAGGAGCTCAGTCCCTGTCTTACAGAAGCTCATAGCATTGTTGGACACCTTGCCCCCAAGACAGAGTATCAGGAACACGACCCAATGTCAGAGTGCAACACAAAAGGACAGCAGTTTGGGGCACTTTATCCTGAAGAAGCAGGAGGCATGGGATTCTCAAGGCAGGGCGGCAGGCTGACGACCCCATTGTAGTGGTGGCCTACATAGCAGGCTCTCCTCATACAACATGACAAACACGGAATAGACCTCCTTTTCTTGTTCCCTGCAAATGCTAATGTGTTTCTCCATTTGCCTTCCTTGTCCCATTTTATAGATGGGCAGCTTGAGGTTTGATACCTTTTCCAAAGTCAACAGGCAAGCATGTGGCTGAGAGCCAAGATTCAGGCCCCAGTTGCCCAACTTGAGGGTCCAAAATACCCCCCACTAGGCTTCCCTCCTTCCATAGTATAGTGAAATTCCTGACTCAGTTTAGAGTCCAGAAATCTGGGCTCTCAGATCTGCAAATTTCTTTTTTCTTCCCCTCTCCTTTACCTGTAAAATGAGGGGGTTGGCCTGGAAGACGTCTAAGGGCTCCAAAGTTTTCTGAATTCATGGTTCTCATCTGTGAGAACATACTCACTTCACACCTAAATGCCCTTGAAACTTTCACTCAAGCACTCAAACTATCAATAAGAAATATTTTTTTGATAGATGTATTAGAAGCCAGACTGATCCAACTCTTGGAAAGGATAATTAAAGCCACTAGTAGTAAGTCAACTGAAAACCTGCTGATTGGCTAAGCATTAGCAAGTCACATAGATCGAGGGTGGGGAGAGGTAGAGAGGGGAAGCAGGTGGCAGGAAAGGAATCTGCAAGATATTAAGGTACCTCCCAAAGTAAATAAGCAAAAAGACACATGCTCTATTTATGCCCCCAGCTCCTATAACAGGTGCTCACTCAGCCACCGTCCCCTGAGCTCACCCTGCCCTGCCAGGCTCAGAGCCCACGCTTGTGGGAACCTGTGGGAACTTTTACTCACTGTCGACATTCTGAACATACTTCGTACTTTCCAACATCTGTGCCTTTGCCCCAGCCACGTCCTGTGCCCAGGATGTCTGCTCAAAGCCCAGATCTCAGATTCAGACCTCGGAAGACCACTTCCTCCATAAAGCTGCTACCCCAAGCACTGAACTGCCAAAGCTTCCTGTGGAGCCTAATACAGACTTGCTCCTAGTTACTCACGTCTGTGGGGTTTTTTAATCACTTCTGCTGGGATGACAAAGCCTGAAGTCACAGGCCATGAATGATTCAACTTTAAGTCTTCCCCAGGCTAGCACCACGCCTTGGCCAACGATAGTGGAGGACAAGCTTAGAAGCGTGTTCTCTCATCTGGTCCTGACCACCAGTCCAGGAAGCGGAGGTGGGGAAAGACATTGCCCCTGGCTTTCCACACGCTAGGAGGTCTCTATCTCGGCCTCCCCTTCTTTTCTCCATAAGCAAAAACCAGATGGTGATGCCGTGGTCAAAGTTCCAGGGAAATCGATGGTTCTTGTCTAGTAGGCGTGGCTTAGGCAGCTGTCTAAGCTGTCCAGCCTCCTCTCCCAGCTTCTCTATAGCCGGCCCCTCACTCCAAACACAGATATAGCGCTGGGAGAAGGATTGGCGTCCTGGAAGACATGTTGACATTGGCCCAGCTCTAATTACGGCTTCAACAGCCTGAGCCATGCCTAGCAGACAAACCAAACCAGAGGCACATTAATTTCTGCCCCAGCTGGTGCCCATGATGGGCCGGCTCACACCGCCTTGCTCCAAGGGGCCCTGCCTGAACCCCAATGCCGGAGGAATACACTCAGCCCTGACTCCCTTATTTGTAATTAGAAGTTCCCATTAAAACCACTACAGCAATGAGGCACACACCAGGCAGCATACTTCAGGACAATTAGCACACTCCTCAGGTGGCTAAAATGGCCTGGCCCTGGCCCGGAGCCGACATAATTGCACCAAAACATACAGCCTACCAGGAGGTTCCCATTTTAAGTGGAAAGAAACAATTAGTCACGCAATCTATTGGGCAGTTAGATCTGTAGGAAATTATTCAGTATACATAATTTAGAAGTATTCCAGGGGTTGAGATATGTGGAAATCATCTCTCGCCTATGGCTCAGAATGTCCATAAGCAAATCTCTATCTCTGCGACCCCCCTAACCCCATTCTACTAATGCTCTGTGTGTTTGTGTGCAGACACCTACTGCGCAAAGCAGGGTTATTGTAATTATGTGTCTGGACCACTGGACACATGAGCATTCCGTTCCTGGAATGTGGGAAATAATTAGTGGGGCAAAGAGGTTCTGGAACACTCATCTGCCTTGCTAGTTTCTGAATCCTCAAGCCACTAATTAAAACCTGCCCCTAAGATCGCTGCTGGCCAAGTCATCCTGGTGATTCTGAGGAGTAAATAAGAAGAGCAAATTAGAAGACCAGAAAGACCTCTCTGAGCACCGGGATTGCTGCAGAAAGCCACCCCAGGCTCCCTGGGCTCCGTATGAAGCCACACTCCCGGATTCCACGTGCAGGAGCATCTTGTTCGTATTCCATCGCCCTCTTCAGCTCTCATTGCTAAACCATTGCACCCTCCGCAGACCGGCAGCACCACTGTCATTAATATTCAACTGGCATTTCCACTGCGCACTCAAAGCCTGTTCTTTCAGCCTTTTCAAATCCAATTCAGACCAAAGTAATCTTTGCCCTTGCATTTTGGTTCGGGCGGCAGGGATTGTTAGGATTGCAGATTACGGTTTATTAGCATTTATTGAGCAGCAAAGGAGCCCTGCAAGAGAGTGGTTGTCACTAAGTGTCTGACTCCCAAACTGAAATTAACAAGCCAGCAGGACACAAATACTGAGGCAGGAAGGAGGCTGTTTCAGGGAGAATTTTCATGTATGATTTTTCGTATAACACTATAGATGGAGGGGAGGGTTAGGAGGCTTTGAAGAAAGGGGCAGTCTGGCTAAGAGGAGGCACCCACTGGTTGATCACTCACTTTAAAGTCTCTATTCACACTTCAGGCTTCATTATTTGTGGATCCAGAGGATGTGGTAAAGTGCAAAAAGGCCTCAATGCAAATCCTGGACTAATCCAGCGTGTGACCTTGAACAAATTACTTTCCCTCTTGTAGACTCGGTTTATCTTCAAACTGAGAGTTCACAGAGCCAGTGGTATTCAGTGGTGCTTCAGCCCTATTCCTTAAACCCCTGGGTAGATGCAAGTAGGGTGCAGAGGGTCAGGTCCCCCTCCCTACGTTACCAAAGCTGCTCTCATCTTTCCTGCCTCACATTCCCCTAGTATTTTGTGTAAAGAATATTCTTCATTTTAATTTGCAGAATGCATGTTTGGAATCACTAGATGATCTCTAAAACCCTCCATAGCTCTAGAGTCTCTAAAGTAGTAAGAGCTGAAGTGGTATAAGGAATCCGCCGTGCTAGCTCAGAAGCAGCTGTGTGAGTGTCTTTCGAGTGGCAAAGAGATACGAGAGAGAGACAGAAGGAGGAAGGAGATTAACAGGAATCCCAGCAAAGCAGAGAAAATACCCAGGGATGATAAGAATGACCATGTGTATATAAACAGAGTGCACAGGACCTGAAAAGTATGACTTTGGGGGGGGGGTAGACTTTTTTTCATAACCGACAAAGCTCAGGGGGAAAGTCCCTCTGGTCCAGGCTGGTAGGTCCAGATGGATGAGACTTTCTGTCCCCTCTGTCTTGAATGGATGCATTGCTCACCCACAGAAGCTTCAATAACAAGGAAGGTATCAGCACTTTTGGTGAAAATCTTCTGAAGGCAAACTCAGAAACCTAAAAGAAATCTCCTTGAGTCTTCCAAGATGAAATCAAATGATTCTAGTTAAGAAAACTCAGGTCAAACCAAATAGCCAAAACTGGCAGACAAAGCTATCTCTTGAAACATATAATAAAATGAGAACATCAGCTCAACTTCCAGCTAAACACAGTGGACTGGCATAGCACCTTTCTCTACTCTCTCCTAAAATCCCACTAGAATGTGAGTCAAGGAAGTATAAAGATATTAACCCACCAAAGAGTAGGCACACATTTTCGAGCTGTATCTACTTGGGTGGGGGATCAAATTTCCAAGTCCTATTTTGGGGGTTGGGAGCATTAGGAGAGAACAGAGGCTGCCACATCTAGATGCCACAACAGAGGCGCCTGGTCATCTGTCTGCCTCCCCTCAGTATGTCTTGGTCTTGCTCACTTTTTATGTATTTTTTCTTGCTCACTTTTTAATTGGCCAAAAAGACCTCACCAGCAAATGAAATCACCTGCAAATAAGCACCAAGGAAATACCGATGTCTTTACATGCAATATATTTTTGTTCCTTGTGGCCTTCTCTGAGGAGAAAATCCTACCTTCTCCCTTGCACTTTAAATTATAAATGCACAAATAATTTCTCTATTGACACCCAAAACGCAAACCCTTTTGACACTATGTCTCTTAGAGATGACTGTAGGGAAAGTAACTTGCTCAGAGCACAGCAACTTCTCCAGAAGGCCTTAAGAGAAAGGAGGTGGCATTGGAGGACAATGCTTGATGCCATCAGGATGCACCATCTACCGGTTAGAGCCCAGCCCACTGTGCGTCCCTTTCAAACGCTGACAGCCATCAAGCACTAAGTTCTCAGGGTTGAGAAGAAGAATAAGAGTGTCCACGCTGATAACTACCATTTCTTGAGCATGTACAGGATTTGAGGCCCTGTACTGATGCTCTGCCTACAACTCTTTGCTTAATCTTTATGACCTCTGTACCAGCTATCACCATTTCTATTTTACAGAGGAAACTATGGCTTATAGATTTCTGTTATTTACAAATGGCCACACAGCTAGTATGAAGCAAAGCTGGATTTTAACTTTAGTTCTTCCAATCCCAAAACCTGTGTTCCTATCCACAAAATTCTGGATTGTTCTGACTCATTCTTGAGCTTCTATCACAGGAGGAGATATCACTTACCTGCTTAGAAAGTTTCAATAGCACCTAACTGCCTACAGCAGTGGTTCTCCAACCCAACATTGTACATCAGCCAATTCAATGACTCACTATTGCCCAAAAAGTGGTATATACTCCCTCCCTATGTGTTTTATGTATAGCACTCCCCTAACTTGGAAGGCTTTTTGCTGCTAAAATGTATATTACACATCTTTAAGAGACCAGCCAAGGTTACACCTCCTCTGGAGACTTCTGTGAGCATTCCAGCCCCAAAAAGTTTTTGCAGAGGTTTTCTGTCCCCTGAGCTCTCAAAACCTTTATTGAGTGTCATTTATTCTGTCTTGATAATATGACACCTTACAAGTAACCATTTTATATGTTCTATTTGTCAAGATTCCAGCAAGAAGCACATGCAAATTAGAATGATTTGAGGCATATTGAATAAAGGGCCTATTTACAAAGTTTTGGGAAATTATAGGGAAACCACAGCAGCCAGTATGAACCCCAAGTCTGGGAATAGTCTTCTCTAATCACTCCTAGGCCTAAAAGGGGTGAGAGGAGGGAACAGTTGTGGCTAATGGAAACTGATAAAGAGAAGGCAGCCTAGAGAGGGCCACCTGATGCATGAGAAATTAAATACCCATAGGGTGGGAGACGGTGAATGAATACTTTAGCTTGCTCTCTCTACTCCCCTGCTCCCTCCCTCCCATCTCTTGCTGATGCTCCCATTGGCAGAACTCAACTGGAGGCTAAAGTGAAAGGGAGCTCATCGCCATAGGCCAGTAGGTCTCAAACTTTACCAAGCATCGGAGTCCACCTGGAGGACTGTTAAAACAAAGATTCCAGCTGGGGAGCAGTGACTCACGCCTGTAATCCTAGCACTCTGAGAGGCCGAGGTGGGTGGATCATTTGAGCTCAGGAGTTTGAGACCAGCCTGAGCAAGAGTGAGACCCCCATCTCTACTAAAAATAGAAAGAAATTAGCTGGACAACTAAAAATATATACAGAAAAAATTAGCCGGGCATGGTGGCCCATGCCTATAGTCCCAGCTACTCGGGAGTCTAAGGCAGGAGGATCGCTTGAGCCCAGGAGTTTGAGGTTGCTGTGAGCTAGGCTGACGCCACGGCACTCTAGCCCGGGCAAGAGAGTCAGACTCTGTCTCTAAATAAATAAATAAATAAATAAATAAAACAAAGGTTCCTGGGCCCCACCCCTAGAGATTCTGGTTCAGTTGGTCTGGGGTGGTACTCAAGAAGTTGCCGCAAGATCACAGGTGATAGGTATGATGCTGACCCCACTAGCACACGTTGAGAACCACCGCCATAGGCCCCACATACACAGGCCAGCCTCCTGGGGTGCAAAACAGGGTGGGAGGGGTGGAAAGTTGATCTAGGGGGCAGAAGGAGGATAGCTTACACACATGCGTGTCTCGAATCTATACCCTTAGACCAGGGGTCAGCAAAAATTTTTGTAAAAAGCCATCTAGAAAATCTTCTAGGATTTGCAGGTCATAGTCTCTCTGTTACTACTACTTAACTCTGCTATTATAGCACAAAAGCAGTCACAGACAATACACAAATGAATGAGAATGGCTGTGTTCCAATAAAGCTTGCCTTCTTCCTTTACCAAATTTTATTTACTGGAAACTCGTGTAAGTCATACTCACCTTTGTATCTCCACAGTGTTCAAAAACAACCACTGCAATTATTCCCTGAGTATCCACATATAAAAGCCAGGAACTTTACATACATTATCTCTTTGCTGTGAAGAAACCTAGATTTAATCTGTTCCAATTAGGATAAGTACTTAGGTAGCTCTCAATTTATTTGTTAAGCAAATTTTTTATTGCTACTGGGTGTCAGGAACAGTGCTCGTCACTCATGACCCAGAGGTGAATGACACATCCTTGGTTCCCTGGTTTCTTGAAGTTAACCTGCTAGTAAGATGTCAGTTAGAGTTTTCTGGTTGCCAGCAACAGACATGACCCTGAGTAATTTAAATAGAAAGAACTGTGTTTGGACCAGGTGCAGTGGCTCATGCCTGTAATCCCAGCACATTGGGAGGCCAAGATAGTAGGATTGCTTTAGGCCAGGAGTTCAAGATCAGCCTGGGCAACATAGTGAGACCCCAAATCTACAGAAAATAAAAAAATTAGCTGGGCATGGTGGCACACACCTGTAGTCCTAGCTACTCAGGAGGCTGAGTTGGGAGGACTGCTTGAGCCCAGGAGTTTGAGGTTGCAGTGAGCTATGATTGTGCCACTAGACTCCAGTCTAAGCAACAGAGTGAGATTTTTGTCTCTAGAAAAGAAAAAGAAAGAAATGTGTTGGGTGAATATTGGAATGCCAATTAAGCTTCAAGGACAAATAGGCAAACAGGTCAGCAATTTCCTGGGAAGGACAGAAACCAGATACCTCCCTTGAGAGTAGTCAAGGCCCAGGCTCAAACCCCTGGATTCTCTTTAACTGTGTCTTGTACAGGGCCCTGACTTAACTAGTTTTCAAATTTCCCCCAGATGATTCTAATTTGTAGTCATGGTGATGACTACTGCTCTGGTCTCCTCAGCAGAATTGTTTTGTTTTTCTCCTACACCATTCTGATTTTTAGTAGATCACTGACTCCTGATAAAGTTATCATACACTTTTAAAAATCTACCTCAATTTCCCAACTCCTCACCACGTATAACAGGTGGACAACAATATATTCCATGTTTATAGCACTTCTTTCTTTTCAAAGCATCCTCAAGTGAGGCTCATGACTGTCCTGTTAGGTAGACCAGACAGCACAGATGTTATTATTCCTCCTTAAGACAAGAAAACTGAGGTTCAAGCAGGGAATGTACCCAAGTTTGTACAAGTGAATGTCAGAGCTGGGACTAGAACCCAGGTCTCCATAGGGCATTGGTTCTTCAACTTTGGAGTAACTTAGACACATTGGGATACTTGTCCCAGCGCAGTATCCTGGGCTTCAAACCCAGAGGTTCTGATACAGTAAGTCTTGAGTGAGGCACAAGTACCTACATTATCACCAATGTGATTCTGATGCATTTGGCACCAAACTCTCAGTTGGTAAAACACTGCCATTGAGGAAATCACCTTCAGTCCATGGCTTTAAATATTCTTATCCTGCCCAGAAGCAAGAGAGAGAACCAGCTGACGTAATTCAAGACCATTTCCAAACCCATGGTATTTCATTTGCTTTCTCCTTCATTCTCTCTCATTAGCTGCTAATGTTGTCTTTCCAGAGAAACAATAGTCAAAGACAAAGTCTAGGCCGGGCGCGGTGGCTCACGCCTGTAATCCTAGCACTCTGGGACGCCGAGGTGGGCGGATTGTTTGAGCTCAGGAGTTCGAGACCAGCCTGAGCAAGAGCGAGACCCCGTCTCTACTAAAAATAGAAAGAAATTATAGGGAGAGCTAAAAATATATAGAAAAATGAGCCGGGCATAGTGGCGCATG
>CM052447.1:13529857-13546401 GCA_028533085.1 Varecia variegata
AAGGTGCTTGGGAAGAGATTTGTGAGTCTCCTGCCTGCCAGGTGGTCTGCTTCTCTGTCTTTTTAAATGCCTGCACACATGTTATTTATTTATTTTTGGTTAACGTTAAATTGAGGTTTTGGCCGAAACTCAGCCTGCGCGTACTTGAAAAGCCAACAGGCTCGTTGGGCAGCCGATAAAGCTCTCGGGATTTCCCCGCAGGGCTGCGGAGAGTACAGACAGGAAGCTCGGGGACCCAGCGCCTGGCCAGAACTTCCTCGGGGGAGGCTGGAGGAGAGCACGCGCGTCCTGCAGGGACCTCTCTAGAGTATGCAGGCCGAAGCAGCCTCCTGTTCCCCTCGCGTGCTGGAAGAGGGTCCCCGACCCCCACCCGTGGGTGAGGACCCTGCAGGCAGCAGGAGGGGGGGGACGCTTCCCCTAGGGACAGGCTGGCTGACACAGCCAGGCTGGAACCTTCCATTCCGGCCCAGCCTCTTCCTCCCTCGCTGCACCGAGGAGGGATTTAGAAGGGACTTTCCAGAGAGCGTTAGCGTGCAGGGTGTGGAAATGGAATAAAAGCATATGCAAATAGGCCTCTGCGTGCCTTCCTCTACCCCAGTGAGCAAGAGTCTTTCTCCAGAAAGATGCTCTTTCTCCAAGACACTTGACAGCTCTCCTCCTTCCCTGGATGGCCGCAGCAGGGCCGTTGGAGTGGTAAAACCCAAAAGGGGTGGGCAGGATGGACAGCACAAAGGAGCAAAATGAAGAGGGGGAGAAGGGGGGCCGGGGGTGGGGGGAGGCTGAACTGGGAATGATAAAATGAAATTTTAGGAGCTCGCTGTGAGTATGAGCTGGGAAAAAAAAATAATCATTGCAAGCTGATTTATTATGTACTTATCTTTCTCTGAGAGGCAGCAGGCTTTTGTACAGTGGATTATTGCAGAGTAAATGGCACATTAAAGATATAATCAAGATGTTTAAAGCATATTGAATGACATTAGAATTAAAGTAGGTGAGACTTTTGTCATGGTCTATAAATATAAAAATGTCAGTGACTTGGGAGATATTTCCAATGCTTTAGTTAAGATGTGATTCCATTTCCAAAAGGAGAATTATTTTTAACCTTTTGTTATTTCCAGTGTGGGGTGGGATGGGGTGGGGTCGGGAAGTGGTTTAGAGCCTCTCTATGGATGATAAAATAATATGCTTTAAACCCTGGAGTTGTAGACTGCGGCCTCTATTTAGCAAGTCATAAACATTCTTGCAGTGACAATGGATGAAAATATTGCACAGTAAATAATGGTGCACTTTGAGGGGCTGGAGGCTGGGGGATTATGGCTATTACTTTTTGCTTATTGTGTTCCTATTCTCTATCTCATTCAATCTTTGGAGATTGAGTTTTTTTAATTTTCTATTTTTTTTTTAAAGAACCTTTTTTACATGCTGAACTTGACTTGTATATTAATTGGCAAGCAGTGTCGCTTTTCTTTCTGGACGCCTTGATGGGCTTAATTATTGCATTGCATTTTCTTGTGATTTGGGACCTTCCTGTTCCCAGTCCATTATTTCATTTGTCTGCCTGGTTCTGCTTTGCTTTTATCCTAAACCTTTCTGACTGTGTAGGGCTATGCTGACAATGGTTTTTTTTGATAGAACATTCTTCTCTTCATTTGTTTTTGTTTTTTAAATCACATTTCTGCCCTTATGCATAGCACTCCTTGGAACAGATGAGTAGCAGTACAAGAAGCTCTTTGTGGTGGTGCTCACAGAGAGAGAGAAGAAGCTAGAAACTTTGACTCCGGGGGTTGTTCAGACTGTTTGGATTTGCTTGGACTGTTAGCGCATGGGGTAGGTGGTGAGTGGTATTAACTTCAGGATTCCACGAGGCCCAGGCCTGGGATGGGGCGAAGAGCTGGCTGAATAGCTGGGTGCTGTGTTCTTGGTCCTCTCCTCATCCCTGAAATCCTATAGTCACATTTTCTCCAGAGGTCCTGTGGGATCAGACCAATGCACTGCATCAGCTCTGTGGAGTCTTATCTTTTCAGTGTAGGCCTTTGGGCTAAACCTGTAGTGAGTATTCGTTTTCCCTGGCTGTCAGCAATTTATAATCTTGGGTGTGGTCCCTAAAAGCCAATTTGGGGGCACTTTTTGAATTGCAGTGGTGATTCTTCCCTCTGGTTGGTCTATAATCTGGCAAAACTTCCTTATTTTGTTCTTGGCTTCAGTGTTTTTTTTTTTTTTTTTTTTTTAATTTTATTTTAGAGACGGGGTCTGGCTCTTGCTCAGGCTGGTCTTGAACTCCTGAGCTCAAACGATCCGCCCGCCTTGGCCTCCCAAGTGCTAGGATTACAGGCGTGAGCCACTGCCCCAGCCTCTTGGCTTCAGTCTTAATAATAGAAAATTATCTATTTATTTATTTAGATATGAGGTCTTGCTATATTGCCCAGTCTGATCTCAAACTCCTAGGCTCAGACAATCCTCCCATCTCAGCCTCCCGAGTACCTGGGATTACAGGCGAGTGCCACTGCTCCCAGCTTCTAAATTCTTTTTTTTTTTTAAACAGTAACTTACAAAGTATTTTTATGATTTACAATTTGCAAAGCATTTTTCATGTGTCATTTCATGTAATTCTTTAATAAATTTGTAAGTTTAGAGACAGTAGAATTGGCACATAATGGGAGCTTATTAAATATTTTTTGAATGAATGAATTAAATCCATTTTACTGTTAAGGAAATTGAGACTTAGAGAGGTCAAGTAATCTACCCAAGGCCCCACTACCCAGGAGGGACTCGCATCTGACTTTTCCCATTCAGACTGGCTCTTATACTTTTACATGCTATTTTTTATCTTTTCTCTAAGATTTTTTTTTTTTTTTTTTGAGACAGGGTCTTAATCTGTTGCCCGGGTTAGAGTGCAGTGGTGTCCTCATAGCTCACAGCAACCTCAAACTCCTGGGCTCAAACGATCCTCTTGCCTCAGTCTCCCAAGTAGTTGGGACTATAGACATGTGCCACTATGTCCAGCTAATTTTTGTATTTTTTTGTAGAAACGGGGTCTTGCTAGGTTGCTCAGGCTGGTCTTGAACTCCTGGCCTCAACTGATCCTCCTGCCTTGGCCTCCCAAAGTGCTAGGATTATAGGTGTGAGCCACTGTGCCCAATCTCTTCAAAATATTAGAATGATCTTTTTATTCTTTAAGAAAAGGTAATAGGACAATGCAAATAGTTGGATATACCATCAAAGGGGTGGCAGAGGGCCTTGTTTGCCTCTCTGTATAGACCTTTCTTAAGTTCCTGACTCTGCTGAAGACTTATATCCTTGAGGATATGACTATTTAGATACATTCCTTGTTGGCGATAAGAACACAGGTTCATGTTGAAAAAAATGACTGTCTTGGATTTATAATATTTCTCGGAGGTTTGGGCATAAAACTCTGCAGATCTCAGGGGAAGCTAATTTCAGAGTTTTGGATGTGGAACTGAACATTTTTTCTCTAGCTTTGTCTGGAGGGAGTCATGCAGTGCCACCATTTGGGCACAGGCCTGGTGTGCGGGGATCAGTAGTTGTCTGGCCTACAATCCTTACCAGCTGGTCCCACTGCTGGAGAAAATGTCACCCAGATCAGTTCAGACATTTAAATAACAAGAGCAGAGCCAATTGTTCTAGCAAAGCCCAGAATTAGGCCCTAGGGTCGCACCAATAACACCTCCATGTGCTTGCCAGAGACTTCCTTTACCTGGTGACACTGGGCACAGAGAGAAGGAAGGAGAATCTTTCTCCTAAATCTAAAGCTAATGAGAGAGCAATGCCAGTGGGTGTTCCCCCAAGGGCCTTTCCCTTTGCCTTGTGCAACCCGAGAGTCAAAGCTTTCCGCTGTGAAATGTCTCCCAGAGGAAAACCTCGAAAACAATTCTGATTATTTCCTTACTGAAGTGATACTCCTCACCTCTCCAATATGCAGTTGTATTGCCGCACAGGTTGTCTCAAATCTGTTACTCTTTTCTGTAACGATTTTTGTGTCTTGTTGAGAAAGTGAAGGTCATAAAGATTTATTCTTATGTTTACTTTTAAAACTTTTATAGTTTTTGTGACCACTTTATTCATTTGCCCTGAACTTTTTCATCCACCTGAAGGGTATTTTTTGTACGGTGTGAGACATTATTTGATGTTAATTTTTTCCCTCTACTAGGTCCTAGTTTTTCCCTCTACTTTCTTTTTTTTTTTTTTAATAAGCTTTTAACTTAGGATAGTTTTATATTTACAGAAGAGTTGCATAGATAGTACAGAGAGTTCCTGTACACCCTTCTTTTCTTTGTGATTAGTTCCTCTGCTTTGAAAGGATATTTTTACTTGCTCTTAAATTGCAGCATATACATGTATATCTCTCTAGAATCTTACTTTTACTCTGTTGAACCATTTGGTGTTTCTGCCCCAACGTGACATATCTGATGATTATTTCTAGAGATGTCATAGCTTTTGATAGGGAACCTGAGGGCTTTTACTAGGTCAAATTCAGCCTTTGGGCGAGTAAATTCAGCCCTGTTTGTGGGGGGAGTTGCTACCGAGGTGACCCGCCAGGAAGCAGCACAGCTAGTGTGTAGGGAAGGGAGGTGATCACTGGTGATCGGCCCTTTTCTGTGAGTGCAAACCCTGAACACAATGGCAAGGACCAGGCTTTGGAGTAGGGTTCCTTTACCTCGGCACTATTAACATTTTGGGACTGATGGTTCTTTGCTGTGGGGGGCTAACCTGTGAGTTGTAGGATGTTTAGCAGCATCTCTGGCCTCTACCCACTAGATGCCCCCGACACATGACACCTTGACAATGACAACCAACTCATAACAATCAAAAATATTTCCAGACATTGCAAATGTCCACTGGGGGTAACCCCCCCCCCCACATTAAGGACCACTGCTCCGGGGTCAGCCTGAGTGTTACCCCCAGCTCTACTGCTCAGTGACAGTTCAGGGCTTCATTTCCTCCCGTGTCAAGTGCAAACAGTAACAATGCCTATCTCCTAGGATTGGCCTGAAGACCAGATGAGCTAATACACATGAAATACTCAGAACAGACTCTGGTAGGACAGATCTAGGCTCATTGTTAACCGTTACAGTTATTTCAAAAATCTTTTATATTTGATCTCACTCCTAATAAACACACAGACTTCACATTTTTCCTTTATCCCCGCATCTTCCCCACAGTGGAGCAAATGTGTTTAAATCGCAACAATATGCACCAAAACATTACATGTCTACATTAATGAAATGGAATTCTATTTTCAGGGCTCCATGGCTGCTAATTAATCAGCTCCCATGATAACCTCATCTGAGCGGCGTGTGATTTTTATCTGCAGCTGCGGAGCAGCAATTCCAGTTAGTTAACAGGCCTTTAAGTGACAATCCAGCTCTGTGGAGCGGCAGAAAGGCCCAGAAATGATTTTCTAAGCAAGATGGTAATGACGGTGGGGAAGATAGAAATCTGGGATAAGGAGAAGACGGAGGATTTACTTGATTCATTAACTGGATGGCTTTGGGAAAGCCATATTCATTTACTGTTGAAATATATCATCATCTTGCAATGCAGGGGGGATGGACGGAAGACCCGTCTTCCAGCAATTCATGTTACTTAGTCGCCCAGAATTATTATTATTTGTGTGTGTGTGTGTGTGTGTGTGTGTGTTGCCTTTCGTAGCAGGAGCTATTGTAAAACCATGGTGTGTCTGCTATTAAGCTTGCTTGAGAGCCTTTCTCATGGGGCTGATTATTTCTAGTGTGTAAGAAGCTGTGGCTGAGGATGGCGGGTGTGGGCTGTCTCTACCTTTGTCCAGGGGGCTCACTTCCTTCTTCCAGTGAAACCAGGATTTGGTGTGAAGAAGAGAGGGGAGTGCCCTGGCCTGAGTGCTGGGGGCCACAGGACAGGTCAGGCTTGTTAGTGTGACAGCCTTGGTGAATGGTCTTAGCCAGTGCAGCAGAGAGGTTGGGAGTCTCCGCCCTGGAGTGGGGATGAAAACCCGGTTCTTTAACTTGCCAGCTGTGTGGCCTTGGGCAAGCACTGAGCCTTTCCCAGCCTCATTCTTCTCATCTGTAAAATGATAGTGATCAACGTACCTATCTCACAGCTTTGTTATGCATTTTGGGTGAGATAACTCATGTAGCCTGGTGGCTGACATGTAGTAAGCACTTGATACATCTTAGCTATGATGGTTGTTATTTCTCAATGAGTGCCTCCCATGACCCAGGCATTGTGCTAGCGATGGGGGATACATTCAGGTCAAATAAGACATTTTGTGCCTCCAAAGAGTGTCTTCCTGGAGACTGGAATGAGAGGACTGTTTCCATAGAGGTGAGCACCGAAGGCTGTGGAAGTGGGGCGGGAGTTATAAAAGCTCTTCGGAAGTGGTGACCTTAACCGAGGGACTTGTCCCCGGAGACTGGTACCTTAGTAACTACCAAGGGAATGAACTCTAGACACAGGCAGAGCCTATGCACATAGGGGGACACCATCAAGACCATGGAAACAGGGGTGTGAAACTTAGAGTATTCCCCCCTCCAACTGCCCCCACCAATAGAAAACAATTACCAAGTTTGAAATGGATAGGCTGGAAGACCAGAGAGAAATGCATCGCCCGCTTCTGCTTAGTGATCCAGCCAACGGATAGTTGCTGGGACTTTAAGCATTTTGCGTCAGGTGTCTGATTTCCAGCCATCTGGGCCCCAAAGCCTCGAGGTGCCCAGTGCAAGGTGCATGGGGTGCAATTATTTGTTTGGTGACTTGTGCTTAGAAAAGACCCTTTTCTTCTTACAAGAACTCGCCTCATGGTTATAAGGGGAATTTGTTTTACAGAAAGGACCAGCACAGTTCAATACTGGAGGCTGACCTTGTAGTTTCTTTTTCTTAGTAAAAGTTTGTTGACCCCCAAATGTTCCCATGTCTGCACTGGCTTTCATCCTAAGGCTATGTGTAGTGATCTAAATGAGATAATTAGACATACTATTCAAAATTTTTTTAAAAAATAAAGTGCTATGTAAGGGACTATTTTTTTATAGCTAACATATAAAACAATTTAGATGCATGTCTTTTACACCTATTGAGAGTGAACTGGGAAGCCAGCATTAATTTAGCTTTGAAAGGGTATTAAATTTGTAAAGTTATACTAGACACACATTTCTCTTAAAAGCCTCACATGTTGAAAACTCCTTCTTTTATTCTAACTCTCCATATAGCAAAAGCAAAGTGCCACCCTAGTATTTTTTGGTGCAAGGGCTGGCAAAGTCATATTTGTAACAACTTTTGGGTTAGATTTTAATTTTCCCTCATATGGTAGGAAAAATACATAAAAGGAGAAGGCGTGAATTCTTGGAAATAGAAATGAATAACTTCTCTGTCATAGCGGACCATGACCAAATGAGGTGTGGGATTTCTTTTTGTAGGACAAGTTATACATTTGCCTGACAGAATTACACAATAGGACTCTGTCTTAAGAGAGAGTTCAGCTTTTTATTGATTTAATACAACTGCAATTTTCCTAGGGTCTGCACTGGGGAAATGCTAATAATGGATCGAGCAGTCGTGCTGATAAATGTGAATGGTCAATGGTTAAAAGACCTTCATATTGTTCTTTTGTTTCTGTGTTTTCTGACTACAAGTCTCATGAAGTTGACAAAATGGCTCATAGCGAAAAGTGCGTTCTGCTAAATCAGAGGCGATTACTTTGCCGTGTTGCTCTGTCCTGCTCCCCGTTCTGGCTGAGAAATGGTCTGGCTGTACAGTTTAAGTTCATTTTGAGCTGGCTGCTTCAGCAGTACAGGAGCAAACAAACTGTGCCTCCTTGGAGAGGCAGACTCTGAGGAGCTGGTAGTAGGAGGGGCTGGGTACAGGCCGGGGTAGGGACCAGGGAGGGGACCAACAAGGGGCTCACCTTTCAGACCCTGACTGCCTCTGATGTCCGGCTTTCCATGCAAAGCAGTGGCTGTTCAGGGAGCTTGTGGGAGGTCTTCTGGAAGTTATGGTGGTCTTCAGAAACAGAACATGTCAGGCAGAGGGTGGGAAAGTGACTGGGGACAGGAGGGGATCTTTCAGAGGGCAGAGAGAGGGAGTTGTTAATCATAATAAAAGGATAGAATTTGTTATCATACAATAATTTCTTAAGAAGTGTTTTCTAGTTGTCTCCCATGTGCCCTGCACTGCTGTTGTAAGGAGGGGGTTATAAGAGGTAGAAAACATGATATCTGTCTTTGAGAATTTACAGCCTCACAAGACTTGCATGGTGGGTACAAGACCCCGCAGGATCACGTGATAAATTACTTGATCGGATGATGGATGTGCGGAACTATTTCTTACCCTCCTCCTAACTGTGGACCACATCCAGCCAGAATATTTAAACAATGCCATCTGGATCACATCCGTCCCCTGCTTCCTCTGCCTTCCGTTAAGGTCAACTCCAAATTCCTAGGCAAAGCCAACGTGAATCGACCCTTGCCTGCCGGGGCCTGCCTGGCCTCCTGCCATCCCCGTTGTCGTTATTGGCCTCAGCAGAGGGGCTCCTCTCTGTCCCCACCCGTGAGCCCCATCACCTCCTATTTTGGAGTGTTTGCACATTCTGTTCCCTCTTCCTGGGACTCCTCTCACCTGGTCTTCACCAGACCACAGCCTTGCTTAGCAATGACCCTCCAGGATTTCTGCGTAAATGTCACTTCTAACCACCACGTGCTTCATAGGACCTTGAGCTTTTCGGCTGGTAACACTTATCACGTTTGGACGCACGTGTTTGTATGGTTGTCAGTGAGCTCTCGGTCTCTCCTGTTGTTTGGTGATCTCCATGAGGACAAGGGCAGGGCTGTGCTTGTCTCGCTCCCTGCTGCATCCCGGGCATCTGGCGCAGGCCTGACACCTAGCGGGTGCCCCGTCAGAGAGTGATGAGCGAATGGATGTGCAGAGATGTTCCGCGGGGTCGATGCCATTGTCCTGTCCAAGCACTTTGTTTCTCCTCCTCCTGGAGCACTTGGTATGTTGTTCTAACCACCCTGTTTGTCTACCCTCATGCATCCATCAGCTTCCAGACGGTAGGGATTGGATTGTAATCATCTTTTTGTCTGCAGAGCCTGGCTCACGCAGGAATTCAATGGAAGTCTGTGGGGTGAGGAAAAGAATGAATGGAAGGGGACTTACCTGGGTTTTAAAGCATGCCTGGGGATAAGGGTGCAGGAAAAGTGAATTTAAGGATCTGAAATAGCAGTGGGAGCTGGTATGTAAAACAAGATTAGAATTTTTGTTTTTTTTTTTTAAAGCTGAAAATCTGAATTAGAAAAATACCGGATAGTCACCAGACACAGCATGACAGGATGTACTCATACTACAAAGATTGGAGGGTTGGGGTGGGGAGGAGGTTTGGAATTTCCCCAGCTGAGCTGTATACCTTGAATGATGTCTGTCTTTTGGCTCGCTGCTGACCTCAGGTGTTTTATCCATTCAACAAATACCCATGGGGCACCTATTCCATGCATTCTCCATGGGGAATAGTGTTCCCCACCCAGCCAAGACATGACAATTGGCACTTAGGGATTAAAAAAAAATCTGACTGTCTGTATGCAGAAAGCACAGATATACATATGGCACAGATATGCATACATTTCATAGTGGGGGCAATTAGGAAAAATGTCTGAAAAGGCTCCTTAGGGGAATGATAATGAAAAAAAGGTTGAGAAACTGACCTGCTCTACGCCAGGCGTTATTCTGGTCAAAGTGCCCCCTCCTGTGGAGTTTTCCTTTTTATGAAGCAGAATGGCAGTAAGCAGGTAAGTACCTATGACTGTGAACAGATAATAAATTCTATGAAGAGGAGGAGCAGGCCGAGGGGCGAGGACGTATGGGGTGGGCAGTGGGGCACGTCTGTGGTTATGTAGGTAGAGCAGTTTGGGTGGACTCTGACGAGGTGACATTTGAGAAGAGTCTGGAGGAAGTGAGGGGTGAACAGTGGAGACTGTTCTGGGGGAAGAGCATTCCAGGAAGAGGCCACAGCTTGGTGCAATTAGGGACAGCAAGGAGGCCAGTGGGTAGGAGGGGATGGAGGAGGGAAGGCTGGTAGCAGATGAGGTGGGGACAGAGGCAGTGGCCCCGTCTCCAGGGGCCACTCAGGCCATAGGAAGAGGGGTTTGGATTTTGTTCTCAGTGCGATGGGTAGCTGCTGGAGAGCTTCATGCAGGCGAGTGACATGACCCGATTTATCTTTTAGTAGGATGGCCCTGGCTGCCGTCTGGAGGGTGGACTGTAGAGGCAGGAGTGGAGTCAGGGGACCTGACTGGTGCCGAGGCCCAGATGGGAGATGACGGTGGCTTGGGGGAGGGTGAGCGGTTCGATTCCAGGTGCACTGTGAAGGCAGAGCTTGCAGGACTTATAGCAGGATTGAATGAGGGGTCTCCTTCCTACCAGCTGCCTGCCCCTCTTAATCCCTTTCGGGAAGAAGCTATTTTTGTTTATGTCTGCAAGAGGCCACAGCCGGGGCAGATGGTTAAAATTGTTAGTCATGTGTGTTAGGGTGGGTGTTTTCACTGCGTAGCTTCTCCTCCTCCGTCTCCCCTTTCTTTCTTTTCATCAAGCGAGGATGACAACAGCAGTCCCCTATGGCTTTGTGAGAGTGAAGTGAGATGTGCATGCAAAGTGCCTGGCTTGGATCTGGCACGCTGTTGGCACCTGGTGAGCGGTGGCTTTCATATTATGTGGCTCCCCTCTTTTCATCAGATTTCTGTGTTGCTGGCTGTCCTGTCTCAGGGTCACCTAAGTTGGAGCACTTTGGGTCAGGGTATCACTTTTCCTCTTTCTATGTCTTGGTTTTTCTTCATGGGGAAGGGGAGGCAGAGCTTGCTTAACAGGTAAAACAGTGGATACTGTCAAATAATGTACATTGTGTTCTACGTCTGCAAGGCCACGTGGAGCTGAGGGTGATGGAGAAGCCATCACATGTCACTTGGGGGAAGCGAGTGTCTAGTGGATCATGTGGAGTGATCAGAATTGAGGCTGCAGCGTGAGCAGCACAAGACGTTTATATAGTAATCACCAAATTGTGTGGATCCAACCAGAAAAAAAAAGTGCCTGGAGCTTTGGCTTAGGGCCGAGGACGAATGGGAGCATGAAGCCTGGCATGGAACAGAGGGATGAAAGGCATGGATGTAGCACAGTGACAGACATAAATAGATCAAGTTTACGCGGAGATGAAAGGCACAGCTGCCGCTTCCCCGCTCCTCACTCACGGCAGACTGGGAGCTGGAATTAGAACCCTGGCAGCCAAACCCCAGAGCCTGTCTTCTAAGCATTACACTTTTCTGTCTCCACATATACCCAAATGCCACCTCAGGATCCTTCCACCTGATACATTAATTCCCCCTTGCTTCATTAAGACGGTGAAATTCAGGTTCAAATTACAGTTGCCATTCATTTGCTCGTTCACTTGTCCATGAATTAAACAATACTTTTGTGCATCTACCATGTGCCACTCATAGTGTTAGATGCTGGGGAACCAGTGAGGAATAAGACACGTCCCTGTTCGGGGCTACATTTAGTGGAAATAACACTTCTTGTCTAGGACTTCCAGTGCTTTGGAGGACCCAGGGTTTGTGTGATTGGTGGCTAATTTAGTGGGGCCCTTTTCTGCCTTGAACCAGAAAGTCTCTCAATTGGTGATAAAAATCAGCAACAATCTGAAAAATGAATGATGATGCCCCATCGTGCACGCTGGACCAGAAATGGAGCCACCTGCCATCTTTTTCTGAGCTGGCTGAGTTCACTGTTTGACCCTGGGCCTCAATTGTAACTCGTGTTCATGCATGCTTTCTCATACGTTAATTCACTTTGCTCCTTTCAGTACTCTACTGGAGAGAGAGGGCCATTTTCTTAGGGGGTCTCTGATGTGCAGAGAGGTTATGTGACCTGCCTGGTTCTCATAGATGGTAGGAGACAAGCCGGGACTCAAACCCAGTTCTAACTTCTATTTCCTTGTTTTTATTATCTCATCATGCTGTCATCTTAATGTCTTTAGTCTCTAAAAGTTCCCTCCCTCACTCCCTTCCTTCCTTCTTTCCTTTCTTTCTTCCAAATCATTGGCGTGTCTACTATGATGCAGACATCATGCTAGAAGCTAGAAATGTTATGAAACACACACACACACACACACACACACACGCAAGTTAAAAGGCAACCCACAGAATGGGAGAAAATATTTGCAAATCACATATGTAAGACTTGTATATAGAATATATAAAGAACACTTACAACTCAATAACAAAAAGACAAACTACCCAATTAAGAAACTGACAAAGAATCTGAATAGACATTTCTCCAAAAAAGTTATGCAAATGGCCAGTAAGCACATGAAAAGATGCTCAGCATTGTCAGCCATCAGGGAGATGCAAATCTAAACCGCAATGAGACACTACTTCACACTCACTAGGTTGGCTATAATGAAAAGATAGACAATAACAAGCATTGGCAAGGATGTGAAGACATTGAAACCCTCATACACTGCTGGTGGAATTGTAAAACAGAGCAGCCGCTTTGGAAAACAGTCTGCCAGTTCCTCAAAAGGTTAGTCATAGAGTTAACATCTGATCCAGAAATTCCAATCTTAGATATACATCCAAGAGAAATGAAAACATATGTCCACACAAAACTTATTCATGAGTGTTCACGGAAGCATTATTCATAACAGGCAAAAGGCAGAAACAACCCGAATGCCCATCCGCTGATGAATGGGTAAAGAAATGCGGTAGATCCATACACTGAAACATTATTCATCCATAAAAAGGAATGAAGTACTGGTACATGCTAAAACCTGGATGAACCTTGAAAACATCATCCTAAGTGAAAGAAATGAGTCACCAAAGGCCACATATTACATGATTTCATTTATATACAGTGTCCAGAATAGGCAAATATACATAGACAGAAAATAGATTAGTGATTGCCTAGGGGCTGGGGAGGGCGATGGAGAGTGACTGCTAGTGGGTATGGGGTCTGTTTTGGGGATGATGAAAATGTTTCAAATTGATTATGGTGATGGCCACACAGCTCTGTGAATATACTAAAAACCAGTGAATTTTATACTTTAAATAGGCGAATTATATGGTACATGAGTTATAGCTCAATAAAACTATTATTTGTATATTTAAAAAAAACACTAGCATGGTCTCTGCCCTCGTGGAAAACATAATCTTGTTGGGAGATAATATTAATGAAATAATTATAAATATACAATATAATTATAATTATACAATAATTAATAAAATAATGAGATAATTATTTAGCAATCTAATGGTTACAAATTATGGTAAGTGCTGTGAAGGGAAAGAACCAGATATTAAGAGAGAGACCAGCAAGAGGTGAATGGGGGTAGGTAAACATTCAAGGGCTCCAACAGAGATCCCCAAAGTGGCTTAAACGAAGTAGACTGTCAATGCTGGCTGATACGTCAGTGCAGGTGTAAGCAGTCTAGGGCTCATCTGGAAGCCCCACAATTTCGGGGATCTGCCAGCAGGCTGCTCCGCCCTTCCCCGGGAGAGCTGTGCTCATTTGCATTGTCCCCGGTGGCTCTGCACCATGTCTACAGTCCAAGCCAGAGAAGAGGGAAGGAAAGAGTGGAAAACTCATCACTTCCGCTCACATCAGCACTTAGTCACACGAGGCTAGGAAGTGAAGTCTTTGTACCAGGTGTTCATGTGCCCAGGTACAACTCAGGGGTTCAATTAATATAGAAGGAGGAGAGAACATATGTTGGGCAAACATTTAGCCGTCTCTGCCTAGGCGGCTTCTCTGAGGAAGTGTCATCGAAGGCGAGAGCCTCAGGGATGAATTGGTGTTAAAGAGGAAGAGTCTTCTAGGCCAAGGGAACAGCATGTGTGAGGGCCCGGAGGCAGGAAAGACCCGCTACCACATTTAGTAATGTTTAATGATGCACGTGTCTACCATGCACATCCCTTCTGGATGTTTATGACGTATGAACGCCAGGACTAGTCCTGCTACAGGAAGCCACTGCGCCGGATTTACCAGGCTTTTCTGTCTTGTATCTTACAGGGCTGGGACAGGCCTGGACTGCATGGAGGGGTCTTTGCGCCATCCTGGAGAGCCTATGTGTATCCTCAGCTTTGAGAACTGAATTCCATGAGTTGTGTCAGTGTCAGACCTGTGAAATTCAGTTCTTCAGCTGGGATATCTCTGTCGTCGTGGGCTTGAGGACCCCGGGGAGAGTGGATCCCGGAGAAATTTTTCAGTCTGCCGAGGAGCTTGGAAGACTGGAGACAGGAGAATGAAGTCTCAGGCTCTGAGGGACTCAGGGGTGTGGGTTCGTGTGAGAGGCACTCATGTGATTGTGAGAAGACTTGAATTGCATGCTAAGCAGGGTTCTAACGAGCTAAATGAATGGTCTCAGCAAGTCGCTCTTGCTGCTGCTGCTGCTGCTGCTCGTTTACATTTATTGATTGCTCACGATGATTCCAGTACTGTACTAAGTGCATTACATGCTGTTCTAGGAGACTCTTGGGAAAAATCGCTTTAAGGATGCTTGAGACACATGGCATTGCCATGCGATGATTTTTTTCCCTCTTCATGGGATCAGATGGAATTAATAGCATGTGACAATTACACTTTAGCGTGGACTGCTGAGATTTCTGGTCCCTTTATAAAATCTATGATGAAAGAAGATGAGAAACATGGCTACATCCTTCTGCTGGCTCTCCCTTCCCCCCTTTTGAATCTCTACTTCTTTGCCTTCTGTAAATATGTTAGGGCTGCATTGTACCTTTTTTGTATTCCGAATGAGAGAAAAAGAGGTTGTAATTAGACCTCACCACAACCCCCAGTTTCTCCAAGGAAAAGTAATACAAAGGTTTTGAGGGCCCTCTCTGTTTGCTGACATGGTCAGCTGTATGCTGTGGGTCAAATCCTCCAGATTTTGCTCACAAGTAATATCTGGACTCTCTTAGGCTTTAGATTTCGTGGGGAATAAGGAAAGTGATTTGTCTTTTGGTAACTCATCTTTGATTTATTGCTGTCTCTTGGGGTCCTGGAATTGCCATGTCATTATTATCTCCAGAATGAAAGTGTAATCTGGCCCTGAGAGGGGAGGCAGGCACAAGGCGAGAGAGCCAACAGCATGCTCCTTCTCACCCGGTCTTCTCAGTGACACTGAGTTTACTGAATGCCTGCTACCTGCCCAGCACAGTGGCCCAGGGCTTTGCAGGTGCAACCTCAGTGAATCTCGTTAAACCTCATCTGGAAAATGGGAACAAATTAACAAAAGGATGTCCAGTAAAAAGTGTAACCATGTTCTACAGATGCATAAGGGTGCTTGGTTATTATGAAAGCCCCCTGGCGAGGGTGTGGGGCATGGGTGTGTTCTCTGGGCTGTACTGATCAAATCAAGGCCCTCCCCCACCCTTCCCACACACTCTGCCCACTTCCGCCCTTTGCTTATCAGGCCCTTAGCCAGTGACTCATTCCAGAACCAGAACATTGGTGCATCTCAAGTGAGACCAGAGATCAGTGTCTTCAGTCTTAGACTGCTGGAGAAAATCCAGAATTTATACTAGAAGCTCCAGATGCTCTGGGTTTCAGCTCCTCTGTGCTGTGGACACTGACGTGGACCCAGAACTTTGATTGACTACAAAAGGCTCCTTTTAATTTCAGGTGCACTCTTCCAAAAGCAAGCCTGATAAACGAAATATGGAATTCTCTGTCTCTGTCTCTCTCTCTCTCTCTCTCACACACACACACACACACACACACACACACACACAGAGAAACTTAAAAAACTACTTGGTGTATCTATGAAGAGTAGGCAAAACTTCACTATATAAAAGAATACTTCATTTCATAAGAGGATTTGTGTTAAGATTCCATTAGGTAGTACAGTTCCCAAAGATTTTTGAGGTTGTGTTTGCTTTATTAAAACTTAATTGAGATAAGTGGAAAAAGCAGGTTTCAAAATAACTTGAATTCTGTGATTCAGTTTATGTAAAATTATAAATGTATATAGGAATGTGTATAGTGAAAGACGTACATCAATTTATTAACAAGGATTATCTCTGGGGTGGTGGGATTTGAGATGTGTTTTCCTTTTTTTTTTGTATTTTTCTCTTGTTTAACTCTTACACTGAACATGTTTAATTAAAACAATAAAGTTATTGAAGAAAATTAATCACTTAATTGTGATGAATCGAGACAGTACTAGTGCTATGCATTTGTTAGAGATTATGTTGCAAAGCTGGATATTGGAGGAGTGGAGGGAGGCTCCCCATGTCTTGTCCTGTGAAGGAGGTAGTCACAGGGCAGTATCTAGTGTGATTGTTTTTTTTTTTTTTTTTTTGGCAAGAGGAGAAGTGTGTGTGTGTGTGTGTGTGTGTTTATCTGTGTGAGTGTATGGGAATCCACAGAGTATTGGGTGGTAAGGTAGCAGGTGATTTTTTTCTCTCCGTTATGCTTTTCTGCCCAAATAAAAAAAGAACACTCTGTGTGCTACTTTCCAAAAATCCGTCTAGTATAAGCTGGTGGTTTTTTTTTTTTTTTTTTTGAGACAGAGT
>CM052447.1:13546501-13564606 GCA_028533085.1 Varecia variegata
TGGCCAGATAATTTGTTTCTATTTTTTAGTAGAGACAGGGTCTCGCTCTTGCTCAGGCTGGTCTCAAACTCCTGACCTTGAGCGATCCACCTGCCTCGGCCTCCCAGAGTGCTAGGATTACAGGGGTGAGCCACCGCGCCCGGCCAAGCCGGTGGTTTTTTAATGTGGTTTTTGGACCACCAACATCAGTATCACCTGGTAACTTGTTAGAAATGTAAATTCTCAGGCCTGCCCAAGACCTACTGAATTTGTTTTCCCACATCCTTTGGCTGACTTTTACATACACTGAAGTTTTAGCACTGCTGGGGTTAATCAAGGGACATCCCTATTTCACTGAATTGAAATGTAGGTGATATAGATGACAGGAAAGATGCTGGCCCACTCCTACAAGTGTGCATGTAGATATTCCCCCAAAACTTACCTCTGAGAGATGAACAGCAGGACCACAAAACTTCAAGATTGTTATCAATGATATTTCCACCAGTGAATAGATCTCTAAGTTGTTTTTTTTTTTGAGACAGGGTCTTGCTTTGTTGCCCAGGCTGAGGGCTGTGGCACAATCATTGCTAGGCTCAAGTGGTCCTCCCGCCTCAGCCTCTCAAAGTGCTGGGATTGCAAGTATGAGCCACCATGCCCAACTCTAAGTTTTTAACCTGCAAATTTTAGGTACATAAAACCATCTGAAGAAGTTGTTAGTTAAGGCAGGTTCCTAGGTCATACCCCTGACCCATAGACTCAGAGTCTCTAGAGACCTGTCATGTTCACCATTACTCATAATGAATTTTATCAAGGAAGTTCTAGGACAACACTTTGAGCAACTGCTCTAGGCTTTTTCAGACTTTTTTTTTTCTTTCCTGTATCCTTACGTTTCTTCTTTCCAATTCATCCTTTCCCTTCCTGTGGTGATTGATGGGGTCTCAGAAACAGATTAGTCATCCTTTTGGCTCTGTGCTTGGGAGAAAACAGCTTAGCTGCTGCTAGAGAGCTGCCTTGGGAGTAACAATAATAATAATAATGGAAGTATTGATTTGCCATCCTCAGATATCAGAAGAAGGTCATGATTTATCAGCTCACATGATGGGACGCTGCGGGAAGTTGGACACGGTACTCAATAGTCTTCCTAACCATGGCGCCATTTGCTGTGATTCAGTGATTTAGGGACATGGTAGCTTCCTAAGTCTGCCAGCAGTCAAATTTTTGTTAGTTAAAATGGAAATATTCTTTTGTCATATGTTTTCACATCGAGACTCTCTTGCCCTCTTTTCTGATAATATTTCAGAGAGGCAGCTACTAGCCTGGGTGTCCAGGTGGTCAGAGAGTCTGGAAAAATGCTCTGGGGACAGGGTCAGGGAATCAGGCATCTCATCCAGTTCCTCTTTGCTTTTCTCAGCACGAAGGCGATTTCACAACTGTTTTTGAAGGAAATTCTGCTCCTATCTCCTGGGGAAGCCCTTCCAAGTAGAAGAGCTAATTTTGATTATTCCTGGGAATGTGCAGACAATACATTAGAACTCTCCTTTATTGGATAGTTACAATGCTGCAGGTGTCTTACATTAATGAAAGATTTCATCTCCATTTTCCAGATCTGCACACTGAGGCTCAGGGAGGTTATACACCTTGCCTACTTTTCATATACTATTAAGTGACACAGCTCGCATGTTAATCAAAACAGCCTAATCAGAGCTTATGTGCCTCTCTCTAAAGTTTGTACTGGGATTTACAGTTTATAAAGCACTTTAACACATGTTAGTACTATTTGCTGAACATGGCGGTCCCCAGTGAAGTAGATCTTCTTATAATTCTAATTTTAGAGGTGGGAAATGGAGTTTTCAAAAGGTTATACAAATTATCCATCCCCTGTGCCATACAGCTGGTGAAGCTGAACCTCAAAACCACAATCTCTACAGTGAAAAGATCATTTTTATCTAAAAATTTTATAGTAATATACATAAAATTAGAAGAAAGGAAAGAAAAAAAATCTCCAATGTGAATGAAAATGGAAGTGTATAGAGAGGCCCATTCTGACTTATTCCTTTGCCTGTGCCTTTGGTAAGGAGGAATGAGCCCTTACTCCACAATTCCAGCCCCGGGACACAGTTATATTTTAAAATATATTAAAATTACATTGTTGGTAGCTTTTAAGAAACCATAATGTACTTTTGCTCTAGGTCCTACAATACTGCTAAGATTGGTCAGATTCCGTCTGTCTCTGGGCAACAAATACGCCTTCTTATTTTAAAAATTAACTTATTTTTCTTATTATATATGTAATGCAAGTTTATTGCAAATAATTTTGTAAACACAACAAAGTATAAAAGAGAAAACTTTTAAAATGAACACCTTTTGTTATACAATGATTATGTATTTTTACTGGGAGTATGAAAAATTCAGAGAATCATAAAGGAGAAAAAATTTATCTATAAGCTTGTAGATTATCAGTTTGGATTATTTCTTTTGATTTTCACTTTTTTAAAACAGAATTGGAATCATCCTTTAAATGTAGTTTGTGTGTGTGTGTGTGTGTGTGTGTGTGTGTATGTGTTCTGTTCTTTGTTATTTAACATTTTATCATAAGCATTTCTCCATATCCTTATGTGGTCTTTTTATGCATTTTAAATGGCTGCCTGGGTAGCTCATGGTGTAGACGTGCCTTTGTATACATGATCATTTCCTTATTATTGGACATTTTGAGCCTGGGTCTCCTGGCTTCAAATCTGCTATATTTTTTTCTTTGTCACATATCTTTCTGTATTTCCTTTTAGCTCTGTGCTTGCATTTATTTGGGGATTATTTGTGATGGTTTCAGGAGGATAAAAAACAGCCCAGCATCTTCTTATTTGTTAATCCGTAACAATGCTAGTCTTGAGGATTTACTCTGTTCCAAGCTCTATTTCAAGACTTCGAGTAGATTGTAATTAAAGCCCCCACGTCCCGCAACAACAGGAGGTGCTGCTGTTACTTCCATTATACAGATGAGATCACAGAGGTGCACGGAGGGCAAGTATCAGAACCCATTCATTTGCGTCGAGCAAAACATCCAGCTTACAGAGCCTTATACAAATAGACATTTATTTTTTTCTTGCCCAGTCTGAATATAGGCAACTGCTAGCATTGGATTAGAGGCTCAGTGACGTCAAGGCTGCTGTCACCTGCAGTCCTTTTCTTCTGTGACTCTTGGTTTTAAAATGGCTTCAACAGCTCTAGATATCACATCCTGATTCGGGGCAGGAAGAATGTGAAACTGATGGTGCTAACTGACCACATCTGCCCCTTTTATCAAGAAAGCACATTCTCTTCCCAGAACCCCCTGTCTCCCTCCAGTAGAATTCCACTCGGGAATCATTATGTTTTACATGACCACTGCCAACTGTAGAAGAGGCTGGGAAAATGATTGTTTAACTCTTCCAATCTCTGGAGTGGAAGGTGACTGGGAAAATGGGATTTGGGAATGACTGTTGGATCAGTCAACCAATAATGGTGCGATAGACGACTGTGTTCAGCCAAAATCCATATGTTGCTGCCTAAACCCCCAATGTGGCTGTATCTGGAGACAGGGTCTTTAGGAGGTAATTATGGCAAAATGAGGCCATAAGGGTGGGGCCCTAATTTGGTAGGATTATGGTTTTACAAGAGGAGGAAGATCTCTCTCTCTCTAGCTCGCTCTCTCTGTCTGTCTGCCGTGGGAGGACACAGTGAGCAGGAAGACAGCCCTCAGCAGACCCTGACCACGTTGGCACCCTGATCTCAGACTTCTAGCTTCCGAACTGTGAGAAAATAAATTTCTATTGTTTAAGCTACCCAGTCTATGGCATTTTGTTATGGTAGCCCAGACTGACTGAGACAAGCGGCCACCACAAGATATTTGCCAAGGTCAAGTGCTGGTCTAATTTGACCCGAGCAGTCTATTTCATACAGGGACCACCATCAGTGGGGAGCTGCTGTTTCTCCCATCTCCGGCCTGGACTGTGGTTTGCGGTGGCCCAGAGCCTGCCACACCCCATCTCTCACTGAATATAACACCGTCTAACACATGCTAACATTTTTCATCAATATTAGTGTCACCGCAAACTGCCATTAGAATAGAAGTGGTTTCATACATTATTTATCTGCAATGTGTCCACTGAGTCGTTCTTTTGCTGGAGAGCTGGCTCCTTGGCATTTGTAAACTCAGTAACAAATCTGCAGCTCACTGGGTTTGTGTCCTCAGGCTGTGACAGCAGAGAGGAGGATCCACGAACTGTTGGGGCTGAAATTTGTTGCTACATCTCTCAGCCGTGGGCACATTTTTAAATTGCCTGGTTGCAGGTGATCCAAACTAGGGGCTAGGTAGTGGAGATTCTGAAAATGATGACCGTATCCCACTTCATTCTAATTAGAGAGTGTTCCAAAAGGACCTATCATTTACTGGTGATTTTCAATTGTGGTTGGTTTTTTTTTTTTTTTTTGAGACAAGAGTCTCTCTTTGTTGCCTGGGCTAGAGTGAGTGCCCTGGCGTCAGCCTCGCTCACAGCAACCTCAAACTCCTGGGCTCAAGTGATCCTGCTGCCTCAGCCTCCCGAGTAGCTGGGACTACAGGCATGCGCCACCATGACAGGCTAATATTTTCTATATATTTTTAGTTGTCTAGTTAATTTCTTCCTATTTTTTAGTAGAGACGGGGTCTCCCTCTTGCTCAGGCTGGTCTCGAACTCCTGACCTCCAGCGATCCTCCTGCCTCGGCCTCCCAGAGTGCTAGGATTACAGGCGTGAGCCACCACACCCGGCCTACTTGTGGTTGTTTTTACAGCAAAGTTCAAACTGGCAATTCTAGTCACTGGGGATACAGTAACGAATAAAATAGTCATTACCATCCCTATGAAACTGATATTCTAGTAAAGGGGAGATGTCATATATAAAACTAGATTTCTGGCTGTTTGAAGTATCAGAGGAACTGACAACAACCGTGGGCTGGCTTTTCTTCATAACAACCATCACCTGAATCCAGGGAGCCACTGCCTCCCTTTTATGTGGGATATGAGCTCTGTAGTTTGTCACACTCCCCACCACTCCCTATTGTCTCATTTGATCCACATGGAATCTCAATGGAGTAGATTCCACTATTATTATCATTGCCAATTAAAGACAAAGAAACTGAAGCTCAAAGAGGTGAAGTGACTGGTCCAAGGTCGTCTAACTGTAGAAGGTGGAGTGGGATATGAACCCAGTTCTCTGAGACTTCAGAGGCTCAGGTCTTTGCCACCATGCAGAGTGGTGATTCAGGAGGCAGGAACACAGAAATATCACCAAGCAAAAACATTCAACCCATATAAGATCAAATTAGAGCGGTGTATCAGCAGGAAACAGATGGCACCCTCAAATTAGGATAACTCAAGCAGAGCTTCATAAAGAAACTATTTACAAAGGCGTGGGCAGACCGTAGGGAAACCACAAGGCATAGTGCAGAACCCCAGATTAGTAATAGCAGGGCTCCATCACCACTCCCAAGCATTGAGGGGCAGATGAGGGGTGGGTTACTGGAACCAGAGGGGTAGAACTATGGGGAGAACTGCCTTGTTTGAGCTGAGATATTTTGCAGTGAAATGCAGGCAGCCCTTAGGGACCACACAGGGAGGGAACTCAGAGAATAAATACCCCAGTCTCACTCCCCAAGTTCTCTTCTACTCCTTCCTGTTGATCTCCTGCCAGTGCCAAACCCAACTGGGCGTCAGAGGGCAGAAAGCCATCGCTACATCCCTACAGCTCAGCCTCTGGGAGCACCAAGCAGCATAGAGAGGAGCAGAGAGAGGCTCTGGAGGGGCAGACAAGACACCCAGCCGGAAGGGCACGTCAAAGCCAAGAGCATGTTACAGGACCAGGCAGTGCAGGGAATCAGAACATGCCACCTCACAACATGCTGCTTTGGCATAAAGATTATTTGAAGACATTTGAGGTTCAACAGATGCAGAGAGAAGCCTCCCCGAAGCTTCCCTTATCTGACAAAAAGCAGAAACTCATGAGAAATGAGGACTTCCATAAATTCCCTCTCTCAGGGAAGTTTTATGGCCACGAAGATGGAAAGTCACACCGAAATGGACCTGCACGAGCAAACCTTGCTAAGATAGCCCTTATCTTCCATTAATTTCCCCCATATATTCACCTTCCCACAGTTTGCCACCAGGGAAGCCTCAAACCCCCTTTCCTTTGTCTTGTCACTTTTTTGCAACTTTATGAAAATAGTATAAAAGCCTCCAAACCTAGCTGCTTTTGGGGGGGTTTTTGCTTGTCTGTGAACCACCCCCATCCATGCCACATAAAACTTATAATATCAAATAAAATTTTTATGCTCCCCCATCCCCCATTGTTAATCTGTTTTTTGACAGTCTACTCTGCAGGCCCAGCCACTAAACCTAAGAGGGTAGAGGGATCCGTCCCCCCTTGTCCCCTGCCAGTAGCGATGAGGAGTAGGGGAAGAAATAGGATGAGGGTGACTTCCAGGTCTAGCTTTGGTGGGGCTGGGGCAGCATCTCCTCCTCCTTCTCACACTTTCTGCGTCTCAGCCAGGCTTGGCCACCTTGTCTACCAGAAAAATCACTGATTCCACACCAGAGATTCCTCCAGTTTGCAACACAGGGCTTGAGACCTCTGTCTTCTTTTTTTTTTTTTTCTTTTTTTTTTCCACCTCAGATCCAAGAGACCTCTGTCTTGATGACTTTCCAAACAGACAAATGGCTGAACTGTACAGGCTGGTATCTTCTTCCCATTTTTCTTAGAGGAGTGGCAGAGGGCATTGAACCTTACCTCTAGAAAGCTATCTCTTAAAACCTCCAAGGCTGGTCTGCCTGTTTTTCAAGTTCTCCTCTAAAATCCATTCTGCTTGATCCTTGTCAAACACCATACAGCCTGCTAAACTGAGCCATATATTACCACCATCAAAAACCATTTTATTTTCAGAATTCATAGTTTCTGGAGTCAACTGGACCCTGGCTTTGGATCTTTAGTAAAGTAGATTTTCGTCAGTGTGCTTCCATCATCTTTACAGTGACATTTCCCACTGCCCATGCCAGAGGCTTTATGACTATCACTGTCAGCACGAGTAGCAGTAACAGATTCAGGAACACTTTGGCTGACACTTTAACAATTGGAACAGTCTGCAATCCTAGTACACCTGGTTTAGAAACAATCTGCTTCTGAAAAGACACAGGGCAGGAGGAAAGGAGCACATAGACTGGCTGGGTGAGAATACTCCTAAGAGCATGGTGTCATAATTAATTTAGGGAATAATTGGAACACTATTGATTCAGTCTCTGTGAGCCTTTTCCCCTCTTTTTCCTTGTTAATGAAACCCTAATATTGTTCAGAGAGCAGGCAAGCCTTGTGCCTCAAAGGATGCTGAGCTCCCAGCCCCAGGGAGCAAATCATTTGTCCCATGCAGGCTTGGTGACTTCATTCTTTACCAGTGCTTGGATTGTCAAGGCATGGGATGCAGTTCTGACCACTAGGTGGTGAGAAGTCTACTGGGGGTGTTTCTAGTACAGTGGCCCCCTTATCCACACGGGATACCTTCCAAGACCCCCAGTGAATGCCTGAAGCCAAGAATAGCACCAAGCCCGATTGTTGTTGGCTGGAACATGTTCTGTTTATGTCTCCTACCCACAAATACAATGTTTTTTCCATCATAACTCAGCACTTACCACGCACTGTGGTTGTAACTTTTGCAGGATGAGGTGCAACAGTGAAACTAACACAAGTTTCTTTTTCCTTCTTTACAATTTCACAGAGGATTCATTCTTACCATAGATATTAACAACACTAGCATATGATTTTTTTCTTTCCTTATGAAGTCGAGAACTTTCGCCTTTTCACTTAAAGGAAGCATTTTACAGCTTCTCTTTGGCACATTTGAATTGTCAGCATCACTACGCTTGTTCTTTGGGGCCATTATTAAGTAAAATAAGGGTGACTTGAACCCAAGCACTGTGATACCATGACAGTAGATCTGATAACGGGGACAGCTCCTAAGTGACTAATGGGCAGGTTATGTAGACAGCGTGGATCTCCTGGACAAAGGGATGATTCACATAGGAAGAAAGAGTTGCCTCTTTTTCTACTAGACATTATCAGAGCAGCTTGGGGTGCCTTGAATTGTGGCAGCCAGGAAATGAAGTTCAGGGGGCCAGGTCTCATGCTGAGAATGGGAGGGTGCAAAGATAGGAGGGTGCTTTATGACTGTGGTCCCCAAACCCCCAGGCTGCAGGCCAGTACCGGTCCGTGGCCTGTTAGGAACCAGGCCGCACATCACCAGCTGAGCTCCACCTCCTTCCCTCTCCCCCCATGGAAAAATTGTCTTCCACGAAACTTAGGAATCTGGGGGCCACAGAGCAGGAGGTGAGCGGCAGGTGAGCAAGCAAAGCTGCATCTGTATTTACAGCTGATCTGCTCCCAATGCTCACATCACTGCCTGAGGCCCTCCTCCCTCCCCGTCCATGGAAATATTGTCTTCCAATTTTTAGGTGCCAAAGAGGTTAGGGACCGCTGCTTTATGGTGTCAATGAACCACTGAGTTAAGCAACTCAAGTCTTATCCTACCTCAGGTCTTCTAACGTGAGACAATAAGTTTCTTTCTTTTTTTTTTTTTTTTTTGAGACAGAGTCTCACTTTGTTGCCTGGGCTAGAGTGAGTGCCGTGGCGTCAGCCTAGCTCACAGCAACCTCAAACTCCTGGGCTCAAGCGATCCTGCTGCCTCAGCCTCCCGAGTAGCTGAGACTACTGGCGTGCGCCACCATGCCCGGCTAATTTTTTCTATATATATTTTTAGTTGTCTATATAATTTCTTTCTATTTTTAGTAGAGACGGGGTCTCACTCTTGCTCAGGCTGGTCTCGAACTCCTGAGCTCAAGCGATCCTCCCGCCTCGGCCTCCCAGAGTGCTAGGATTACAGGCGTGAGCCACTGCGCCCGGCCAATAAGTTTCTTATTGTTGAAGCCAGTAGACATAGGAGGCCTGGATCTTGACACACAGTATAGATGCAGGAAATTCAGGAGCTACAGGGGAAGGGGAAGGGAAGCTAATGATTTTAACACAATGGTTTCTTATTTTTTGATTAAAAAGTAATATACAAATGAAAAATTCAATCAAAATGGAAGTGTTAAGAATAAAACTGGAAGTCTCCTATAACTCTCTACCTCCTGCCTCCATATGTTAATGTCAGGTTAAAAAAATAGGATCAGAGTAGGCCTACCTAAAAGTAAAGCTTGATCTTTCACGTAAATACATGTAGATTTACTCCATTCTTTTAAATAACTGTGTAATGTATTATAATTTTTAAAATTTAGTATTGGTGGTGCTTTTAAAAAAATGTGACCCACTGGTACCTATAGTCATGAGCCCCCAACCTCTACCTTCAGTCACTTTCAGCAAGTCTCAGTGTCATTCGCAGAGGCATGCTCAGGGGGCAGCTGTGTGGCACAGAGGAGGGGACACAGGGCATGGGGTCAGGCAGATTGGGGCTGGGATTCAGCCCTACCACATACCGGTCATGTGATCTTGGAAAATGATCAAACCCTTTGTGCCTCAGTTGTGTCATCTGTAAAAAACAACAACAACAACAAAAAAAACCCCTACCTCTTAAGGTTGTTGTAAGGGTTAGGAGAAAAAAAACAGCTATTGTCTCCATGAAATAGTATAACTATTTTTCGTTATTCTCACTGTGAACACAACAGACAAATACACATGTGGACTTGTTAGTCTAAAATAATTTCTTGAAATGACAGAGCCATTTTTCCCTAAATGGTGCAAAGTAGTCCACAGAAACAAACAATCTAAATTCACCCTTGTGTCAATCTTGTAAAGAAGATAGCCAACATTTAACCTTCATTTCATGGACAGATGCTTACAGAAAGAGTTTGGGCAATTTATCAAATAGGCTGGAAAAAGACATCATTCATATTAAGAAGATCTCAATAGGCTGGAGGGATGGATGGGCTAAATTAAACAAAGTGAACTGTTTTAGGGAAAAATGTAAAATTTATCTCTTTGGCTCTCTTTTCCTTCTTTTTTTTTTTTTTTTTTGCACAATACGGAATGGGAGAATGTGACTTAATAGCAGATATAGAAAAGGCTTAGAGATTTTAGGTGGCTGAAGTTCAACGTGAAGCCATAGTGTGATCCATCCAGCCATCTAAATAAGCAAATGTAATCTTAGTTCTCATAAAGAGAAGCAGGAAATTCGGAATGAGGAAGGTGGTGACTCTACTTAGTTGGCCCCTGTTAGACCACATGCTGTAACAGTGGGGATGGCAAGTCACTGGCATGCAGGCTGAGGTTTCTCGTTGGCATGCCCACGACAGACACCACTAATTAATCATATTCCACTGAGCTTCGATGTAGCCTCTGAAACCTTTTCACATCTTTTAGGGAGTCAATATTTTTTGTTTTTTGAGACAGAGTCTCACTCTGTTGCCCGGCCTAGAGTGCCGTGGCGTCAGCCTAGCTCACAGCAACCTCAAACTCCTGGGCTCAAGTGATCCTCCTGCCTCAGCCTCCCGAGTAGCTGGGACTACAGGCATGCCCCACCATCCCCGGCTAATTTTTTCTATATATTTTTAGTTGTCCAGCTAATTTCTTTCTATTTTTAGTAGAGACAGGATCTCGCTCTTGCTCAGGCTGGTCTCGAACTCCTGAGCTCAAACGATCCACCCGCCTTGGCCTCCCAGAGTGCTAGGATTACAGGCGTGAGCCACTATGTCCGGCCGGGCCAGCCAATATTTTTTGTATGGACGAAACCTGTTGGTAACTGATGGACTCCAGGCTATTCCTACCTCTCCTTCTAAAGGGGCTGCGTTTGCTTATATCATGTCGTTCAACCTTTTACCAGCCACAAAATATAGGAAAAGGACTCAGGGGCTGCCAATCTATAGGCTACTTTGAAGAGCTTTATCCAAACTGGGGCAAACTCATCCACTTGGATTCTCTCTTTTGGGAATTTCAGCTGGGAAAAAGAGAGAAAATCAGGCAGTTAGTGGCATGCCCAGAAGCTGAAGTGTTCATGGAGGGAAACCATGCCATTTTAGAGGCCAAAAGGGAGCCTAAGGAAACAAGAAAACAGCAACAAGAATGAGGAAGCAGAGACTATGCGGTAGAGAAAACCTTCATGGGGAGCAACTGGTTGGTGGCAGCAGAAATAGCAGAGGAGGCAGAGAGAGCTGAGGACAATTAGATCCCTGCTGCTAAGGGACTAGCAAGATCTCTTGTCCTCTGGGTAGAAATTCAGGTGCACTGCTATGTCTTCTGTCCCCCAGAGGCCTTCCCCTCCCGAGGTCCCTTGAGGCTGACCATGAACGTGAGGTTCCTCTTTTTTTTACATCCCAAACAAGCACCTCCTTTCCTTGAGGTAGTCTGAGGGATATCTTTGTTCCTTGTAACCCCAAACATCTGCTCAAGGTTCCTTGTCTAGTTCTGGGTGCCATATTGGCAAAACAGAGCAGGTCCCCAAGAGGGAGATGAGGGTGGTAGAGAGGTCTGGGAGCTCTCACACTGAAGGAGTTTGCGAAGGAATGAGGAGTGCTTATCCAGAGCTGTGGTTCTCAGAGTGTGATCACCAAGCAGCAGCAGTGGCATCTTGGAGATGTACATTTCTGGGCCCACCCCAGACCAATTAAACCAGAACCCCCCAGGGGTAGAACCCTGCCCTGAGTGGCTTAGCAAGATCTCCATGTCTGATGCATGCTTGAGAACCACTGGCCTAGAGAAGAGAAGTCCCAGGCAGATGATGAGGATGGTCTCCAGTTCTTTGAAGGAGTCAGGAGGAGGTGTGCTATGAGATCCTTGAGGGCAGCACTAGAACTGTTGGCTGGAAAAAATGGGAGACAGATTTTGGGGTAATAGAAGGAAGACTTTGCAAACAAGGCTGCTTTGAGAAAGATTTGGGCCTGGTGGGTAGTGAGTTGCTTGTCCCTGGGGGTGTTCAAGGAAAGACTGCGTGACCACCAGTTGTTAGATATTGCAGAGGACTGTGAATTACACAGGACGGAGAAGAGGGAACTGAAAGAGGAAGTGTGCATTAGGAAAGTTCTGCAAATCAGGAACAGCGATGGAGGACTGGCATCCCAGGGCTCTCTCATTGCCACGGTACCAGTGGGGGTGGGGGTGGTAACCAGCTAATTGTGTTTATGAGCTTCAGCTGGGGTTTTTTCTGGGCACTTACTTGAGTTAGAGGCAGATCCAGGATCCTGGTCTCTGCCACACAACAAATCCTAACCCCTGGGACAAGGATCCCACTTAGGACTCGCTCATGTTCCTATCTCTAGATTCCAGCTCCTCACTAAACTGTCTTGAGCAAAGGCAGAGACTCCAGTATGGGGGCAAACAGGTGGAGGAAATCTGATCACCCACCCAAACATCTTGGGATAGGAAACTGCATCTAGAGCAACAAATGCTGATATCGAACCTACATATTGTGTTAAGTGGGTAGAAGTTTTGGCCCTGCAGTCAGGAGGCTGGATATGTAATTGCAAGACCTTGAGAAAGTTACTTTTCTCTGCCTTATTCTCCTTGTCTCTCACAATGAGGCTTATACTAGTTGCTGTCTTAAAGGATTGTTTTTGGATTAAGGCAATAGCACTGTGCTAGTACATGATAAGCAGTCGATATATTTCAGCTGTTATTATTGCTATGACTGTTTTAGCTCATTGAACTCCTAAAGTGCCTGTAAGAAGGGTAGAGTAGGTTTTATTAACCCCATTTTACAGCCTTAGAAACTGAGGCAAAGGATATGTAAGACCCACTCTGACATCACACTGCTTCAGTATGACCGGCAGAATAATGAGGTCTTAGTTTTCCTGACTTTAAGTGGAAAAGACAAAGGACAGATTCTGTATGTGTGTTCTAGAAAGGGGAGGAGAATTTATTTTTTGAAAAGGCAATATATGCATGTAAGAAAAATTCTACAAAAAGGTGTGCAGCGAAAAATCAGTCTTCTTCCCATCCCCTGACTCTCCAGTCATTTGGTGCCTTTCTGTTGGCAGAGTCTGTGCATCCCTGAGGACTGTTTCATGCACGTGTAAACCCAGTGTGTGTGTATATCCCTGGGAACTATTTCTAAGGCCCCATCCTGCTCCTGTCTCCGATGCAGGGGTGGCGTGTGTGTGTGTGTGTGTGTGTGTGTGTGTGTATGTGCATGCGCATACAGGGGCAGATGGCCAGGGCTGACTCTGGAGGTTTTCTGGGGGCAGAAGTGTTGGTCTGGGATCTGGGCTTGCCCTTGGGAAGAGAGGACAGTAGGTCTCGGGCAGCACCAGTGATAGCCCAAGGCCAGCGCTGCCTCCCACCTCCCTCAGATCTGGAGCCTCTGAGTTCCGACTCCGTGAGGTAAGGCACAGGAGGGTGGCCTGGTGCGAAAGCTGGACCACTTGCCCTTCCCTTCCCCTGGCTTTTATCTTCTCAAGATGCTGCCATTTCCCCTGTGGTCCCGACCTTCCTGGGGAATGCTCATGGGGAACCCAGGCCCCAAGCTGCTGACTGTCAGGCTTGGAGCACAGGACACGTCACAGGGGTGTGGCTCACAGGCCCAGAGACCCCATCTCTTTGGCTCTTCCCTTCTTTCCCGGGGGTTCCTGCTCACCCGACTTCTGGGGAAATGTCAGACTTGTTCAGCTTCAGTAATCCTGCCACTTCCTGGCTACGAGGAGAAGTCTTTGTGTTTATTATTACTATTACTGCTATTATTAATGAATATCTAGAAGCTATTCCCTGACAAACACAGAATGGCTTTGGCTGCCTGCCATCTTGGCCAGGAGACTAGGGACGGGTCCTCCCTGGGGACTCTGGGGCAGGCAGGGAAAGGCAGCTGAGACGAGGCCACCTGTCAGAGCCAGTTCCCGCAGGCCTATAGGCGTCAGAGCAGGTTTCTGTGCTCCCTGGTTGCTGGTTTTCTCCAGCTTTCACCCCTGCTTTCCCTCCTCCCTGGCCTGAGAATTCAGAGGGTGCTGGGTGAAAGCCTGGGTCCCCCGCTGCGTGCATCCTCTGAGCCGCCCTCGGCAGCACCCCGACTCTCTGACCCCCGAAACGATTTTAGAACATCCCTGTTCAACAGCTTCTTGCTGGCTGCTGCCAGCTTGAATATATCCAGTCATGGGGAACTCAACACTTCCTGAATCTCTCCATTTCGTTCTTAGATGGTTCTAGAGGGAGGAGCAGAACTGGAATTTCTGTCTAGGGCTGTGTGAATCGACAGCTTCTGGGCTCTTACCCACAAATTCTTCTTTCACTTAAAAAATACTGTGGGCTCTTGCTGTTCGTGTTTCCAGCTCTTTGGACACTTCCCTTAGGGTCAGGTGTCCAGTGGCCCATCTGAAACTTGAGCGAGAGGGGCCCATCGCTAGTGGGAAGGGGTGTAAGCATAGCAGAAACCCATCTGTCACTAGGGAGAATCAGGTAGGGGATGGGCAAGCGGACTTCTTGGGTTCTGTCCTTGGCACTTGGGTTCCCACCTTCTTCCCTCATTCTACAAAGCAGGTCAGGTCTGCAATTCTTGGACCTTATCCTCAGCATGAGGAAAACAAGTTGGAGAAGTGACAGTGTCCTGGGATGAGCCCAGCAGCTTTCTTCCTTTTCTCACTCAGCCTCTGCCTCTCTCCTCCTCCCCACCGTTTCCTGCCTGGGGCGGTACAGCCAGCAGCCAAAGCGCCTGAGCCCTGTTATTTAAAAATTCAGCCGTCACCATGGCAACCTGCATCCTGCTCCATTTCAACCAGAGATACAAAGAAGCAGTGAAAGAGAAAGTTTAATAAGGTTTTTTTTTTTTTTTTATGAATCTCACTGACAGTGTCCATCTTTTTGGGAAATAGAAATGTTCCATTTTAGTGGCATTATCAAAATGTCATTTGTTTTCATGCCCTGTGGCTTCTGGAGGGTCAAAGTCACTGCTGGCTTTCTAGGGTGGCTGATGTCTCCCCCTTCCCCCTTCAGAATGGGTGAGGAGCGTTATTTGGCAGTTAGCCTCTTGGAAAGGTTTGGGGTTGGGCTCTCTCTAGAGACTGTCCATGGCTTTATTCTCTCTTCCATTTCCCTGGTGTCAAATCCCAGAGTCACGGCAGGGTAAAAAAAAGCTGGAAGAGTCCTTAAAGATCACTTACTCTGCAGTGCCGTTTTTGTTTTCGTGGGTCTAGCAACTGTTCCCCATCGGTCTGAGAGTGGTTCCTGATTACTCTCCGCGGAGCTTGGTCTCTGCCGGTGTCGTCCCTGCCATTTGCCTGGACCCGAGACTTTCCCCTGTCCACTGCAGTTGGCTCATGTGGCCCAAAGTGCACCACTGAGGGTTCTGGGTCTTTTGTCTGCCACTTTTCTGCTGTGGGGGTGAAAGCCTGGAGCTGCTGGAGACTCCCCCGTAGAAGGAACTTGCCTACAAGCAGAGCGGAAGCAAAGGGAAACAGACCCTATGGATGGAGAAGGGAAACCAGCCTCCGATGACGTTGCTTGATACCCAGGACTGAGTTAACCCTGAACCCATGGCTTTGCAGTTTCATGAGCAATATATTCCTTTTCCCCGCCTTTGAGCCAGTTTAAGATGGAGTTTCTGATGTCTGAAAACTATGATTTTGATGTTACATACCCCAAGATCCTTCTTTTACAAATGGGACATTGGAGACCCAGTGCAGAGAGCCAACATCCAAGTCCACCCAGGGAGGCAGCTCCGCGGATCAGGTCTCCTGATGTTCCACAGCCTTTCAATCTACTTGCTCTCTGGTTCTCAGTTCTCAGGTGGATTTCACTACCTTGGGACAAAAGCCGAGCCTATGGATGCTGCCCAGTAGAAAGTGTAATTGCAGTGAAGAAGCCTGCATAGCTGCCCACCCCAGGGCGATGGTGAGCATTTGGGCTGCCAGTCAAGGGAAATCTCTACCCTCTGAAAGTTTATGTGGCTTTTTGAGACTGCATGGCAAGAAAAGCACCTAACATAGCTGGCCTGCAAAGCGCCGAGACAGATTCAATATGCAGTCTGCCTGCTTTCTCCACCGAGACAAGATCTGCTTGTGTAGTCTGTAAACAAATGTAATGCAGTCATTCAACCACTTAGGATTTTATTAATTTCATTGAACAGTATTAATTGAGAGCCTCTTATGTGTTATTCACTGTTTTAGGGGCACAGATTCCATGGTCAACAAGGCAGCCTCAATGTCCTTCCTCATGGAACTTATATTTTACTGTGGGTGTGAAAATAATAAAAAAAACATGAAATTAGGGACTGGGAAACATGTCTTATGCTGGGACAGTTCCCAATGCCATGAGCGTGTAAGATGAGGGCCCATCTCATCTGCAGAGTCTGAGGACGCCCTGAGCTGAGATGGGCAGAAGGAACAGACGTCCTCTGAGCAAAGGGAAGTAGCGTTAGAGACCAGGGGACTGAATGTTGGGCACAGCTTGTGCAAAGTTGCAGGGTATGGGGAGGGAGGCAGGACTTTGAGTTGATTCATGCCAGTGTTGGTGAGGGCACCATATGCCGATGTCATCCTCTTTTGCCATTTTAAGCCCTTTGGTGCCTGCCCTGTAGATTCCCTGAGCCCCCTTATTCTCACGAGTCCCCGAGTCAGTTATATAATCTATTTTTCAGCCCAGGATCCTTGGTGCCCAAGTTCAGATCTGTTTCAGGCCAAAGTCTAATTAGTCACGTTTTTGTGTGTGAAGTTAAAAACCTTTCCCATTGTAATGAAGCCTGCTTTTTTAGAGAAGGATGCAGGTTACCTTTGTTCTTCCCGAAAAGTACTATCTTCTCCCCAATTTCCCTTCGATTTGTCGTCGGCAGACGAATGTGACCGCAGTAAAGTTTGTTGCCACTAGGGGGCAGGAGCACCAAGGCAAAGGACCAAGGTCCGAGAAGGCCGTGAAGTCCGCGGCAACACCGACCCTCCGATCCGGTTTGCGCCGGTGGGGGCCGCGCCGGGTTCCAGCCCAAGCTCTGCGTGTCTTGACTCAGATACACCACGTCTACTTCCTCCGACGATTTCATGCTACACACTGTGATCGCTACAGATGCTAGGGCCAGAAAAGAAATTGTGAAAGAAGGGCTTTTGGTGGGGGAGGTTCTACTGTTTGTAAAACAAAAGAATGGGGGCTTGGATTAGAATTTAACTTTTTAAGAGTCCTTTAACATGTGCATTGGAGTCAGAGGGCCCCAATCCTGGTTCCTGATGTGCTGTGTGACCTCGCTTAAGAAACAAAGCCCCTCTGAGCCTAAGTTGTCCCTTCATGAAAGGATGCTATGATGTGAAAAGTCCCTTCTGATTCAAAGAATCCGAGCGGCGAAGACAGTTGAGACTGGAGAACTGCCCCCTTACATGCCCTTACATGCCTATTTGTGTCCTTTCTAAATTTGGGGGCTCTTTCCCACCGAGGCAGTTTTGTTTACCTGACTCATACCTTTTTCATTTCAGCGGATGAATATACTTTGAGCACAAAGGAATGAAGAGTGAAGGCGGGATGCTGGCAAGGGGTGAGAGAGGTCCTCTGGGCTCTTTCCAGTGACACCATGACAGTCAGTATTCTCTTTGCCTTGATGGGGATGATTTGGGAGACTTGCTGAGTATCTGGGAGAATTCAGTCTCTCCCCGAAACTCAGGCAAAAATCTCCATTACCCCAGGATCCAGGGCCTTACTGAGCAAGGGGCTGCCAGTTTGAGAACAGCGTGGAAACAGGACTGGGTTGGAAGTGAGGGTTGATCTGCGAGACCCGTTTCTGTCTCACCATTGCAGAATGAGATTTATGCTCAGACAGGACTCTCTGTAGGAGACTGGGCCCTAACAAGAGGGGGAGCTTCTGCCTAAAGCCACAGTCTTTTTCTAAAGGGGCCCCAAAGGGACTGGGTCTACGCTCCTCCTGCTGCCTCAGGCTGGGGAACGGTGGTGGGTTGGGGTCTCCCTCCGTGCACTTGGCCATGGAACATCCTGAACACAAAAACCCAAAACTAATCAAGACGAGGCAAACACAAATCCTATCGAAAAACCTTCTTTCTCTGGCAGCCTCAGTTTCTGGGAGTCACATTCCCAGACAAGTTAGTCCGAAAATACAGAGGGGAGGGGTCGCAGGGGTGAGCTGGGGCTCCGCTGGGAAGCTCCTTCAGCTCCAGACCCCTG
>CM052447.1:13565106-13596025 GCA_028533085.1 Varecia variegata
GATCCCTGATGTTTTACCTGGTTCCACGTTTAAGTGATGATTTTTTTTTTTTTTTTTTTTTTGAGACAGAGTCTCGCTCTGTTGCCCAGGCTAGAGTGAGTGCCGTGGCATCAGCCTAGCTCACAGCAACCTCAAATTCCTGGGCTCAAGCAATCCTTCTGCCTCAGCCTCCTGAGTAGCTGGGACTACAGGCATGTGCCACCATGCCCGGATAGTTTTTTCTATATATTTTTGGTTGGCCGGATAATTTCTTTCTATTTTTTTAGTAGAGACGGGGGTCTCGCTCTTGCTTAGGCTGGTCTCGAACTCCTGACCTCGAGCGATCCACCCGCCTCGGCCTCCCATGGTGCTAGGATTACAGGCGTGAGCCACTGTGCCCAGCCTTAAGTGATGATTTTGCTCTATGCTTTACATTGCATATCCAGGGGGCTTGAGAATCTTGCCACTGTTCACTTTAAATGTCACAGTGTGGATTCGAAAGTACAAAAATGTAAAACCAGAAAGATGACCCTCAACTGTGCTCCAAGTGTTATGGGAATGTCTCCACCTGAGTTCTCTGGCCCTCAGACTCTTTGATCTGGTAGTAGGAAATTGTGACGTAGACCGCTATGAAAAATAACCCCCCAAGTGTGATGACAATGTTTGTGTTTCCAACCCACTTGGTAGCTGAGATGCTTAGGGTTCTTAAACCCAGGAAATTCCCCAAATAGACAGCTTCTATAGGGGTGAGGGTTAGAGCTGGTGCCTTGATCACCTTGCAGTTCAGCTAGGAGCCAGACACGGGATTCAGCTCAGCCCTGTCTCTGCAGTGTCAAGTGAGGGTTGACTACTTACAGGACTGCCTTTATCCAGAGGAAAATCTCACGTAGCCAAATGCCCTTCTGCCCCAGGTGCGGCATATAAAGCATAACGGTCACCAGAAGTCCCCCTGGCTGGTACAACCCATGCTTTCTGCCTTCTTTTATCAGAGCACAGGGCTCTCTGGCAGGTAGCCAGAGATACCTTGTACAACATCTTTAACTTTTCATTTGTGCACAACCGGTCTCTCCAACTGGTTTAAACACCTGTAAAGGCAGCAGGGAGTCGTCAAAAGAGCCAGGCTGAGAAAAACTAACTTAACCTCTCTAAGCCATTCTTCTAACAAAATCAGAAATAATTCCTGCCTGACAGTGTTGCATTAAAGATTAAATTTATTTTAAAAGCCAGTAAAGTGTCAGACATAATACATAGTCCAGAGCAGGCCCTGGAAATGATAGATGAAAGGGATCACCATTAAATATCTTTGCTGTATCTCTTGCGTGTCCTTTCCCCAAGCTGGACCTCCAGAGAGCTATTGGAAAGCCTTGCACCGGAGAAAGAGATCATACTACACTGTCAATATCAACATGCAGGAAAACAAGAATGATGCCAGTTGTGATCCCGCACCCTGAAAATCTATAAATGGAAGATCGCCACATTTCCGGAGGTAGAAACAAAGGAAGGGGGCCTACAGCAGAGACATCCCTCCACTGAGAAGTCCTCAGACGCTGGAGTGTGACTGACAGCTCACGGGGGCCCCGTGAGTCGTCTTCACCCTGATGGTGAAGATTGCCACCCCCAGAAAGGCGAGCAGAGGAAAGACGGGCATTACCTGCCAAGAGAGCACACCCTGACCCAGCAAACTGAGGAAATCGTCAACAACGTGCGCAAGGATTCAGCCAAACAACGTTCACGAGTAAAGTTGTCTTAGCATCAAAATACTGGCAACTAATCTAATTGTCCGAAGTGGGGAATTGGTTAAATAAATTACGGTGCATCTACAAAATAAGCACATCTACTCTATTTAAAATGAACATGCTAAAGAATATTTGATAACATTGCAAAATCTTCTAGATGTGTTTTAAAAGGGAAAACCATGCTATAAAACACTTGATGTTGTCATCTATTATCTGTAAGAGAAGTGAAGCAACACGCCAAAAAGATAAGAGCAGTTATTTATAGAAAGCAGATGGGACTAGGTGAGATCTTTCTTCACCTTTTCTCATCCGTGCTTTCTACATTTTTTTAAAAAAAAAATAAGAGTATCATGATTTTATACAAAGGAGGGAATCGTTAGTGTGAGACAGAGAGAAAGGAAGGAGAGAGAGGAGGAAAAGGAAAAAAGGAAGGGAAGGAGCTCAGAAAGCAGGGCTGATACACATCTTCCTACCAAGCTGCTTCCTTCCCCCTACAAGCCTGTCTGCTCTGTTTCTTCAAAGCTTCAGGGTAGGAAAAACAACACAAGCCACGCTGCTAGTAAAAGATCACAGATGAAAGGCTGGGAACATATATCCAATGCACTAACGCATAGTTAATATTTATGATCAGAGTTAAGTGTGATTTAAGGGTAATTTTAAGCAAAAATTTCTTTGTCTTCCCCATGCACTCCTAAAAGCATGAAAGTGTCCTGAAACTACCCAAAAGCTTTCAGCTGAGTGGAATGATCCAGACAGAGCAATATGGGAACATCATCTTCTTCAAAAAGCATCTCAAGGGAAAATACAGTTTACAGCAAACAGTATTAAGGAAATGATTATGTGGAGCAGCACTACCTGTAGGTCCCAACCTGAGTTGGGTAAGAACCACGGCACAGTGTTGCAAGCAGGGGTGGAGGAAGCCAGAGAGCCCGGGCTGCAGTCCCTTCCCTCCCTTCTGCTGGACCTCTGTCTGCCTCTGTTGCTTCATTCTGGGGCTAGAAAAAGTAGTGGTAACTCATAGGGCTTTCATTAGGATTAAATGAGTGTTTAGAGCCTTGACTGATTTATGGAGGAACTCCATAAATAAATGATTGGTTGTTCTACTGTATTGGTTGCCTGGCGTGCATTCCCCTTCCTAACTCTATCCCAGATTACCCTCATGAAATCACTACTCTCCTCTTCTTAACCCTGTTATTTTGGGTGGAATTGATCCCACTCTCACTCCAAAGGTGGGCACTGATTGGCTTAAGCCATTCTTCTGAACGCTGATGGTTGTTTCAGGAAAGGGCCCAGGACCCAATTCAGGCCAATGAGAGAGAAGCAATCCTGAGGCCTGTGAAGAGTCTCCAGAGGAGATTCCACCCTGCCCTAGAGGGTGTTGTGTATGAAGATGGAGCCTGCAGCTGCCACAGCCATTCGGCTACCATAAGGGAGGTGCCAGGGGGCCCCATATAAGAGTTGAAATGAGGCCAATGCTAAAGAAAGCTCTTGGTGGTATCACTGGAGTCCCTGGATCAGGCCTCGCCTGAGGTCAGATCTCCTGCTAAACATCTCAGCTCTATGAAGCAATAAACTGATATTTATGCTAGTTAAGTTTGGTCTTTTGTAATTTGCACATAAGAAGCCCTAATTGATCCACTTTTCTAAGATGAATAATCCTTTGCCTTTCTTTCTCAGCACCCTGAGTATGTTCCAGGCATTCTCTACATCAATAGAATTTGATGAAGAGTTGAGTCTCATACTCTCTTTCATTTTCTTTACAGAAAATGAAAGCAAATAAACCTTCAGCTGCCCTCAGCCTTTCCTACCTCAACTATTGCAACCCCCTTGCCCAATTTCCAAGGTCCCCTCCAAAACCAACCACAGGAAATGAAAAATGATCCAGTAGTTTAGAATAAGAAAAACACAAAAACTAAGTCAGATGCCTAAAACTTTGTGTTCTGTGCATGTCTGTGTGCCTGTTAATCCAGTAACTACCCAAGAAGGAAGTACAAGAAATATAATTTGCAACAATATACTTAACCATCTTGATGAAATTTCAGTACAAAATGGATGTTTCTGGGATTCTGTGAAAAGCTGCTAGAAAGACTGGGCACATTACTCGCACAGCTTTGAATCACCCCAACACCTAGGACAATGTCCCGCATCTAATAGGTACCAGTACACACTTGTTGAATTGAAATTGCCTATCATTTAGGCTACACCTGCTCAAACCACAATTGCAACCATTTATTGAGCACCCACTATCCACCAGGCACTTTGCTGGCCAATTCATACATATTCTCATAGATAATTTATCTCAAAGCACATCTGCTTGGTAAGTACTGAACTTCCACTCCTATTTATAGAGGAGAAAACAGGCAGGCAGCTTGCCCAGGGCCAGACAGGTAGTAAATGACGGGGCTAAGATTAGAACCCTGACCTACTATGTAAAAGACACATTGACAGTGAATCACACATCACATGAGTATCAGTAGATGAGCAAAAGATCATGTGGTTACAAGATGTAAAGGTCAAGGGCACAGATATTTAAGAGGTGGGAGGCAGAGTGATGTAGAGGAAAAAAAAAAAAATACAGGAGCTCACACAGCTTTGCTATGATTGAGCTACATGACCTTAAACAGGACGAAGAATTCATTCACGCATTTGTTCAGACTCTCATTAAGGGTCTACTATGTGCTTAACACTCAGGAAACAATAGCAAATAAAACAAACACAGTCCATCTCCTTGTGGAACTTGCAATCCCATGAAGATCCCAGAAGTCCAAAGACTCTTTGGGATCACATAGTCCAACTCTCCCTTTGACAGATGCAAGGACTGGGACCCAGACAGAGGGAGGGACTTGCCCAAAGTTACACAGTGAGTTGGTTAGTGGCAGAGCTGGCCTAAAACTCAGCTCTTCATGTGGCTCACTACAATGCTCCACAAATAAAAAGATGAACTGCCTGCCCCCAGCCCCACAGGACTCCCATAATAACTGAGATGGGGTATTTGAAAACAGTTGAAAAGGCCTATTATTATGAATAAAGATGTTCATTACAGCACTGTCAGAAGTAGCAGGCACATGCACACACTCAAAGTCACTGGAAACACCTTAAATGCACTCCAAGTGAGGTCTTGTTAAGTAAACTGTGGCATATCAATATAATGGATGCTTTTGCTACTAAAAAGACATAATAATAACAAATGTTAGGTTTACTGGCTTGGTCTTGGGAATGGCCATGGTGTTTTGTTAAGCATGGGGGGAAAGCAAGTTGGAGACCAATGAATATAACATATTCCCATTTTTTGTTTGTTTCTTGGCTTTAATAGGAACATGTAGATGTGCTCATGTTTTGTATACTCATGTTTGAACAAAGGTATGAAAATACATACAACATTGGCTTCCTCAGGGGATGGGACTGGAAGACAGAAGGGGGCAATTATTAACTTTTTATATACAAATTCTATCATCTGTCTTGGTACAGGCATGCATACTTTTATTTTTGTTCTAAAAATTATTCTTTTTAAAATAGGTAATATATTCACGTGGTTCAAAATTTAAAAGAGACAAAAGCACATAGAGTAAAACGTATCCTACTCACTCTGTCTTCCAGAGTAGGCTCTAAGTTCCCTTCGGCTCTCAGTTTCCTGTGTATCTTTCCAGAGATAGCGAATGCAAATACTGAGATCGCTGTTATGTATGCATAATACATAACATTGCACCTTGGTTGTTTTTCACTTGACAACATTTCTTGGCTATATGTTGTCTAGTCAGTTCAGGCTGCTATAACCAAATACCATAGGGTAGTATTCTGGCTGGCTTACACAACAAAATATTTATTTCTCATAGTTCTGGAGGCTGGGAGTCTGAGATCAGAGTGCCAGCATGATCAGGTTCTTGGTGGAAGCCCTCTTCCAGGTTTCAGGTGGATGCCTTCTCGCTGTATCCTCACACGGCAGAGAGAGAGGGAAAGCACATGAGCTCTCAAGACCTAATTACCTCCCAAAGGCACCATTTGGGGATTGGGCTTCCACATACAAATCTGGGGGAACATAAACATTCGATCCATAATGTGTACCATATCCATATGCATCATGCTTCCTTTTCTATAGCTGTGTTTATTTAACCAACCCCTTCCTGATGGACATCTAGGTAGTTTCCAGTCTTTGCTCAAATAAACAATGCTGAAAAGAGCAACGTTTTAAAATTATTCTTCAAAAATCACACCAGATCATGTCATTCCTCCACTCAAAAATCTCCAGGAGAATCTGGTTTCATTCACAGAAGGAATGAAAATCCTTCCAATGGCCCAGTGAAATCTCTACCTCACCTCGCCCCTTGGGACCTCACTTCCTACCACCACCCCCCGCCCTCTCCAATGGGTGACAAAGGCCTTCTTGCTGCTCCACGGAACTCTGCTCAGGCTCCCTCCTTCACCTCCTTCAAGGTTTTGCTCACATCTTACCTTCTTAAGGAGATGCTGCATATATTAAATCACACCTACTCCCCAGTACTCTTCCCCCTTGTTCACTCTCCACCAGTTTTTCCGTAGCACTGGTCACCTTCTAACATACTGTGTAACTTTCTTATTTATTATATTAGTTGTCATCTGTCTTCCCCCACTAAACTGTAAGCTCCCTGAGGGCAGGAATTTGTGTCTGTCTTGCTCACTGATGTGTCTCCAGTGCCTAGAAGAACACAGTCATTGGCACATAGTAAGGTGCAATAGATATTCGGTGAATGAACAAATAGGAATGAATGTCATAAGCATGTGAGCATACTTTATGACATACATATTTTTAACAAATTAAAGTAAATTAACAAGTAGGAAAAAAGGAAAGGCATATCATATTTGGAGAAGGGAGTAGAGGAGTTGCAGATACAGCCACTGTCTTTCAAAACCAGACCTTCTCCTGCAAGCACAGTGCAAGTTGGATGTGATTTCCTTGTGTCACTTTGCACGTGTGTCTCATGCAATCCTCACATTAACGTGTGAGTTCAGTAAGTGCCATTGTTACCCCTTTTTAGAGTTGAGGAAACTTGAGCACAGAGCAGTGAGGTGGGGTGTCCAAGGTCACACAGTGGCAAGGTGGAAGAACCCCCAGCATGGACGAAAGGCAGCAGCCTGGGCCCAGAACCGGGCTCCCAACTACCAAACTGCAACTCAAGTTTCTATTCAAGCCAGCGGACGTTTTAAACCAAGTCAATTCCTAGAAAGCCACTAATAAATCACCATAGTCCAACATTCTTAACTTTATTTTCACACATAGACACACACAGCATTGAGAGAGCCAAGCTCCTGCTCCAAGCTAATGACACGTTGAGATTTAAGTAAGTCACTCAAGGTCACACTGCAGTATCATGGAGCTAAGATTCAAATCCAGATATTCCTCATTCCTGAGCTTACCCTCAAGCACCATGTCACACTGCCTGCACTTGAACCAGAATGAACGAAAAATAAACAGGAGGGCCATGTGCACGTAAAGACCAAGGAGCTCCCAGGAGTTTCCTTGTCTCCAACGACTCACATCAGCCACCAAGGCTGCCATCTGCTCTGGAAAAGCTTTGACTTACAAGGTTCTTTCAACAGGAAATATTGCCAGCTCAGATAGCAGTACCTTGGTCACAGCAGTGTCTGGGAGCTCTGGCCCATGTCAACAGAGCACGAGATAACACCATTGCCAGGCTTGAAGTAGTAGCTAAGAGGCAGCTCTCGGTCATCCTCCAGGCTACCAATGTGGCCATCGGAATGTCTGAGTGACGGACAGTGTCAGCACAGCTTAGGCCTCCGAGACCCATGTACTCTTGCTATCCACATCTCCTATCAGAACATCGTAAGTCATGGTTCCATCTGAAGTGACATACCCTTCCAGGGCAGGGGGCAGCTGACAATTTGCCATTGACCTAGAGCAGGCTCATGAGTCTCTTGATGCTGCCTGTTTGCACTGGTGAAATAAAAACGAAGCATTAAGTCTACATGTATTTATGGGTGGTTGCCTAGGTTTGGGAGGCCCGTGTTGAGATGATACTAGTTTCTGGTGGTCTCACGACATCTCTCTGGGTCCCAGTTCTCTCATCTGTAGAGCTGGTGGCTGGGACGAGGGCTGTGAATTCAGGCTCAGTTTCTCCCTGAGCACTGACCATGGCCAGTCCCCGTGCCTGGGACCCACACATGTTCCTTGTGCTGCTTCAGTCCTCACTCCCAGCCAGTGCAGGAGGGCCCCAGAAAAGCAAGGATGCCAAAGAAAGAAATGCTTTAAAAGCAACAGATAATTCAACAAAAACACCTAGATGGTTTCTGATGGAGAAATTCCTGAGCTTTTCTGGATTTCTTTACACTAAATTTATGATTTTTGCTTATGGAAGGGAGCACTATAATCTTTTCATATTTGTAAGCTTACAATCGGGCCCTGTTTTTATTGTTGTTGTTTTTTTTTTTTTTGAGACAAAGTCTCGCTCTGTGCCGTGGTGTCAGCCTAGCTCACAGCAACCTCAAACTCCTGGGCTCAAGCAATCCTACTGCCTCAGCCTCCCGAGTAGCTGGGACTACAGGCATGTGCCACCATGCTGGCTAATTTTTTCTATATATATTGTTAGTTGGCCAGATCATTTCTTTCTATTTTTAGTAGAGATGGGGTCTCGCTCTTGCTCAGGCTGGTCTCGAACTCCTGACCTCGAACAATCCACCCGCCTCGGCCTCCCAGAGTGCTAGGATTACAGGCGTGAGCCACCACGCCCGGCCAAGACCCTGTTTTGAAAATGTGGAAAATTCTGACCTCCTCTTTCCAACCCTTTGTTCAAAAAAATTCTGTTGTGGTTTTTTTTTTTTTTTTTTTTTTTTATGTTTTTGTTTTTGAGATAGACTAGAGTGCAGTGGCATGATCATAGCTCACCACAGCCTTGAACACCTGGGCTCAAGGAAGCTCCTACCTCAGCCTCCTGAGTAACTGGGACTACAGGTGTGCATCACCATGCCTGGCTAATTTTTTCTATTTTTGCAGAGATGGGATCTCACTATGTTGCCCAGGCTTATCTTGAACTCCTGGGCTCAAGCCACCCTCCCGACTTAACCTCTCACAGTGCTAGGATTACAGGTATGAGCCATCACACCTGGCAAAAAAATTCCTACGAACCTCCGTGCTCCATTTTAAAAAAGGGAGCAACTGCCCAGAGCTACCTCACGAGGAGACATATTTCCATGTAAGGGGATATAGATCACTCATCAGGAGAGCAAAGAAGTATGCGCAATGGTATTCCCTACAGCATTGTTGGTAAGATCAAAATAGGGAAACAATCTAAATGTCCACCAATACAGTGCTCATTAAATCAATCACGAGTACATCCATTCTAAAGAATACTGGGCTGCCCTTAAAGTGAACGCAGTAGATCTGTACATGCAAAATGAAATGTTCTCCAGAACCCTTTCCTAGCTGAAAAAATCAAGATGCACAGCAATGTATACCAGCCTCCCATTTGGGTTTTTTTTTTTTTTTCAAAGAAATCTATATTCACATATGCTGATTTATACAGGGAATTTTCCCAGAAGGGTAAACAAGAAACTGTTACCAGCGGTTATCTCTGGGGATTAGACTAGGCGGCTTGAGTAAAAGGAAATGAAACTTTATTTTCATTCTATACACTCTTGTACTGCTTAATTTTTTTCATTATTTATGTGCAGAATTTCTATTTAAATAAACAAAAGGGCCACATTTATGTACTATATTGTTATCAATATTAATGGTAGAAGATGATGAAAGGTCATATTCTGTCAATACCAATTAGAAAGTGTTCATTTAAAAGACGGATAGAGCATTTATTATGTGCAAAGTGACATGCCGCATGTCTGAGGCTCAGAGATGCCTGAGACCTGGCTTGTTCCTTCAGGCGGGCACAGCAGATGACGTTAACCTCTGGAGGGAAGCGGAATAGATTCAAGGTGCACCGAGGATCCAAAACTTCCTTACAGTGTGACTGGGAAAATCAGATCACCTCCGTTTCTTCACCTGTGAAATGAGGATATCCAAACAGCCTACTCCTCCACCCTCATGGAGCTGGTATGAAGAATAAAGGACACAGCAGGCACAATGCCCAGCCCTGGTTCTTAGTAAACAGGAGCCAGTGTGACAAGCACGGGGCATTGTTATGACAGGTATGTTCTGTATTCTTTCAAAATCAGGAACCTCTTAGTTTTTGATAACTCACTCTCCCTCCTCATCCAAACATGCTATCTGAACTCAAGAACAAAATAGATTTGGAGAGTAGGGGATATCCTCATTCTTAAGAAGCTTAGAAGAGGAATCTGAGCTAAGCCTTGAAAGATAAATAGGCCTTCAACAGGCAGAGGAGGGAAAGAAGAGAAGCCAGGAATTCCTTGCTGAGAAAACAACAGGAATTCAGAGAAAGCGGCAATAAATGTCTGAGGAATGACCAAGAACCCAGATGGGTAGGTACCTCCATCATGGGACACCACTGGGTCAATCAGGGTGACGTTTCAAATGCTGGGAGGAGGAGCTTTCAGAACAAGGTAGATACTGAACATTGAGGAGCAGTGGAATTTCTTGACCCAATAAGAAGGTGATGAGGGCAGTGGCAGTGAGAATGGCAGTGAGAAGATGGAATCTGAGTAACCCTAGGATGTGGACTCCCTAGGGTTTTGTGACTAGTTGGGTATTTAGTGGGGAAGTCGAGGAAGAAGTTGAAGAAAACCTCCAGACTTCTAGTTAATGCAATAAACCTGAGCTTTCCTTGACAGTTGGAGGGGGAAATGGTGATACATGTCCGTATGTATAATGTTGCCAAACAGTTTCCCCTTTTTGTTTTAATTTCTAACCTGTCAGAAGCCCTGAGCACGCTTCTCTTTAAGTCCTTCAATGAATATTTATTGAGCACTTACTGCACATCAGCGGCTGTGCCATGAGCCAGCCACACAACGGTGAAGAAAACACAGTCCTGGATCTCACAGAACCTGAAATCCACTTGGGAGTCCCGGCAGGTTCACAGACCATCACACTCATGCTCAGATAGGAGAATTCCTGGGAAATTGGGATTTCAAGGAGGGGTACCTACTGCAGACTGAGATTTCCGCCAAAGCTTAGAGCATGACTTCAAAACCGAGAACAGAAAGAGAAATACGATTTACAGAGGCAAAGACCAGGAAAGAACATTGCAAGCAGAGAAAACAACAAGCATGGTGGCCTTGAGAGCTGGAGGAGCTGCAGAAGTGTCACATGGCTGGATGGAGAACGGAAGGTGGGGAGTAGGTGAAGTAGGGCCAGGTCATGAGGTCACATGCTCGGACTTCATGCAAGAGAGTCAGTCTCTGGGCATTTCTCAGGGCCAGCAAGAAGCAGCAGTGGCCCGTGCCCTACAGCTCCAGTGTGCACACTTGGAAGGATTGTGTCGAGTCACATGGGCCTGGGAGCCTCCTCGCAAAGCCTGAGCAGAAGCACGAGTCCAGCCAACGAGGCAGAGCCAAGTTTTAATTTGAAATGATGACTTTGCTTTTGTATCAGATTTCTAAATAGGGGTTTTTATTTCAGCCCCAACCATGTCATGTGCACTGAGTTCCTCCTTTCACCCCTCTTCTCTTAAAAAAAGAAAAATAAAACCCTGTGCAAACATCCATGCAAAGGTTGATATGCAAGTGTGACAAAGTGGGACATCCACACGTAGAGAACCTCGTCTGTAGACTTCTCTCATCCTTTCACTAGGCAATAATAACAGCCCCCGAGACCCTTATAACCATTATCTCACCCTTGGGACACAGTAAAGTAAGAGCAAGTTTCATTTTGATTTTGGTTCTGATGCTTCAAAATACTATGTACCTAGCCCAAGGTCACCGAGTAATTTGTGGGTTTATAGGGGCAGGATAGCTTGCTTTACTCTGTTTTACCAGTTACTTCTCTCATTCTTTTCCTCTCCATTCATTTCCTCTTTCCTTTCCCACTCTATTAGTTGCATATAATAGAGATTTACTTATTTGTTTGCAGCAAGAGATGGAGGAATGGAAGAAAGTGCCGGGGAAATAAGGAGGCAGGGCATGTAGGGGAATCCAGGAACCACAGTGGGACATCAGGAAGAGCAGAACCATTCCAGAGGGCAGTCTGACAGATGCTGGCTCATCCAAAGAGGCCCAGGGACAGGGATCAGGTGGCCCTTGCCCTTGGGCCTCTGCCATTCCTGTGTTTCTCAAACTTGGTCCTTGGGACACTAAAGAGACATGACGATTAAGTGGAATTACTGACTCTAGATAGGATCCTGGGCTGTATAAAGGACATTATCAGGATAGTCGGTGATATCAGACTGAAGATCAGATAAGAGTATTGTATCAATGTTAAATTTCCCGGATTTGACCACTGTACTTTGATTGTGTAAGAGAAGTCTTGTTCTCAGAAAATATATACTGAAGGGTTTAGGAGTAAAGGGGCTTGATGTATGAAAACTACTCTCAAATAGTACACAAAAAATGTGTGTGTGTGTGTGCTTGTAGAGAGAGAGAGAAAGAATAAAGCAAATGAGACAAAATGTTTACAGTTGGTCAATCTGGTTAAAAGGTAAACAGAAGTTCTTTTTCTGCAATTTTAAGTTTGAAAATGCTTTTTAAGTTAAGAAAAAAGATTACATGAAACAAAATTAATTATTTTTAAAAGGCCAAAACTATGATCCTGGATCAGATGTATCAGAATCACTCAGGGCTTGGTTTAAAATACTGTACCAGTGACTGACCCCCATCCCAGAACAATGAAATCTGCATCTCTGGAGCTGAGGTCTGGGAAGTGGCATGTTAAATGAGCATCTCACGTGACTCCTATGTGCACTAAAAAGCATGACTTTCACCTGTTACATCAGGACCACTCCAGGTTTCCTACAACTTCAGCTCTCTCAGGTATTTCTTAGATCAAAATTCTCAGCAAAGAGAGACTCCAATGGCCCAGCCCATCTGTGGATACCAGGCCCCGTTGCAGGCTGCTACAAACCCATTCATTGGCTGCTTTGGGGTCAAGTGCCTGGTCCAGCATCACTGACTGAGGACCAGGGTCCCTTGGTCCTCTTGGGGTTGCCCCTTCTTAGTGGGCCAGATTCACCTTTAAAAGGGTGATAAAAACAAAGGCCCTGTCCCTAACTTTTCTAATACAACATCCTTAATAAAGACTCCCACAGCAAAGCCCTTTCAACAGACACTACATGTTTCCTTCCCTAACAAGAATACTGATCCCTGAAAATTGGAGGTAATCGGAGGTTTTACCCAATTTAAATGTAGTCTTTGGAAAGCAGAAACATGGAAAGTCCCTACGTAACTTGAAATCAAATGTTTTCCCCAAGGACCAATGGTTGTCCTTAGTCATAGGCTGTGTCATGCATTTAAGTGCATGAAGTATAGGCCGGGCCCGGTGGCTCACTCCTGTAATCCTAGCACTCTGGGAGGCCGAGGCGGGCGGATTGCTTGAGTTCAGGAGTTCGAGACCAGCCTGAGCAAGAGCGAGACCCCGTCTCTACTAAAAATAGATAGAAATTATACGGACAGCTAAAAATATATATAGAAAAATTAGCCGGGCATGGTGGCGCATGCCTGTAGTCCCAGCTACTCGGGAGGCTGAGGCAGACGGATCGCTTGAGCCCAGGAGTTTGAGGTTGCTGTGAGCTAGGCTGACGTCACGGCACTCACTCTAGCCCGGGCAACCGAGTGAGACTCTGTCTCAAAAAAAAAAAAAAAAAAAAAATAAGTGCATGAAGTATAAAGTGTCTGAACAGTTTATCAAGGTGTTTATGAACATCTGGTTTTCCAGTAAGGAAATATCACCTGGGTGATGCCATTTGGCTTTAGGCAGTACCTTCTTCACATAGCATATTGCTGGATATTTTTAAGTCAAGACTTAAGAGGCAAATGATCAGGAAGGTAGGATGTAAAAGTATTGACTCCTCCATTTCCCTCAGACCAAGTCTCTTACTCGCTCCTTCTCCCACAGCCAGTCTTATAAATCCATTTATTCTGTGGACTAAATTGTTTATCCTCCACCCCCAAACTTAAATGTTGAAGCACTAGCCCCCAATGTGATGTGGTATTTGGAGATGGGGCCTTTAGGAGGTGATTAGATTTAGATGAGGTCAGCAGGGTGGAGCTCTCACGATGGGATCGGTGCCCTGATAAGTAAAGACATGAGACAGCTTACTGCCTCTATGCTGTGAGGATATAGCAAGAAGTCAGCTCTCTGCAAACCAGGAAGAAAGCCCTTACCAGGAACCAAGTTATCTGGCACCTTAATCTTGCTTGGACTTCCCAGACTCCAGAACTGTGAGAAATAAATTTCTATTGTTTAAGCCACCCACTCTGTGGTATTTTGCTATAGCAGTCCAAGCCAAGTGAGACAATTTCCAAAACAAATCACCAATGCATCTATTTTTCTCCAACACCACTGTCACCAGCCAATTCCAAGCATTCATTCTCTCTCCCTGGACCACTGGTCCCCTGTTTCTGTTCTTCCCCTACACATAGCAATTAGAATTATTTTTTAAACTTGTTATTTTAAATAATGTCAAGCCTATAGAATACTATCTGCATCTGGCCAAGAGGGAGCAACAGGAACTGGATTTATTCTGCCACCTGAAACAACTGAAACACTAAACAAAATACACAAAACAAAGGTTTCCAAGGCAATGAAATACAGTGATATCTGAGAAGTGGAAACAAAGGAGGCAAGCCCTCAATTGCTCCAGGCCTTCGCTCCAGGCCAGAGCACAGAGAGGGGCAACCCAGGCAGAACCCAGCAAACTCCTTTGAGTTAAGACAGAGTCAAGAGTCTTTGAAGTCCACAGTGACTGGAATTCACAGGAGAGAGTATCAGAGAGAAGCAGGTGCACAGAGAGAGACCACCAGAGTCCTGCAGAAGGTCTCCCTTGAGTATTGAAGAGAGTATTGAATGCATTCATTCAATACTAGGGAAAGAACACCTGAAAGAATTGAAGGGAAGGGTACCTGGCATTCACTCTGGGCCAAAAATAGTGCCTGTTCCCTCCCACCAGGCTGGAAAACCTCATAATTCATGAGGCATTGAATAGAGTAGTAAGAAGGCTCTTGCCTTATAGAAGGAAATAACCAGCCCTACACTAGATGCTGCTCTGATCCTGTTTATCAAATCTTAAAAGATCTGAAAGGATTAATCTGTTTCCAGGTAACTTAACTGCATCCCAGATGAAAGCTCAAGAATATTTAAGGATAAAAAATATCCAGAATAACAAAAATATTTCAGGAAAACAAAACTATGCAGCACCCAAAAAATTAAAATTTACAATGTCTGGCATCCAAAAATCTATATATACACACATGCATACATAGAAGCAGAAAAAACAAGATCCATAATAAGGAGAAAGATCAATTAATTGAAACTTTCCCAGAACTAACACAGACATTAGAATTAGCAGACAAGGACATTAAAACAGTCATTATAACTGTATCCTGTATTTTGAAAGAATTAGGTAGAGTCATAGAAGATATTTTTAAAAGACCCAAATCAAATTCCAAGAAGTGTACATTCACATTTTGTGCAAAAAGAAACAAAAAAGAAAATTAAAAAAAAACAAACAAATTCCAAGAAGTGAAAACTACAATATCTAAAATGAAAAGTACACTGGATGGGATTAAGAGCAGATTAGAAATTGTGGGAGAAAATATTAGTGAAATTGAAGACATACCAATAGAAACTCTACAAAATGGAAACACAGAAAGTTAAAGGCTGGGAAAATAAACAGAGCATCAGTGAGCTATGGGACAGCTTCAAGAGGCCTATAATACATGAAATTATAGTCCTCAAAAGAAGGGAGGTAGACAGAAAAAAATCAAGAAATAATGGATGAAAAAAATGATGAAAATTATAAACGCAGAGATCCAAGAAGCTCAGCAAACCTCAAACACACACAAAAAATAAAATAAAGTAAAGAAAATGACACCAAGGAACAGTATAATCTAGTCATTCAAAGTCAATGTCACAGAGAGGGAGAGTATCTAGGGGAAAAAAGGACAGTCTAGCTACAGACCAACCAGGAAAATGACAAAAGCAGGATCTTGCTGAAAAATACGCCAATGAGAAGACAGTGGAGCAGAATCTTTACAGTACTGAAAGGAAAAAACACTGTGAACCCAGAATTCTTTAATAAAGACTTTTCCAGATGTACGAAAGCTGAAAGAATTCATCACCAAAAGACCCACACTATAAAAAATGTTAAAAGAAGTTTCTTCAGACAGAAGAAAAAAAGATGGAAATCCACACAAAGGAATAAAGAATATACCGACAACTAGTTTTAAAGTTTTCTTATTATTTAAATCTCTTTAAGATATAATTAACTGTTTAAACAAAAATGATGACCACACAATACAGGGTTTATAACATAGTAGGAAGTAAAAATGTATGACAGTAATAGCACAAAGGCCAGGAGGAGAGAAATGGAAGTGTACTGTTGCAAGGTTCTTACGCTCTATGTAAAGTGACTTAACACTCGAAAGTCTATTGTGACAAGTTAAAGATGCAGACTTAAAACTCAAAAGCAGCCATTAAAAAAAGTTATAGCTAATAAAGCAACAAAGAAGATTATTTAACAGATATTCACTCCAAAAGAAGACATAAAAAAGAGGGAAAGAGAACCAAAGAACAGATGGAACAGATAGAAAATCAACAGTAAGATGATAGCCTTAAACCTAGCCATATCAATAATCAAAGCTATGGAAAAGTTGTGAGAAGAGTACAAAGAACTCAATTGTAGTTTACATGCAGATTCACCAACTTTTAATGTTGTTCCACACTTGCTTTTACCACGCACCCAATACATACCTTTTTTTCTGAATATTTTGCGAGTGTGTTGCAGACATCATGCCCTTTCACCCCATACACTTTCACATGTATTTTCTAAGAACAAGGACATTCTCTTACATAACCACAGGCAAGTTATCAAATTCAGGAAATTTAACAGTAATACAATCCTCTTATCTAAAATAACAGTCCATTTTTAAATTTCATCAGTTCCCCTTGTAGGGTTCCTTTTACCGACCTATTTCTCAATCCAGGATCCAGCCCACAGTTGCAAACTGCATTAAACTGTCATGTCTCTTTAATACGGAACTGTTCCTCAGCCCTTCTTTGTCTTTCCTGATCTTGACAGTTTTTTCCTTTCATTTTTAGTTGACATGTGATAATTATACATATTTATGGGATACAGAATGATATTTCAATACATGTGTACAATGTGTAATGATCAAATCAGGGTAATTAACATATCTATCACCTCAAACATTTATCATTTCTTTGTGTTGTGAACATTCAAAATGCTCCCTTCTAGCTTTTTGAAAATATACACTAAATTACTGTTAACTATATTCACCCTACCGTACTACAGAACACAGAACACTGGAACTTGTTCCTCCCATCAAGCTGTAACTTTGTATCCATTTACCATCTCCTTATCCTCCCTCCCCCCACCCTTCCCAGCTTCTAATGACCACAATTCTATTTTCTGCTTCTATGAGCTCAATTTTTTTTTGGCTGCCATATATGTTTGAGTGAGAATGTGTAGTATTTATCTTTCTGTGCCTGACTTATTTCACCTAACATAATGTCCTCTGGGCTCATCCATGTTGCCACAAATGACAGGATTTCATTTTTTAATGGCTGAATAATATTCCATTGTGTATATATACCACATTTTTTTATCCATTCATCTGTTGATGGATATTTAGGTTGATTTCATATCTTGGCTATTATGAATAGAGCTGCAATAAACATGGGGGTACAGGTACCTCTTCGATATACTGATTTCCTTTCTTTTGAATAAATATTCAGTAGTGGGATTGCTGGATCATATGCTAGTTCTATTTTTAGTTTTTTGAGAAAACGCCATACTGTTTTCCATAGTGGCTATGCTAATTTACATTCCCACCAACAGTGTATGAGTTCCCTTTTCTCTGCATCCCCGCTAGTATTTGTTATTTTTTGGTCTTTTTGATAACAGCCATTCTAACTGGGGTGAGATAATATCTCATTGTGGTTCTGACTTGCATTTTCCTAATGATTAGTGATGTTGAACATTTTTTGATACACTTTTTGGCCATTTGTTTATCTTCTTTCGAGAAATGTCTATTCAAATATAGAGGAAACACTTCAGGACATTGGTCTAGGCAAAGATTTTATGGGTAAGACTTCAATAGCATAAGACAACAAGAACAAAAAGAGACAAATGGGCCTACAACAAACTAAAAAGCTTCTGCACAGCAAAGAAAACAATCAACACAATGAAGAGACAACCTGCTGAATGGGAGAAAATATTTGCAAACTATTCATCCAACATAGGATTAATATCCAGAATATACAAGAAACTCAACTCAATAGCAAAATAATAATCATCATCATCACCTTATTAAAAAATGAGCAAAGGATCACAATGACCTTGACATTTTGAAAAGTGCAGGCCAGTCGTGGTGGTGTCGTTTAGTTTGGTTTGGTTGTAGAATGTCTCTCAATTGGAAGTTGTTTGATAAAAGTAACTTTTTAAATCTAAATCAGATCATGACACTCTCCTGCTTAAATCACGCCCGTATTTTCCCTCCCCATGCACTTAGATTAATCACGGCACTACAAAGCCCTTTCTGAGTTGACCTCTGCAGTCTCCTCCCTTCACGCTCTCTCCCATCATGCCAGGCACAGGGGCTGCTTTCTTTCTGTTGCTAATGAACTCCAGCTCCTCCTCACCTCAAGGCTGTTGCATTTTCTGTTCTCTCTTCCCCCAGCTCCCATCCTTCAGTCCTCAGTCCCCAATCGCCAACTCAGAGGCGGCTTCCCCCAGCATCCTGTCAAAAGTAGCCCACCCCAAGAGCCAACCCCTGTCACTTCTCTGTTTATTTCCTTCAAAGCACTTATAACCATCAGGAATAATCTTGTTTACTTGATTTCCATTGAAATAAAAGCCCTGGGAGGGCAGGAATCTTGTCTGTCTTGTTCATGGATGAGTTCCCAGCATTTAGAATGTGACTGGGCACACAGAAGGCCGCAGTACATATTTTTGGAAAGGATGAATAAATAAGGGAGGAAGGGAGCCGAGAGAGAAAGGGAGAAGAGGAAAGAAATATGCTTTGGACTAAAAGAAATCCCAGCGACATAACTAACGTCTATTGAGAGCTTTCTGCATGCTAAGCTCTGGCTGTATACCAACTCATTCATGGGACAGTCAGAGTCTCGAGTAAGTCACCTAATTTCTTAGACCCTAGACTTTGTATCTGTAAAATGAGGAAGGCCCAACATTCTAGGAATATGTGAGCTTCTAACCGCAGACTCAGAGAGACACAGGGAAGGATGTTCAGGCTATCAAAGGGAATCCAGCAGAGGGTGGTGGAGAAAACAGCAGAGACCCATCCTGGGTGGCCAGAATGAAGGCGGGTAGAAGCCACCGCTTGTGGTAGCTTCCTGGAAGCTACCCTTTGAGCCATTGGAGGGAGCCTTTCCAAAGACCCCATTTTTACCACTTGATTCTACTCCTGGGCTGAGGAAATAAAACGTCAGAATCCAGACATGCTGAAGAGGCAGCACAGAGAAGCAGAGACAAGAGCTGGGGAAAGAGTTCTCTGACCTTCAAGTACCTGGTTCCAGGCTCTTCCAGTGGTCTGGCTTCTCTCCCATTCTTGGTTTCATAAGACACCCTCTAACCTGCAAGAGTCTTTTTTTTTTTTTTTTACTAAAGCTAGTTCAAGCTGGTTTCTGTTCATGCAGAGTGATTGTTGCTTTTGGAGGGCTGCCTTTGATTGTTTGAGGAATTCCCCCACTTAAAAGTCTTGGTGGGATGCAGAGAGCACCTCCCACTATAGACATTGGAAATGTCAGTCACTCACTTTCTTCTATCCCTTGCAGCTGAGATGGCTGAAGACATGGCCTAGGTTCAACCAATCTGATGTGCATATGCAATAAAATGAGGCCCCAGAGAATTCATTTTAATGGTGATGGTGACAGCAGCATCACCCTCCACCCTGTGTCACCAGCGGTGGTGGTGTAAGCTGGGGGTTTTTGATGGCAGCGGCACCCACGCCAGGCTGGCACTGTGTCATCATCACCCAGACTGCTACCCCAGCTGAGGCCTGACCTCCCTCTTACCATCTTTTATATGATCCCTCTTCCGTAGCTTTCCTGGCATGTCTCTGAACCACCTGACATGTTCTCAATAAACCCCTTTTTGGCTTAAGTCAGCAAGGATTGGTTTCTGTTGCCTTCAGGTAAGAACTCCAGTGGATCCAGTTACTTTCCACAAGAGTCCCAACTAGTTCTAGGAGCTTGGCCTTGCCTGAGTCTTCTTTAAGTGTGTATTTCCAGCTTCTCCCTGAGCCCTTTCCCTAGCCACTAGTTAATACTGTCCACTGAGCCCACACAGGGAGAACCAGCTGCAGGTCAAGCCTTCAGATGGAGAATCTCCTGTGGGACCTTATATTTTGGTGCTCAGATATGTGTTGCAAAGGCTGTTCCTGGCCCATGTCCCATCTTCACATCAATTAGGAAAAGGCTTGGCAAGCAGCTAGGGACGCCTTGTGCAGGGAATATCTGCACTGCCACGTATGAAGGCCTTGGTAGCACATGTCTTCCAAGGCCTTGTTGGGCTGAGCATGGCGGATTTGAGGGAGAATATATTAAACACAAGTTTACAAATGAACAGAATCTTCGTTTGGTTTGAGTTGAGTAGGGAGGCCAATTTGCAAGCCGTGGGCTTCATAGAAGCTTAAAGCAGAATCAGCAGTTTGCAACCTGGAATGAGTTTTCAGCATGGGGGGAGGTGGTCTTAAAACACCTTGACATTTTATTTAAAATGCTTTGGGGACCTACACTTTTCTGGAGAGAAGGACTATAACTCTCAGCTTGTCAAAAAGCCCTGAGATCTATCTACCACACACACGCACGCACACAAAAAAAAAAATTTTTTTTGAACTTAAAAACTACTAGTATGGTCCAATCTTTCATTTTACAAATAAGAATAAGGAAAGGAAGAACCAGACATGTTCAGTGCCTTTCCCAAAGTCACAGAGCTGATTAGAGGTCAAGTCAGGATGAAAATGCAGGTCCACAGATCAAATACCAGAATTCTCTATGCTTTAGGAGCACTCGCATTATCATCCCAATGAGAAGTCTGCATCAGGAGAATTCTAGCAGGTCAGGAATGTGCCAGAACAGGCAGCGAAGCCCTCACAAGAAGGAGTCTCCCAGCATGAGCAATGCAGCTTTTCCAAACCTCAGGTGTTCACGGCCCCAGCCACCCTGCCCAGCGCCCAGGGTAGAGGAGGCCTGCACTGGTGGTGGAGCAGACCCAGGGCCACCAGGGGTGAACTCACCCCTCTGCTGCTCCCCCCACACTCCAGTTCCCCCCATACATACTTGCAGGCACCTGCACGCAGGGGCTAAGCAGAGATCAGGAAACCCGTGGGCTGGAAAGCTGCAAGTTGCTCAGCTAGCGCTTTAAAACAAAAACATCTTAATATTTTTAAATTCTGAAACCCACACATATACACTAATCCCTCACATTACCACCCAGGCCACATGTGGGTGGGACAGCTATATACATTCACATACAACTGTCTCAGACAAGGCCTCCCTTCCTTGGGTACTTATGACATTCATTTCCTTGCATTGGTTTGAAAATATTGGGGGCAGGGACACCAAATAATTTCTCCAATGGCTTACTTACAGCAAATCTCATTTTCATTTTTTTTTTAATCTTACGCATTACTATAATAATAGCAAACACATAGGCCCAGCTCTGTGGTAAGCACTTAGCATGCATACTGTAATTTGATCTTCACAACAAGGACAAATACCATTATTGTTCCTATTTTATAGATAGGGGAACTGGGGCCACAGAGATTCAGTAACCTGCTCAAAGTCCCAAAACTAGTGGAAGGCAGAGCAAGGATTTAAGCCGAGGTCTCTTGGACTCCAGGCTCTAAACTCTTAGCTATTCCTAGAGGTTAAATTGCCTCCCAGGAGAAAACGGTGTCAGCTGGGATTTTTGAGAATCTGCAGCTTTCCCCAGCCCCTTCAGAGATTCTAAGCACAACACAAGAGGATGTCCTCCAAGGTCCTTTATCTCCTTCCAGTAGAATCAGGACTTTGGAGAGTCTTAGATCTTTAGCTCCAGAAAAATTTGAGAGATCATCTCTTCTAACCTCCTCATTTTACAGGTGAGGACAGAGAGGCCCAGAGAGGGCAAGCAGCAAGTGTGGGACACACAACTAGAGAGTGGTCCCTCAGCTCAAGTCCAGGAAGCCATCAACTATGTTCCCACAGTGGCACAGAGGGAGATATTTTGTCCACTATTATATGGGAGATGATTTTAGGAGTACATAGATAAAGCTTTAAATAATGTTGATCCACGTAATGAGAAAACTGTTCCCTTCTCACTTCTGTTTTGGTCTTTCTGATTATTTTAAGGATGGTCTCAGTTCAATGCTAGTAAGTCTTTAACAGCTCTGAAACACTTGCTAAACGCCCTTTTAAGAGAGAGTAAGGAGTTGGGGTGAAAAGAAAGAGAGAGACTGGATCTTTAGTGGGAAACAGTATCTACCTCAGCAAGAATTTAGTAACATTGTTTTATTTTCTTTGTTTTTTGTTACCCTCCAATTATGTCAAGTGATGTAAATTTTTCATTTACATAATACATTAAAATTTCCATTTAAACATATGTGTTTAGGCTAAAGACAAATTGAGTCAGTTTAAAGAAAAATATTCAATGAATACTGATCACTGGCTATAATACAAAGTAAACTAAAAAACATTAATGAAAATAAATAAACATGTTACTTCATTAAGACTTTGTAAGCAAATGACTCAGGAACAAAACTAAAACTTTAAAGCTTATGACTCTACTCGTGGTGGGGACATGTGGGTAGAAATCTATCACACTAATTTGGGGGTCAGCTCTATGCTCTGTGACTTCCTCTCCTCACTCCCCCACCACAAGCCCCGTTTGCCACTCAGGGACCTCAGGAGGAGCTGACACGAGGGTACAGTAGGAAGAGGAAACAGCCCCTGCCACCTCGGAGGGCTGTGTGAGCGGGTGGCGGCACTGGCAGGGGTATACCGCCCCCTGGTGGAAAGTTTGGAAATTAGTGCCGGTGCCTTTTTGTCTTCTGGTGCAGATAGGCAGGTCTGATTGATAATCTGATTGACACTTGTTACGAAGTACTTTCCTTGTACATCTCCTTTGTATGATATGCAAGTAGACATGTGAGCGTTAGTATACACTGCCTATGGAGACCACTTCAGGATAGTGAAGAGGATGTTACAAAATACATGATACAGAAAGGGGTTTTTGTGTCTGACAAGGTTGAGAATCATTGTCCTAGAGCAGTTAGACCGTCTCCCTGCTTTACTCACAGCCAGGGTGGGACAAACCCCTAAGGAGATCGCTTCATAGTACCAAGTGCACCTTCTCCAGCTGGATGCTGCATAGGTTACTTAACCCATCAGAGCCCAGGTTTCCGGCTGCCAAAAACGAACGCTTGTGCATACCCACACCCATGGGGCTGCCCCGAGATTCACGAGACGGTGCATGTGAGGCGCCGAGCACAGATCTGGCAGGAAGTGTTGATAAATGCTTAGGAATGTCGGGTGGCGGTGGTGGCAGCCATCTCCCTTCCACCAACCTCTCCACTCCGGTTTTATTTAAAGAAGTCTCAGTAAATATGCACTGACTGATTAAAAACAGAGTCAGGATTTTCCAGCAAAACTTACCACACCCGGCAAGCTGAGACTGTTCTGAAGACATCAAATCTCAACTTGCCGCCCATGTCAGCTAAAGGAACACTTCTAAATTAGAGAAAGCAGCAAGTGACTGGATAAGAAGGCAGGACGTGCCCCCTAGTGGCAGAGTTAGATTAGCGTGGATTCTGGGAGTGGAAAGCAGAGGACTTAATTTTCAAAGGGAAGGACAAAACCAAGTGTTAAGCTGAGTGACGCCTGAAAGATACAAGTGAGGATTTGCTGTCTACTCAGTGGACCATTGTAGACGCCTTTATGATCTGACTTTATCCAACAGCAAGTGACTTGCTCAAGGTCAGGTTAGTTAGCCAAGGGTAGAGCTGGGAATTGAACCCAAAGATGCCCACTACAGAGCCAGAAATCTCTTCCTAGACAGCAAGCCTCTTGAGAGTAGGAGCTGTGACTTGTGCCATCTTATATCCTTCCCAGCATGTAGCACCGGGTTATGCATATAACAGATACAGTATTCAATAAATTCCTTGAAATAACATTTACGACATGATCATTCTGTGCCCAGCACTATGAGAATAAATTATGTCATTGGGTGCTCACAATAACTGTATGAAGTAGCCTAGTTTACAGATAAGGACATTAAGTCTCAGAGAGGTTAAGTAACTTTCCCAAAATCACAATGTCGGGATTTGAACCCATGCACACTAACTCCAGAGCCTGAGCTCCTGTTCACTAGACCAGCAATTCTCAAGCTGTTTGATCTCGGGATTCCTTTACACTCTTAAGAAAAGTTATTAAGGACCAAAAAGAGCTTTTGTTTATAAGAATTATATCTACCAATATTTACAGTATTATAAATTAAAACTGAGGAAATTTTTAAATATTTACTAGTTGATTTAAACATTATCATGATAAACCTATTAATATTAACATGATTAACATTTTTAAACATACTTTTATGAAAAATAATTATTTTCCCAAACCTCCCAAAAGACATATTTAGTGAGAAGACTGACATTGTTTTACATTTCTGCAAATCACTTTACTATCTATCTGGCTTAAAAGAAGGCAGCTGGGCCGGGCGCGGTGGCTCACGCCTGTAATCCTAGCACTCTGGGAGGCCGAGGCGGGTGGATCGCTCAAGGTCAGGAGTTCGAGACCAGCCTGAGCAAGAGGGAGACCCCGTCTCTACTACAAATAGAAAGAAATTATCTGGCCAACTAAAATATATATAGAAAAAATTAGCCGGGCATGGTGGCGCATGCCTGTAGTCCCAGCTACTCGGGAGGCTGAGGCAGAAGGATTGCTTGAGCCCAGGAGTTTGAGGTTGCTGTGAGCTAGGCAGACGCCACGGCACTCACTCTAGCCCGGGCAACAGAGCGAGACTCTGTCTCAAAAAAAAAAAAAAGAAGGCAGCTGATTTCTCGTCTCTGCTTCTCCATTCACTCTGCTGTGATATCACCCTTGGAATAGCTTCTAGAAAACTCTACTGTACACCTGTGAGAGAATGAGAGTGAAAAAGGCAAATAATATCTTACTACTATTGATACTATTATTGACATGGTTCTGCCATCATGTACCCCAAAGGGTCTTTGGGACCAGTGGTATCTCCGGACACCCTTTGAGAAGCACTGTTGTACAACACTGTCCATAAGGCAAATGAACAAAGGACTCTGCCCTCCTGACTGTCACGTCTCCAGGGAATTTATCCCACCTGTAATGTCTTTATTGGCTTCTCAAACTCCACTTCATCCTCTTTTTTCCCTCCATTCTTGCTCTTTTGCTGGCAATTGCACGTCTTCTAAAGCAACTCTTTCTTCCTCTATGCTCTGGATGCAGCCGTCAGAGCAAAGAGGAGCCCAAGATGGAATTCTTCAAAGCAATAAAGAGAGGCTCTAGGTTTTAATCCTAGATAAGATCCTCTACCCACTCATTCACCCACTCGCCCACAGGATGTGCCCCCTTCCCTACTTTATTTTTTTTCCATGCCACCTATTACTTTCTAGCATACCTTTTAACCTACTGTTTTGCAGATAGTCTATTTCTTCTGGCTAAGATGTAAATTTCATGAGGAGCGTATCGTGTTTTAGTATGAAATGTCAGTTCTTAGCGCACTCATGGCCAAAGAATGACCAGGCACACCAAAGTAAGACAAGCACAAAAATGGGGTTTATTGAGGAGAGAAAGATAGGATTATAGAGCAAGAGCAAGATACAGGTTTACAGAGCATGATACATACGCCACAGATGATGACCCATTGTCACAGCAGGAAAAGCAAAAGGAAGGGTGCAAAAAGAGGTTGGTTATGGTCTTGCATCTTGTTTTATAGCGCCTGGATTGGGAGCTCCCTAGTGGCTCGGACATCACCATGGAATCACTTTGATTGGACAGGTGGGAGTTGCATTAGTACACATGCGGGTTGTTCTAGTTCCATTTCCTGACTCTATGGTATCTATGTTGCTTGGTCCTTGGGCTAGAGTCCTTGGCATTCTTTGGCAGCTGTCATGTTAAGTTCTGAATGGCAGATTTGTAGGGTATTCCCTCCTCTCCCAGGTATGGCAGTTGCTTGGGAGAGGATTAAGGTGGGGCAGGACCAAGATGAGGGCCTGGGGCCCACCCTTGTCCTTCTTCCCAGCTGGGACAATTGCAACAAAGCAACAGCACCCACTTTTGTCCCTAGGAGACCTGGAATCCCTCCGTATCTACCTAACAGAGGGCAGAGACTTTCGCCTGTTTTGTTCGGTGCCCTATCCTTAGTACCCATAGTGGCAACTCAATAGATATTTTTTTGCATGAATGAAGGCAATTGGATTATGTAGGTTTGAAATAATAAAAATAAAAGGATTACTAAATCTCATCTTCTGCATAAAATTTTAAATAAAACATCTACCAACTTTTAGAATTTATCAAGAATTATCTAATGTCAAACAGTTTAAAGAGTGAAATTTAAGTTATGTTTACGCCTTTGCCACATAACTATGCCTCTTTAATGGGAACACGTGACATCTGTTATGGACTGAGTTGTGTCCCCCACACACCCCCAAAATTCATATATTTCAGTCCTAACCGCTAGCATCTCAGAATGTGACTGTATCTGGAGACAGGGCCGTGAAAGAGGTAATTAAGCTAAAATGGAGTCATTAGGGTGGGCCTAATCCCATCTGACTGGTGTCATTATGAGAAGAAGAGATTAGGGCACAAACACAGAGGAAAGACCAGGAGGGGAAACAATCAGAGGCTAAGGACACATCTGCAAGCCAAAGAGGAAGCCCTCTGAAGGCACTAACCCTGCCACACCTTGGTCTTGCAATTAGGAGAAAATAAATGTCTGTTGTTTCAATCACCCAGTCTGCGGCATTCTGTTGTAGCAGCCCTCGCACAAATAGAACATGCATGTGAGGATTAGTCTTAAATTATGTACATTTTTAATAACGATGCAAGGTATTCAGGAACATATCCCTCCCATAAAACCCAAGAGGCTTGTGTTTGAGTATCTGCTAGGCGTCAAGCGCTGTGTGCTTTTGTGTCTGCTGCTTCCTTGATTACCAGTTCTGCCTCTTTTTCTAGGTACGAATTGTGCCTGCATTTCCCTCTCGTCCCCCAACAGGCCCCTTCAGCATCTCACCACACCACGCTCTGCCACTGACTGCGATGCAGGACTGATAAACACTGCATTGCCCAGTGTTCAAACTAGTAACACAGGCCATTGGACTCAACTCACTTTTAATCTCTCTGGGAAGATGTAGATGCTTCTTAGCCATGTGCCCTGCCCCTGCCTAGTGTCCCCACAGTGCTGTCTGTCCCTTCCAGCATGTTGGCATGAGCATGCAGGAAGCCAGGGGCCAGCCCGGCCTGGGCTCTGAGCAGCATACCAATGGCGGGCGGCTCCCACCTCTGCAGTGAGGCTGCAAGAGGAGGTGAGCAATGCTGCTGCGTGCCATCGCCATGGAAACCCACTCCCAGGCACCAGACGAAGGCGGGGCCTGTGGTCTGCTCCACTGTGTGCTCTGAGAGAAGTGGCTCATCAGTCCCAGGCTCCTCTTATAGGAGAAAGAGGCCTCTTTACAAGGGAGGGTAGGCACAAATCCTCCCAGGAGCCTGTGCACATGGGGACAAACGGAACCACTTTGCTCTCACTCTTCCTGCAATAATTCAAATCCACACATTGATCATTTGTCTACTCCAGGCAAAACTTGGAAACTACAAGGGTAAACAAGACCCTTGGCACAAGTTCACTCCAGCTGGAGAGGAGGGACAGCTCTGCTGTTTGATTCTTCCTATTGCTTGGACACATGTGGCTAAGGTACCTAAGAGCTACTAAGAGAAGCATATTCTAAAGTTAGCTCTGGGCTTGCTGAGAGATGCCAGTCCTCACAGCATCAACCATCAGGAGAGGAAGAGGCCCGAGAGAGGAGGTGGTCAGTTTTTGGGGTGTCTGCAGAGAAAAGTGGTGTCCATGTTGGGAGAGAGTTCTTCTCCTTCCCCAGCTATGAGCAGCTCTAGAGGAACATATAAAAATTGAGATCTTCAGGAAGGGGAGAAGGACCCCTCACCCCCAGATGCATGCTGCCGAGCTGCAGAAGTGGTCGGCCCACCCTGGTGCCAACAGAGCCAAGAGTAGAGAGAGAAGGCTCCTGGGGGAATACTCTGGGGGCCTGAGAATATGGCCTATGTCCTTTTCAGTCTTCTTACCCCACCATGGGGAGAACAGGAGGACCACCAGCATGTGGGGACTGACTTGAACGCAAACACTGGTACCTGTGCTGGTCCCGAGATTTCACAGGTTGGGACAACCTGCTGGAGTAGCCCAGGCCTGCGGGGCCTGAAGACCCTCTGATGTGGCAGGCTGAGAAAGTGCCACCCAATCTTGGTTCTCTGTGGCCCTCGAAGGGAGTGGAAAGGACTCCAGTGGTTATTAAGAGATCACAGGGCCGGGGCGGGGGAGTGGCCATGGGGCAGAGCAAAGTGGCCCAATGGAAACCAAATTCATAAACTCTCCACACAAGGAAGTACTTTCAGAAGAACCAAAAATCAGGCAAGTGATCACAGTACCTGGTTTTATTATTATATCAAGGAAAGAGACACTGAAGAGGGGAGAAAAGACAGGCTTGCTTTGCCTACACCACCGCCCCCCATCCTCCGGCCGTGAGTGCACACCGAGCGCAGAGAGAATCTGTGTGCCCAGGGGAGGGAGGGTGAAGGGGTTGTGGGACTTTGCACTGGACCTCGGGCCGGCCACCCTGTCACAGGGGAACATGCCACAGGGCAGAATACTGCCAGCACCAATAGAGGGAGCACGTAGACCAGCCCAGCCAGAGGGAAATTCTCCGCTCCAAGCATGAGTTCCAGCTAGCCCCACCTCTGGCTGACAAAAAGTGACCTGGGCCCTGGAATAAATTCGTAAGGCAGTCAGTCGGGCCACAAAGGTTGCAGTCCTTGGGCAATTCCTGCAGCTGTGCTGGTTCAAAGCCAGTGCACTTGGAGTGCGCACTGAGACACCAGCAGTGGTGGCCAAGCCAATGCCTGTGTCACCCCTCCCCCAGTTCCAGGCAGTGCAGCTCAAGGAGAGTTTTCTTCCACTTGAGGAAAGGAAAGGGAAGAGCTCAGCAGACTTTGCTTTGAGATTTGGGTACCAGCTCAGCCACAGTAAAATAAAGTACCAAGCAGACGCCTGAGGCCCCTGAGTCCAGGTCTTAGTTCCTGGGCAGCATTCCTAGGCCTGCCCTGGGCCAGAAGGAAACATGCCGCCCTGAAGGGAAGGACCCAGGCCTGGCAGGACTCACCACTTGCTAGCTAAAGAGCCCTTGGGCTTTGGGTAAACATCAGAGGTAGCCAGGCAACAGTCACCACAGGCTTTGGGTGAGACTGGGCTGGCTTCAGGTGTGACCTGGTGCAGTCCTAGCTGTGCTGGCCACAAGGGAGTGCCCACATCACTCCTCCCCCAACTCCAGCAGCCCAGCACAGAGAGTGAGGGAAGAGAGTGAGCGACTCTGCCTGGTAACCCAGGAAATTCTCCCATATCTTACCCAAGTCCACCAAGGTGGTACCACCAACAGTTTGCAGGAGTCATGGCATTACTAGGCTTGGGTCACACCCATATGGCTGTAGTGACCAAAGACTTAGATCTCAACACTCAATGCCCCCCCCTTCAGTATCTGGAAAGCCTTCCTAAGAAGGACAGGTTGAAACAAGCCCAGACTCTGAAGATTAAAATAAATACCTAACTCCTCAATGTTCAGACATCAACAAACATCCACAAGCCTCAAGAACATCCAGAAAAACATTATCTCACCAAACAAACTAAATAAGGTACCAGTGACCAATCCTAGAATGATGGAGATGTATGACCTTTCAGACAAAGAATTCAAAATAGCTGGCCTAAAAAGAAGCTAACTGAACTTCAAGACAACACAGAGAAGGAATTCAGAAGGCTATCAGATAAATTTAACGAAGAGATTGAAATAATAAAAAAAAATCAAGCAGAAATTCTGGAGCTGAAAAATTCAGTTGACAAACTGAGAAATGTATCAGTATCTTTCAACAGCAGAATTGATCAAGCAGAAGAAAGAATTAGTGGGCTTGAAGACAGGCTATTTGAAAATACACAGTCAGAAGAGAAAAAAGAAAAAAGAATGAAACACACCTACAAAATCTAGAAAATAGCCTCAAAGGGAAAAATCTAAGAGTTATTAGCCTTAAAGAGGAGGTAGAGAGATAGATTAGGATAGAAAGTTTATTCAAGGAAATAACAATAGAGAACTTTCCAAACCTAGAGAAAGACATCAATATCCAAGTACAAGAAGGTCATAGAACACCAAGTAGATTTAACCCAAACAAGACTACCTCAAGAAATTTAATATTCAAGCCCCCAAATGTCACAGATAAAGAAAAGGTCTTATGGGAAGCAAGAAAAAAATTACATATAAAGGAGCTCCCATATGTCTGGCATCAGACTTCTCAGAGGAAACCTTATAAGCCACGAGAGAGTGGCATGACATATTCAAAGTGCCAAAGGAAAAAACCTTAACCCTAGAATATTATATTCTGCAAAAAATATTCTTCAAATATAAAGGAGAAATAAACACTTTCCCAGACAAACAAAAGTTGAGGTTGAGGAATTTCATCAACACCAGTCCTGTTTTACAAGAAATGCTAAAAGGAGTTTTCTTTCATTTTGAAAGAAAAGGATGTTAATGAACAGTAAGAAATCATCTGAAAGTTTAAAACTCACTGGTAACAGTAAGTACACAAATACAGAATATTGCTGTAATTGCTGTGTATAAACCATTTACATGTTGAGTAGGAAGACTAAAAGACAAACCTATCAAAAATCACTACAACTTTTTGAGAGAGAGATATTATAAAAAGATATAGATGGAAACAACAAAAAGTTAAAAAGCAAGGAGAGATGGAGTTAAAGAGTAGAATTTTTGGCCGGGCGCGGTGGCTCACGCCTGTAATCCTAGCACTCTGGGAGGCCGAGGCTGGTGGATTG
>CM052447.1:13596125-13616741 GCA_028533085.1 Varecia variegata
GGGGGGGTTGGGAGGGGCATGGGCAATATACTTAACCAGAACTGTTGTACCCCCATAATAAGCTATAATAAATAAACAAAAACTTCAAAAAAAAAGAAAAAATTAGCCGGGCATGGTGGTGCATGCCTGTAGTCCCAGCTACCCGGGAGGCTGAGGCAGTAGGATTGCTTAAGCCCAGGAGTTTGAGGTTGCTGTGAGCTAGGCTGACGCCATGGCACTCACTCTAGCCAGGGCAACAGAGTGAGACTCTGTCTCAAAAAAAATAAATAAATAAATAAAAATTAAAAAAAAAAAGTAGAATTTCTTTGAGATTTCTCTTTATTTCTTTCTTTGTTTATAAGCAGAGTTGTATTATGTTTAAAATAATTGGTTATAAATTTTTTTTGTAAGCCTCATGGTAACCTCAAATCAAAAAGTCTACAACAGATACACAAAAAATAAAAAGAAATTAAAACACACTACCAGAGAAAATCACTTTTAACAAAGGAAGGAAGGAGGGAGGGAAGAGAGGACAACAGAACAACCAAAAATCAAATAACATGGTAATAATTGATAAGTCTTTACTTATCGATAATAACATCGAAAGTGAATGGACTAAATTCTCCAATCAAAAGACACAGAGTGGCTGAATGGATTAAAAAAACAAGAGCCAACTACATGTCATCTACAAGAAGTCCACTTCACCTACAAACACACACATAGACTGAAAGTAAAGGGTTCAAATGGAAACCAAAAGAGTAGAATTAACTATACTTCTATCAGATAAAATAGATTTCAAGAAAAAAACTGTAGAATGACAAAGAACGTCATTACATAATGAGAAAGGGGTCAAATCAGCAAGAGGATGTAATAACTCTCAATATATATGCACCCAACACTAGAGCACCCAGATATATAAAGCAAATGTTATCAGAGCTAAAGAGAGAGATAGACCCCAACACACTCAACACTCCACTTTCAGCAGTGGACAGATCATCCAAACAGAAAATCAACAAAGAAACATTGGACTTAACCTGCACCATAGACCAAATGGACCCAATAGATATTTACAGAACATTGCATCCAACAGCTGCAGAATTCATGCTTTTCCTCAGCTCATGGATCATTCTCTTAAGGATAGACCATATGTTAGGCCACAAGTCTTAAAAAATTCAAAACGATTGAAAGTATTTTCTGACCACAATGGAATAAAACTAGAAATCAGTAAGAGGAACATTGGGGGTGGGCACAGTGGCTTGTGCTGTAATCCCAGCATTTTGGAAGGCCGAGATGGGAGGATTGCTTGAGGACAGGAGTTTGAGACCAGCCTGAGCATGAGCAAGACTCCATCTCTACAAAAAAAATAGAAAAATTAGCCGGGCATAGTGGCATGCACCCAACACCCAAAGGGGAGGGGGGAGGTATATGTCGAGCAGAATGTACACACACTTTGGTCCAGCTCTCACCTGTGCTGGGGGAGAGGGAGGAGAGCCTGAAATGACTTTGAGCCTTAAGTTTTAGAATGAGCAGGACTCAGACTTGTATTCTAAACTAAAATTTAATTTTAACCAAAATTGGAAAGCTATGAAATTTGTCTGAATGCTGCTAAGCATCACTCACTTCCCTGCAGGGAGGAGAGGTCAACCAAACAGTTGGTAGCGGTTACTGAAAAAGGAAAACCAGTTCACGTTTCTCCCCAGAGGAACTGGACCTTCTCAGGAAACAGGTTATATCTTGGTGGGGTGATACGCAGATCAGCAGGCCCAGGAGCTGTCTAGCAGGGGCAGGGGCTAGGGGTGGGGGCTGGCCTCCTTGTCTTGCAGTCTGCCACTGCCACTCTCTCTCTGTGCAAACCTTGAAGGCAAACTCCCTGGCCCTGACACTGCAAGATACTAGCAGTAGTTACAACTCAGTCATTGGGTCTCTAGGAGCCTGGATCCCCAGGGACTGATGACATCTTCACTCATTTCAACGAGTCCCAGAGCACCTGCCTCATGCAAGGCATGAAAATATTATGTAACAGTGAACAGGACAGACCTTACTCAGCTCCCAGCGTAGCAGGAGATGGCGAAGTAGGCAGATACAACTTAGTGAGGTAAGTGCCAGGAGGCAGCTAAGTGTCTGGAGCTAATTGAGCAAATCAGGGGACACCTAGCCAATCTTGGGGTGTAGAGAAAGGTTTCCAGTAGAAGCATCTCAGCGGAGAACCAGCGTAGGGATAGGTATGAGCCAGACAAGTCAGGAGAGAGAACAGCATCTCCCGAGGAGCCACCACACAGCCTCGTGAACCACACTGAGCAACTTCAACTCCATTCCAGAGGGCATCATTCCAGAGTAAATGAGGTGAGGAGTGACTGCTTGAGGGGTATAGGTTTCTTTCCTGGGGTAACAAAAGTGTTCTGAAATTAGATAGGGGTGATGGTTGCACACTGAATGTACTAAAAGCCTCTGAATTATACACTTTAAAATGGTAAATTTTATGTTGTCTGAATTTTGCCTCAATAAAAAAAAAAAAAGAAAATGACACCTGGAGAGAACTTTTAATTCCAACCAAGATGGAATAACAGGGGCCAGATTTAGCTTCCTGCCTGAAACAAGTGAAAAACAGGATGAGAATGTATGAAGCAATGGCTTCCAAGAGAGTGGATGTCAGGCAACAAAGTGACCCCTGAGGAATGTGAAACGAGGTGAGCCCAGTGGCCGTCCCCGGCCTCAGAGTAGAGAAGGAAGGGGAACCTGATCAGAGCCCAGCAGATTCCCTGCGTCGAAGAGACAGAGAGGGAGAGAGCCCTGGAAATGTACAGAGGGCCTCCCTGTTAGCATTCGGAAGAGAGGTGATCAGCACATCAACATGAAAAACCAGCCAAAAAGGCTAGAGGGAAGAATGCCCAGAGCTCACACAGGGCCAGGAATAGCGTCTGTTTCCACCAGCCAGACTAGAAAATCTCATAACTCAGAACAATGGGGTAGAGTCCTAAGGAGTCTTACACCTCAGTAGTAGGGGAAATTGGCCCTATGCTAAACGCTGCACTGGTCTTGCCTAACAAACCTTAAAGGCATGACTCAAACGAACCAAACTGTTTCCAACTAACTTAACTATATCCCAGAACAAAGTTTATAGAAATGTGAAAAACACCTAGCATGAAAAAAAGATAAAATCCATGTCTGGCATTAAAAGAAGTACAAAAGCAACTATGAGAAAAAAGAGAAAAAAAAAAAGAACAAAACCAACCCAGAACTGACACAGATGTTGGAATTAGCCGATAAGGACATTAAAAGATTTCAAAAACATGTGTTCAAAAAGTAGAGACCTGGAAAATATAAAAAGGACTCAAATCGAACTTCAAGTTGAAAACCACAGTGTCTGAAATGAAAAGTAAACAATACCATCACATCTGCTGAGTGGGAAAGCTCACCCTGGCCGCCATCTGGAGAATGGATTTGGGAAGGAATATTAAAGTAGGAACAGGAAGCTGTTAGAATATCTCAGGTGAGAAACGATGGTGGTCGGGCACAGTAACAATAGAGCTGGGAAGAACCAGGCCTTTTTGAAATATTTAAGAGGTGGAATTGGCAGGACTAGGTGATCACTTAGAGGTATGGAGTGAGGAAGATGAAGCTGACCATAAGCTGAGCCCCAGGATGGCGGGAAGCAAGCTGGTTCTCAACTTGAGGTGAGGTCAGACGGTACCAACTGACTCATTAGGTGGAACCAACAATGGGCAGGGGAATCTGAGCCTCAAATGCGACCCAGGAGGCAGCAGACTGGAGACCAGATGCACATGTTCTGCAGTGTTCTGAGCCACAGGCAGGCCTGGTGCACTCAAGAACCAGAAGGCTGGTGCAGCTGGCTTCTGGGGAGGACCAGCAATGAGCACGATGACAGCAAAGTGCCAGGCAGGGCCCAGATCACACAGAGCCAAGGCTGAGATTTTATCGGAGGCATGAGATTCTACCGGAGAGCTTTAACCAGGGGACAGATTTGCATTTGAAAATGTCACTCTAGTGGAGGGTGAAGAATGGACAGGAAGTGGGTGAGCAGAGGCAGACACCCTGTTAGGCGGCTTAGGTTGTCCTGAGACTGCTCCCACGTGAGCAGTGGAAAGAAGTGAGCAAACTAGGAATACACACCAGGAGCACAATCCTCGGGCCTGGTTGTTGAACGGATGTGAAAAGAGATGTTGACAAGGATAGGGCCCAGGTTAGTGACAGGAGTAAATACCACTTACTGAGGTAGAGGAGGCAAGCACAGGGCAGATTTGGGAGAATCAAAAGTCTCATTTTAGACATAATTGGAGGGGGCCAAAACAAAAAAAAAAAAAAAAAAAGACATAATTGGAGATCTCAAGTAACTATGGATAAAAGCTGGTGTTGAGGGAAGAGACCCCAGTTAAAGATACACGGGAGCTATGTTAAACCACAGAAGTCAATAAGGTCACACAGGCAGTTTGTAGAGTGACAGAAGAGGTCAAGGCTGAGCTTTCACAATCCGGCACTGAAGAGTGAAATAGACAAGTCCATAGCGAAAGATGTAGAGACAAGGAAGGGATTTCGGTGATGGAGCGGAGCCTGGAGAGGCTGCAAACACAGAAAGAGGGAGGCGATTTTGTATGTGTTGGGGGGGACTGGCCCACGAGAGCAGGAGGGACACGGCTGATGCAGATGCAGGAGGCCTGAAGAATAAGTGGTAGCAAGATAGGGGCATTCCTGTTAGGTCCTCTACTAGGAGGAGGTACAGTATCCTGAGAGGCAGGGTTGGTTGGGGGGGAGAAAGGTAGTTTATAAAGTAGAGAAGGCATGAATAGTCTGTCTTATTTCAACAGATGTTAGAATTGTTTTTAAAAAACAAAACAGCAACAATCCCCACAAGGTGCAAATTATCTGCATTAATGGGGGAGCATCTGTTTAAAGTTCTCAATTAAAGTCTGGAAACATTAAGCACATTGCAATCTAATAGCACATGAAAAGATCACCTCATTCCATGCTCAGTTCTGATCCAGAGGACAGTAATTAGTAAGGGACTGATTAGTCCCCTTGCTTCCCTCAAGTGACAATGTTCTAATGCCCCATTAGAAGACTTCGGTCATCCTGAGACAGCCAAGTTTGTATCGCAGAGTATGAAAGCCATTCAGAACTATACCTTATTTTTTTTAGCGGCCCTGTTATACCTGAGGCCAATAGACCTAATACTCCCTCCTAAAGCCAAGTGCTGTAATAGCCCTATTGTAGTCTCTTCTCCTAGAAGTCTGCCTTTCTACTAATTCCAGAAATTCAGACTGATTCAGTTATAGTTAGAGAGTAAAAAGTTTTTAAATCCGATCAGCAGCTGTAGGTGTTCTCAGTATTTCGTGCCCAGTATCTTTCAGTTTTCAATAACAATGGCACAAAAAAGGCTTTGCATTCTAAATTGACTGTAGATGCGACAGATACTTCAGGGAAAAGGCTTCCTGTATAGCTTGATATCAAGCAAGGATCAAATTCAATCGACTACATGGTCCAAGCAAGTAAAGTCAGTTAAGCAGGCTAGATCTGAGAAGAGAGACAAAGTAAAAGGAATACCTCAGTTCTCCCCCTTAAGGCCATTTACCATAGGATGTGTGGATTAGAGAGCCCACACTCCACCTAAAAGGTGGCAGTCAGCACTCCACAGCCAGCCCAGCAAGTGTTGGAAACAGAGCCTACTATGGATAGATCTGCTTTTCCAATTTAAGCTCTAAAACCAGATTAGTGAAACACTAGAATTTTAAACAGTGGAAACGATTAAATTTAAAATATCATCTACCCACCTCCCCCAAAAAAGAAAACCCACAGGCAACCATTTATGATCTCTACTTTGAGTCCAATCTCAGATTTTTTTTTGAATCAAAATACCAGCTCTGTTGTTTTCTAGCTCTTCATGCCTTTGGCAAATCAATGAACTTCTGAGCCTCATTGTCCTCATCTGAAAAATAGTGTCATTTTTCAAACTGATGCTTTCAAAAAAAAGTAGTATCAAACATTAAACACAACGATGCTCAAATACTTAATGTCCAACATGGGGTAAAAAACTAAATACAGTTCCCTATAGGTATAAAGTGGATCTTACTATCAGTAAATTATTTGCAGTGATCTTTCAAGAACCTAATTAAAGATCCCAAGGAGGCTGAGTTCTCAGAAGATTTAGGGCCTTTCAAATTCTGATTACTGAATACTGAGTATTAAAGTCATTAGAAACTCAATAGAACCAGCAATAAAGAATGCCTAGCAATAGATACTTAATGAGCTAGAAGTGGCTCTTCTAATTAAGAGACCTAATAACTGTCACTAGTTAATGGCCACAAAAAGGCAATAAAGTACACACATTGAGGGGTATACTTTTCAGCGAAAACAATGGCAGCTTCTAAAATCAGCTGTTAGAACTAAAGGGATTTAAGTTTTTACAAATCAGACAAATCTCTATTATCATATTATAGCCTCTTGCCTGTTAAACACTTCAGGTAGATTTCATACTGTCTTAAGTAAACTCCAAGGAATACCGACCACAATACTAGGAAGAATCTGTTAAAGAAATGCTTTATTAATACAAACACACATACAAACTATAAAGCACTAAGAAATTTAAATATCTATGTCATAGCAAACAGGTGGCATTTCAACATCCAGCGTTGACAGAATGCTTGAAGGAGACTGCAACGGATCTAGAAAACAGAAATTTCTTATTAAATTTCTGCAAATCCTTGAGTCATTGTCCAGAGATACGTAGACATTAGCTGTCACTTTTAATCATAAATTCACACTTTTCTTTTGTCTAATGAATTCCTACCTCCACCCCCTCCTCATATACATTTCTTGGAATGTGGCAGTGTCCCCAAGATTGACCTTCATTAGGAAAAAAGTCTTAGAAGCATCTGAATCTCTACTGTTCTTAGAGACCAAAGTAAGAGCTAACAGTCTCATTAATGTAACTTACTAGTACAGGTCATCCCATCAGAACAAAGAGAACATAACGATGGCTGTTGACTACCAGTTCAAACTAAGACCTTCTGCAGTAAGGTACTGTCATTCTACGCTATACCACAGGTGTCTTGATCCTGTATTATTTTTCAATATAACTTGGAATCCTCATTCAAAGCAAGTTTATTATACACTTCAGCTTGTGAGACTGTGTGAGTAACTGTTCCAGAATAACTTAATTTTTACTGGGGCATTTGGGACTAAGAAGTAATACTAACTGACAATAGTTTTCATTATTCTGAAACCTTATCCCTGTAGTTCAAAGGATAATAATTACTAACCTCCTGCACAACTGTCCCCACAGTAATGAAAACAAATTGCTTGCAGCCCTTCTAGAAGGGCACTTGCTCACCGGATTTCCATGGAGAGGAAATCTTCACAGGTGAAGGGGGGCCCAGGTGTAACAGCTTTTCGAGTTCTCTCTCCTCATCAAGGATCATGAGAGGCACTCCGTTCAAGGGGAGGTCTGCAATCTGGTGCTCTTCAGGCAGGTCAAAGCTCTCAAAATCTGTCTCAAAGAAAAAGGATTTTGTCAGGGCAGTAGTTCTCGGCATGGTCAGCATACTCCTGAGTGGTCTGAGACCCTTTCCGAGGGTCCATGAGGTCAAAACCATTTTCATGATAATATTAATACCTTTTTCCACTGTGTTGATATTTGCAATGATGGTACAAAGGCAACAATGGATAAAACTGCTGGTGCCTTAACACAAATTAAGACAGTGACAATATACAGAGCTTTTAAAGGATGGGATAAGTAAAAAAAAAAAATAAGACAGTGACAATAAACTATTAGTGGTCATTATATCCTTCACCACCATTCACTTGTAGTAAAAAATAAAATAAAATAAGCCAGTTTCACTTAATGTCACTTTACCATATGCAATAAAAGGTATTAATTTTATTAGCTCTCAGCCCCTGAGATGATGTTCTTTTTAACATTCTGTGTGATAAAGTATGCCATAAAGCACTTCTGCTACATACCAAAGAATGATGATCATTTCAAAGAAAAAGGATTTGCACAATTATAAGACTTGCAAGCTACTAAACTAGACGATTTTTCCTGGAACACTATTTTTACTTGAAAGAACTGACAGACTATAGTCACTCAGACTTGGGTATCTGTCACACATTTTCTCAAAAAGGAAGTCTCTGACTTCAAGGAAAACTGACAGTGTTTGTTGCCAATGACAAAATTCAAAATGTCAAGAAAAAAATTAGAATTTTGGAAAATTTATCTGCCATCATTAGCTTTACAGTTTCCTTAGAGTTTTAGGTGAGATCAGTTGCGATATTAATGAATGTGCTTTTGATATTATATAATGAAATATCTCAACATTTGGGTATCTACATATCTCAGCAAACCAAGATTTTTTTGTTTTGTTTTGTTTTTGAGATAGGGTCTCGCTCTATTGCCCAGGCTAGAGTGCCAGGGTGTCAGCCCAGCTCACAGCAACCTCAAACTTCTGGGATCAAGCTATTCTCTTGCCTCAGCCTTCTGAGCAGCTGGGACTACAGGCGCTCACCCATCATGCCTGGCTGAGTTTTTCTATTTTTAGTAGAGAAGGGGTCTCACTCTTGGCTCAGGCTGGTCTTGAACTCCCGAGCTCAAGCAATCCTCCCACCTCGGCCTTCCAGAGTGCTAGGATTACAGGCGTGAGCCACCGCACCCGGCCAGTGAACCAGTATTTCTAAATGATCAATGCATGATAAATACAAGGGTAAAAGATACATTCCAAGTGCAAAGCAGACCAATGGATTTTACTGTCAGGATACAAAATTCTCATTTGTATGGTTTCTGATTCCACACTGCAATTACACATCAGAACAGTCCCTTGTGTTAGTGTAGTAGCAAAAAAAAAAAAAAAAAAACTATCCACTCTTATCTGAAAAGATTAAAATGCTCCTCCCTTTCCCAATTACTTATCCACATGAGGCCAGGTTTTCTTCAAATACTTTAAAACAGGCCGGGCGCGGTGGCTCATGCTTGTAATCCTAGCACTCTGGGAGGCCGAGGCGGGTGGATCGCTCAAGGTCAGGAGTTTGAGACCAGCCTGAGCAAGAGCAAGACCCCCGTCTCTACTAAAAATAGAAAGAAATTATCTGGCCAGCTAAAATATATATAGAAAAAAAAAATTAGCCGGGCATGGTGGCGTATGCCTGTAGTCCCAGCTACCCGGGAGGCTGAAGCAGTAGGATCGATTAAGCCCAGGAGTTTGAGGTTGCTGTGAGCTAGGCTGATGCCTCGGCACTCAATCTAGCCCGGGCAACAAAGCGAGACTCTGTCTCAAAAAAAAAAAAAAAAAAAAATACTTTAAAACAAACAGATGTAACAAGTTGAATATAGAATTTGGTAAGAATCCAGTTGTCTTATATTAAGCCAAATTAAGCAAATTTTCAAAACTAAACTATGCCTTTCTTCTCACTAAATTTTGGTTTGGAAAAGTTACTTTATGAAAAAATGTGTTATTTATACTAATGGATTAAATATTTTAATTTCTCAGTTTTAATCTCTAATACAGACAATATAAGAACACACAAGCAAAAGTTCCTTGTAGTCTTCAATTTCTAAGAGTGCAAAAGGGTCCTGCAACCAAAAAGTTTGTGTACCACTATGATAGGTAACAGTCCTTCATAAGATCTAAGTGCCTTTACTTCTCAGGAAATATTTAATCAGCTGCTTACTGACTTTTCTGGACAGTAACAAAAGTATGATTTAAGCATTGAGTTTTTCCTCTTTTCAAGGAGATTAAGTGTTCTCTCAAAAGCTTAAAAATCATGGTTCTCCTTATCTTTATCCTTAGGTGTGAAAGTTCTCTAAAGCCTAAATACTCAAGAATTAGTTTGCTCTTTTTTCAAGCCTACTAAAACTCAGAAGTCAAAAAGCAATTGAGGGACCATCTGACTACTTAATTTGAAACCACTGAATTGTAAAGTAAACCATAAACATATGAAAAACTCCAGAAGAAAGAAGTCTGCAATATAACAGGGCTAATACTTTATCCACAAAAAGCCTTAAAAAAAACAAAATCAGTAAGAAAGTCACATAGTCAAACGAAAACAAAAAAAAAAAAAAAAACAAAGGAACAAAAAACTATAAATGGCCAATAAGACATACAACTTAACAATGAGATATCATTGCCTTTCTGGTAAAGATTAGAGTTTTAAAACATTTGCAGTTAGAGAACATGGAGGAAGCAGGCACTCTCATCCACTATAGGTGGATTCAATAACACTACTTTGGCAATATCTCTTTCCTCAAACGAGGATACTGTGGTCTTCCCTCCTGGTCAATATGCATAAATCTACCTCATTTTCCTTAATAGCTGAATGGTAACATTAGCATAGATGCACCATATTTTATTAAAATTTAATCACAAACTCTTGAACTCAGCAATCCTTAGAGTTTTCCTCCAGATGTACTCACAAACTCACAACAATTTTAAGAATACGAATTGTAGACTTGTTTTTAATTTATAAAAGCCAGAACAACCTGATTGTATGTTAGGAAAAGAATGACTAAATGCCCTTTGACTAAAAAGGTAAAAAAAAATAAATAAATAAAATCCAGTTCAGAGATCTAAGGCCCTGCCTGATTTGCCCCCACACTTCACCTGTATCCTCCTTCATTCCGCCCTTCATTTCCCAGAACCACTCTGGTCTTTTTTCCTACCTGAGGATCTTTGCACACACTTTGATCTACAATGCTTTCGTCTCCCTCACACTCATAGTGAGATAATTTCTTCAATGTTTGACTTTCCCTCCAAATTCCAGGCTGCCCCAGTGTAAGGCCTGTCTTGTTAACCACTGCATCCAAAGCCTACAGTGCTCAGCACACAGCTGCTTTTCCTTAAGTGTTCAAGTAAATTAAAGTTGGAAAAGCTGTTTCTCTAACAGAAAATATTTCAGATACATGTAGCAGGCTGAAAAAGTTTGAAAAACACATCTTCACTGTCTACATAGATTTTTCTAACCAAAGAAATACTTAATTCTACCAAAGTACTCTCAGGTATTGCTCAACTTGACAGAAAGCCCACTTTCTTTTTAAAAAGCTTGCTAGAAAGACCGTCTATACTGATGCTTGTTCAGTACTAGTGAGCACATCTTAGCTACCCCTTCAGTGCTAAGCTTTTGAGAATGAGAACAATGCCCTCTACATCTTTGCTCCTATATTCCCCCTCCTGACTTAAGATGATACATTGCAAATAATTCCACCAAAAAGTATATTTGTTCAAAGCAACCCAGATTTAGACAGTCTCGTTATAGTTTTAGGTCATATCAAGTTCACATCAAGTTACAGCTGAGTTGAATTCTAAAAGAACCTAAAGGCCAAAAGTATTTTTGCAATACCAAGAGATACTACCTAGAGGATTGAAGGGAAAGAACTTTTCTATTTCTGGATAGGTGTCATCGGAGGCAGGAACCGAGGTTTTTGCTTTAATAGTCTTCTCAGTCACCTGGAAAAACCCAAGAAAATATAGATTAGTGAGAGTGGAAGCCTCATCAACCAATTAGTTTTAAAATTTGTCAATTTCATGCTGTCTCCTAAGCACCCATAGTCCTTAGTTCATATGATTATACCTAAATATAATTCAAATAAAATAAACACAATGCTAGTGGCATGGTTTAAAAGTCTGAAATTTCAGTATTAGCACCTGTCAGCATAAGTTATCAAGGCAGCAGAACAGAGTTAATTCAGAGCTAATCAACTCAATTATTCAACCTAACATAGGAGAAAATGGGCATGAGTCACCCAGAAGAGTAGTTAATCCTTAAAGCTCAAATTTTGGCTTATAGAAGTATGATTTTTTTCCAGTGTTACCTTAATTATTTGCTTGGTTAATATTAAAAACAAGTTTATGTGCCTCAAAATACACCGAGTTAAGAAACAGCAAAAGACAGTCAAGGACTTTAGAAGAACAGCATGAATAATTCCCTAGTCTGGAGTCGGCAGGTAGTCAGTCTACTACGGAAGTAAGCCAAAATGGAAGCTGAATATTCCTGATTTATGTCACCTCACATGTGCATACCCAGAGGAAATCCTACGGCGGAGTTTCCCACACTTTAGTTGTGTAACAGTCTCATTTTTCCCATATCTTTGCAATGCCCATATTTAACATTTTTAAGTCAACTCACTTTTTTAAAAAAGATATCCTTTCCTTGAGGTTGCTGTGAGTTATGATCGAGCCACTGCACTCCAGCCTGGGCGACAGAGCAAGACTCTGTCTTTTTTATTTCAAAATATTAAGGGGGTACAAATGTGGTTACATGGATAGCTTTTATAATGCTTTAGTCAGGACTAACGGTGTGCCCATCACCTGAATGTGTTCATTGTACCTGTTAGGTAGGTTTCCCCCTCAATTTCCAACGATTTTTACTTCTTTCTGTGCCCATGTGCCCATCAATTAGTTCCAAATTATTAGAGCACATGTGCTGTTTGTTTTTCCATTCTGAGATACTTCATTTAGAATAATGGTCTCCAGTTCCATCCAAATTGCTACAAAAGACATTCTTTTTTATGGCTGAGTAGTACGCCATGGTATACATATACCACATTTTGCTAATCCACTCATGAATTGATGGGCACTTGGGTTGATTCCACATCTCTGCAATTGTGAATTGTGCTACAATAAACATTGGAGTTGCAGGCGAGACCTTGTCTCTTAAAAAAAAAAAGGTATCCTTCCTTGCCTAAAAGATCCACTATACATAATTCACTTGTTTCCTAATAAACGTTAAAAAAAACAGTTATTTAAATAAAGTGTTAATCCACATGCTAAAGTCATCTTTCATAGCAAAATCCTCTCATTCTGGGATACAGACCTGTAGCTTGTACACTCAAAGATCACCATGCTAGTAAATTGTTATCTAACAAGCTGGTGATTGCTCAGAAACAAGGAGATTGGCAGCACCTGAGTTATAATGGCAATGTAACCTCTTGCAGTGCACCCTCTCTCAGTACTTTAAGTATCTATAAGTAGATACCAATCTGCTTCAAGACACTAGTTAAGGACAGGTGAGGCAAAAATATGCATTAGCTGAGTTTGAGACTTCCAATCTCAAGGTACAGAGAAGTCCACAAGGACAATATGTTTCTCCTGTTAATCTATGTTTACTAGACCATATTTCCCTTCTACTCAGAGAGAAGAAAGCCAGGTAGGATGCCAATAGTCATGTTAAGAGCCAAAGGTGCTTAAAAATTTAAACAGTGTCTTTATAGCCAACACTTACCTTTTTAGCAGGGAAAGTTGGCTGTTTTTGTTTGAGGGGTCCGTTAGTCTTTACTGACTTTTCTGTAGCTCTGTTGACAGTTCCCAAAGCCTTTCTGGCAGTTTTGGGTAAGGCTGGTGGAGCATCAAATATTTTGCCAACACGTGGTGTTGAAACCTGAGATCTCCCATCTGAGGCTTTGGTTGCTGAAGAAAAAGTCTTACCATAAGAATATGTAAGCAGCAAATACCTGTGCAACTTGAATGCCGTGTATATAAACTTGACCTAATTCTCACCCCCAAACCCAACCCCCATTTTTGGCAGAGGCATGACTGTGACATGCCAAATAGCACTGAGGTTCAGTACTCTCCTAAATCATCTCGTTAAGATATTGAACATGAAAAGGGACTGATAACAAACTCGACTGCAATTGCCCACAAAGTACACTAAATGCCTCACCCGGCGCCAGGCCACAGCCACAATACCAGTGTACCTGATTGCAGCCCTGTATACTTACAAGGCCCAGACTTCAGCTTCAGCCCATCCTTAGGAGCCACACGGGTGCCTGGTTCTCCATTTTCCTTATCGACAAAGATCAGGGTAGCCATTCTGGATTATTCTAAAGGTGAGAAACACATTAGATACTGGGAATTGGGGAAGGCGAGAGAAGCTAAAGTATAGCAACAGACCAAACTTCTTATCCTGGGTGTGCTCACACAAAAACAAGAGCCAAGCACAGACAGGAGCGCGTGCTTGAGCCAAAAAGCACTTAACCCAGCTCTTAAGTCTTCAAGCCTGAGTCAGAGGCTCTCAGGTCCCAAGGAGCAGGCGGTTTGGAGCTGGCACCCATAGTTAACAGTTCGCAGTCCGAGGCCGCGGCTCAACGGGGCTCGAAGCCATCAACACCCCAGGGAAGCGCCCCCGGCCGCAACTTCCAGCCCCAGCCCCAGCCGGCCTCCCTCGCCGCCGGACCCAGCTAGCCCAACCATTCGCCACGCTCCCGTCTCACCCACGTCGCTCTGCACAGCCAAACTCACCTAAGACCGCTGCTAGCGGGCGCGGCTCACTCCGGTTTAAACCACAACTCGCGACCCAATTGGCTCGTCTGCCCAAGAGGCGGGACTTGAGGGCGGGGCCTCCAATAACAACCAATGGAAGGAACCTAAGCTGCCGGGGCGCCGCCCAGAAAGCTCTTCCTCGGCGTTTGCGGCGTGTTTCTTGGGAAGAAAAAAACAGCCGATTTTCTAACATTCAAAAAACCTGATAGGCTTTTTTGTTCTCCGTATTATTGTGCTGCATGGACTGAAGCCTTGACCCAATAACGCTGTTTTCTTGCTTCAAGGTCTTTTATTTAAATGGCACTGCAGAAAGTTTTGAAAATAAATAGAAATATTGTACCAATATTGGGAAAAACAACCAATATTGAGTCTAGAGAATACTAGCAGAGCAGAATTTAAAATTAAGAAGAAATGGAAATATAGATAAAACAGCAGTGTTTGAGTCATTCTGTAATGCTTGTGATTAATAATGGATTGATTATTCCCTAATTGCAGAACTCTCCTCAACACTTCAGACTACGATGATGTTTCTATTAAGGCATCACAAACCTGTCTTGGGAACAAAGTGATGATCCTAATGAATACATAATGTAGTCTTCCCTTAAAATTCTATAATATCAAATTAATAGTGATACCATTTATTTTCATCCTCTTAACATTTCAACAATATATTTATCAAAGCTGCCTGGATGGTCCTGGCCAGGGAACAAAAGAAAATCAGATGAATAATAAAGATATAGAAAAGGAATTCCAGTTTCCCAGATAATAGAAGAAATTTTGCTTGAAAAAGTCAATGACCTTTCCTTATTTCTATAGTAAATGGGAATATATTGAACAAATACAAGATATAGGAATAAATTCAAAAGATTAAGGCTGCATCATTTAAACTTCTACTTCCTACAGGTCACCAAATACATTTTAACCTGCAGATAAACTGGGAGAGAGGACTTGACCCTATATTACTCTTTCACAAAAGGTTCAATACTACCCCTGGCAAACGCATGGTTCTCAATATATGCCAGTTCATCATCTCTTCTTCCCTGGCATTTCAGGACCAAATTGATTAAATGACTCACGCATTCAACAAATATTTATTGAATGCTGGAGACTATGTGAGGCATTAAAAAGGAAAGATTCTAACTTAAAGTGAAGAAAAAAAGGAAAGACAAAAAACCATGCATACCTTTACTGTCCCTTCCCTGTCCTCTTTCCTTTACCCCTACCCCTTATTGTCTCCCTGTATCTTCTTCTAAATTTCACATCTCCATATTATATCACACCAAAGCACACCAAAGTATTAATTTTTGAGATTAAATCTGCAAAACACCTACAGCTTCCTAGGGGGGATTCTCTATCTTCTAAGGTTTGGGGTACAAGGTTTATCTCCTTAGGATGTTTTCTTCTTTTTTTCCACCAACAGGAAGCATTGTTTCTTCTAAGATCATGCAGCAGCTGTAAACCATAACCACCCTCTCTTTGAGTAACCACAATTTTCTCACTAATGATGCCCCCAGACCAGCTTTGCTATTCCCAATTATTACCAGGGACACCCAATTGCTTAACCACTCTGATTCATAACAGCACCTAGTCTCTAGGTACTCCCAGTAACTCCCAGTCCTGCTTTACAAACAGTAACCCATCCAGAACCAATCCCTGCTTCCCAGACCCTCCCAGAACCCTCCAGAGGGACTCCAAATCTTAGAAAAAATTCATCCCTCTTGTCCAGCGCATTCTACGATTCCTCTGGGAAATGTACTCTCTGATATTTATGTCTTGTGGTTATGGCTAATTGGGAGTCAACAGTCTCAAGCAAGTTTAGGAATTTTAAGTGGAAAACACTGGATGATGTAAATTCGAGGAAGTAAAGATACTCTGTGTTCACCACACCCCCAGCGTTTTACACAGCCTGGCTACTAATTAATACTAATTTTAACTGTTTATTTTACTTATACGTCACCAACTTCCGCATTCATTTCATAGTCCTCTAGTGAGGCTTAAGTTTTTGTCTGTTCTGGGTACTAATTGTTTTTTTTTAACGTCCTAAAATTCTGCGATTCTAAAACAAACATGAGTTCACGAGTAGAAGTCAAAAATACGGTGCTCAACCTTCCAAACCCCGGCCCTCGCGCAAGTAGAGCAATACGCACACCACGAGATGTCGCGAGACTCACGGCCCGGGACAGCCAGAGCCCCCGGAAGTTACTAGTGCGCATGTGTGGGTCATCTGGAAGCTACTGCAGTGCCTGCCGGGAAAAGGACAGGAAGCCGGGAAGTAAACATTGAGGGATTGGCTTCATTTTTGTTGGATAGTTTTGGGGTCGGCTGCGGAGGGACTGAGTAAGAAAATATTCGTAGAATTTGCAGGCAGGGGAGAGTCGGGTAGCCTCAGAAAGTGGATCAAAGGCTCCTAATGATTAGATATATTCTCACGGGAGTGATGAACCCCAGGTAGAGGAGGGAACGAGGACCAGGGCGGGAGGAGGAAGCCGCTGTTCTAGGGCACAGGAATGAAGACTGCGCCTTCAGGGAAAGAGTCGGAATAACTGTAAGAGTGTCCCCTTTGTCGCGGTTGTTTTAAGTACTACTCGGACATCTTGAGCGATCCCTAGACTGCAAGTGGAAAAAGCCGCTTCCAGGACTCAAGGTGACAGACTTTGTTTCCTCGCCGGAAAAATTTCTTTGAGCTTCAGTTTTTCGCGTTAAGTAGGGATGATCCTACTTCACAGAGGTATTATGGAGAGTTTAATGAAATCATCTTTGTAAAACGCTAAATAGTGTCTTACAGGAAGCTGTAAGTTAAATGCCAACTGTTATTGTCTTTATTTGGAAAAAGGTCCCTCCACAGCGAGGAAATCTAATGAGTATAACTTAGTGTCTACAATACTTTATTCAGTTTTAGTGGTTTTGTTTGCTTTGTTTTCGTTTTAGTTTTGAGACAGGGTCTCGCTCTGTCTCAGAGTGCAGTGTTGTGATCAAACTCTTGGGCTCAAGCGATCCTCCTGCCTCAGCCTCCTGAGCAGCTGGGACTAGAGGCGGATTCCACCACGCCTGGCTAATTTTTTCTATTTTTTGTAGAGACGAGGTCTCGCTCTTACTCAGGCTGGTCACTCAGTTATAGTTTTTAATATTGCAGGCCCAGAAGCCAATATCCTATGGGGATATTATAACATAATGGCTTAAATAACTGACTTTGGAGTCAGACTTGGGTATAAGATCTTTGTTTCTTACTAGCATGTGTCCTTGGCTGGGGACTTTTCTGTTTCTTCACCGTAAAATGGGGTTAATCAGACCAACTTAATGAAGATGTGGTAAAGATTAGCTGAGATGATGCATAGTAAGCTCAAGAAATAGTAGTTGTTTTAATGTACATGATTAAATCTACCATTGTACATCGTCTTTCACTTCACAGTATACTTGCACCTTTATCTGTTCATATGTTACATAAACAAATGTGGAGATTTTCTATAGGTCAGAGACCCAGAAGAAAAGAACACCTTTGAGCAGCAATCATAGACTCCTAGCTATTGAGCACTTTCTGTTGAGAAAGAGCTTGTATAAAGGCTCAGTGTCTGCAGGGAGCATGGTGTGTTAGAGGAACTACAAGGTCTGTAGTTGGTAGAGGAGGAATGGGGGGACAGTTGTAATGGTGAGTATGGAAGGTAGACAGTTGCCAGACCATGGTGGACCATGTAGGTGTGTTAAAAAGATGTTGGTTTTTAGAGTAAGAATGATAAGATCCACTGGAGTTGCAATATTCAATATTATAGTTATTAGCGATTTGTGGTCATTGAGGCTGGAAATGTGGCAAGTCTAAATAAGTGTAAAATCCGTAGCAGCTTTTAAAGACTGAGTTGATTTTTTTTATGTTGATAGAAATGTGAAATTATAATATGTTGGATATACTGTGTTAAATAAAACTTTGTAAAAGTGATTTTTTATACTCAGGATACTCCTCAGATTGTGGAAAAGTAAATTTACCTTTTTTTTGCATTTTAAATATGATTAACGGAAAACATAAAATTACGTTTGGGGCTGACATTGTATTTCTCTTGGGTGGTGCTGTGTTGGAGGGTTTTAAGCTTGGGCAGTGGAACATAACATGATCGAATTTGTCTTTTGAAAAATTAACACTGCAGTGTGGAGAATTGGTTGGAGGGAATCAGAGGGGACCAGTAAGTAGGAAAAAGTAATAACTTGCACTAAGGTAGTAGCATTGCGAATGGAAAGAAGCAGATGAATTTGAATGATATGCAGAAAGTGAAAATAACAGTTCTTAGTGTTGAAATAAAAATGAGACTAAGCTGAATTACTTATGTAAAGAGATGGATGGTGTTATCTCTCATTGAGATAGGGAACAGTGGAAGAAAATGAGATTTCAGAAGGAATATCATGAGTTTGAATTAAGATGTGTTGAGTTTAGGTGTCTCTGAGACTTCTAAGAGGAGATGTCAAGTCAGCAATCAGATATATGTATCTGAAGCTCAGATGAAAAGTCTGGAATAGAAAAATAGAGAGCCAACAGTGGTATATCATGGCTATTGAAGCCTTGGAAATAAATGAGCTTGTCCACCAGTCAAGTTTAGAGTGATGAAAGAGTTACTGATTAAATCTTTAAAAATCTAACATTAAATAATGAGAAAGTCTACTTTCTATTATAAATTTGACTTCTTTCTTTCTTTTCTTAGGGGAAGCCAGGTAACCATGTCAGCTGCAGTTGTAGATGCAGTTAATGCTGCCCCTCCATCGGGGTCTAAAGAAATGAGTTTGGAGGAACCAAAGAAAATGACCAGAGAGGACTGGAGAAAGAAGAAGGAGCTAGAAGAACAGCGAAAATTGGGCAATGCTCCTGCAGAAGTTGATGAAGAAGGAAAGTAAGTAATTTGTTACATGATCTGTTCATTCAGAATTCAAATTCATGTATCTTTAGTTTTATTAATTTCTCATTCTTTGATTTGAGAGAAAGCTATCTTTATCATTTACATCATTTTTGTTTTTATTATTTATTTTGTCAAACTCACAAGACAGTAGTAATTTAGTAATCAAATAATGTTGAAGGGCTCATAATGAATAGCAGCAGTCCTTTTCCACCCTTCCCACCTGGTCTGCTCCACAGAAGTAACTATTTTTAAATCTATTTTGAGTTTTTCTTGTTGTTACTTTCACATCTCCAAATAATAATACCCACACAATTATTTTAATCGGTTAACTCTAGACATTATCTGATGCAGGACTTCTTGCTGTGATGGAAGATTTAGGTCACCAACACATATGTCTATCTTCCTTCTTCTCTCTTTCTCCTTCAGTTATATCACTGATTTTAGTTTCTTGGTTGGAAATTTTTTACTATAATATATTAATAAATTACTTCTTTGTTTTTAATTGTCCTTTAAAGAAATAGCAACCATATTCTGTCTCCCCTCCCACTGCAATATTTCCATGCTTAGATTCTGTATAGGTTACCTTTGTAATTGTAATATTGATTCTATTCAAACTTTATTCTTAAATTTTTTTTAACTTTATTACAGAGACATCAACCCTCATATTCCTCAGTATATTTCTTCAGTGCCATGGTATATTGATCCATCAAAAAGACCTACTTTAAAGCACCAGAGACCACAACCAGAGAAACAAAGGCAGTACAGCTCATCCGGAGAATGGTACAAGAGGGGCGTAAAAGAGGTATATAAGCAACCTGTATATATCCTCATGGGTATGGAGATTTTAAGAACTTAATATAAGAACCTTTAATGCAATACTATATAAAGTAGAAATAGAATATATAACCCTTTATCCAGTATTGAAATTCACAATGCATACAACTTTAGTTTCTGTATTTTCTTATATAAATTTTATATTGCTGAAGTCCTTAAACTTCATCTTTTTTTTTTTTCTTTTTTGAGACAGAGTCTCACTCTGTTGCCCGGGCTAGAGTGAGTGCCGTGAGCCTAGCTCACAGCAACCTCAAACTCCTGGGCTTAAGCGATCCTACTGCTTCAGGCTCCCGAGTGGCTGGGACTACAGGCATGCGCCACCATGCCCGGCTAATTTTTTTCTATATATACTTTTAGTTGGCCAGATAATTTCTTTCTATTTTTTTAGTAGAGACGGGGTCTCGCTCTTGCTCAGGCTGGTCTCGAACTGCTAACCTCGAGTGATCCACCCGCCTCGGCCTCCCAGAGTGCTAGGATTACAGGCGTTGAGCCATGGCGCCCGGCCTAAACTTCGTCATTTATAAACGTGATGATTCTAACTGGTTTTCCTTTTCACAAACAAAGAAATATTTCACTAGACAAAATAGTTATGAGAGCCAAAGTTATTTCCAACTTATTCAGATAAGACATTTTCTCTGGTGTTTTTTTTTTATACATGTATAGAATTC
>CM052447.1:13617241-13661834 GCA_028533085.1 Varecia variegata
CGCCCTTCGCTCGCCCGGCCGGCTTTAAAAAATCTCCGTCCTTAACAATAACATCGTCAGGCCCTATCAGTTAAGAGCTGCGTGTTCTTTGCATGCATTCTCATAATTAAACTCCCAACAACCCTGTAAGGTAGGTACTGTTACTCCTTTGAAGGACTGAGGCTTGGAAAGGTCCCAGCCTGTAAGTGACCAAGCCACGATCCCAGGCGTTTGCTTCTGCGGCGTCTGCGGAGCTGCCACACTCTTGACCCGCTTTCTCCTGACTTCATTTTAACTGTAAAATGTGATGGTTAAATCCTCTGCCCCCCGAACACCAGCGCCTACCATGAACTAGGCAGTGGCTAGATACAAGTTGAATTGTGTTTGGTTTGGAGTTTTAGGTTTGCAACTCAACTTTGGTGTTTTCACTGCTGGAATGTATGTATTTTAGCATTCCCTGAATATTTCTGTTATGTGGATGTTCACTTTTAACTGATTTTTCTCCCAGTTGTGATGCTTTTTCATATCTACCCTTCCTTCATACACTTGCAAAAACATTCTACTTTGTTATATATCAGGTCTTCCATTCAACATCTTAAGATAACTCTCAGAAGAATCATTCTTGAATGATATCTGTCTTAAGATAATGCATTTTATCTTTTTATTGTGGAAAATTTCCAGCCTGCATTAAAATAGTAAGAATGGTGTAATGATGTGTACCTGTCATCCAGCTTCAACAATTACCAACGTTCAGCCCATCTTTTATCTCCACCCCACTTTGTGTGCTGAAGTACAATATTTCAGAGGAAATCCCAGACATCATTTCACTTGTAAATAATTAAGTCCGTATTTCTAACAAATTATGGCTTTTTAAAAACACAACCACAATACCATTATGACACCTGTTTAAATTAACAATAATTCCTTATTATGATGATGCTTTTTTGATGTTTACATTTTTTAGGCTATTGTAATTCCTAAATACCACAAAGAAGCAAGTGAAAATTGTGAGGTTCTAAAACACAAGAAAGCCTGTTGGGCGGTAAGTTCATCTTTGAGGATCTTGAAAATTCTTGCTATCTATTCTCCCTTTTTGAGTGGGATGGAGAATAATACTGTAAATGGGTTTTCCTAAGAATTCTTTTGTTCAAAGAGGTAAATTGTAAATCTTAAAATATACTTGAGTACCATAGTTAGGGTGGATAGGAATGAACTGTTTTAACAGTTCCTGTCATGATTTCTAATGAGACTAAAGCAAAGCTTTTCCTTCACTCCCTTTGCCTCCCCAAATACACATGGTAAATATACAAAACAAAATACAGAAAGGTAGACATTTTTATGGTGATGTCATTTTATTGTCATTAATTAATGGTTCCAATTAATGACACAAGTGTATAGTCTCATTCCTTGAGATGAAGGTTTAGATTAACCCTTTAAACTTCAGATTGTCTTTTTTGATTGGCAGACATCTCCCAGTTTTTAACTGGTTCATAACAAACAACCCTATGACAGACCAACTTGTTAGTTACATAGAAGTATGGTTTACAACTAGATCTTGGCAGATCCACTAGAAAGCTAGTGCTTTAAGTAGATATTCATGGTTTTTTTTTTGAGAAGGGATCTTGCTGTATCACCTGGGCTGGTCTGAATCTCTTGGGCTCAAGCGATCCTCCAGCCTCAGCCTCCAGAGTAGCTGGGATTATAGCCATGAGCCACCATGCCCAGCTGTTGGCTTACTTATTATGATTTTTTTTTATGGTCAAAGTGGGTATTTGGATTTAAATGTGTACCTGTTAAATTATTTCAGCCATATTCTGTGGCACGGAACTTTGGAAACTTTGGGGATTACTTATTTATCTGGGAGATATAATTGTTTTATAAGATCTATTTGAGCTTACCTCATTACTAAGGAAAGAGAAAAGGCATGGCTTTCTTTTTCAAGTCCCTCAACTTTTAGAGGAGGCCATCATCAACTCAGAAAACTTAAATGCCTATTAAAGCATTTGGACTGTTTAAATGGCAACCTGGAATATATGCAAACTAGGGATTGGCTTGAAGGATATATTTTCATTCCTCTAAATCTGACTTCCTACTAGGATGTGTTTCAGGATCACCCAGACAACTTTTATTTCATATTCCTTTGTCCTGCTTCTGGAGAAGATGATTTATTAGTTCTAAGGTAGCAAAGGGATGTATATACTTTCAAAAGGGTTCCCAGTGATTGTGATGGGCATCTCCTCTGGTTACTATTCATAAGAACTACCTAAAATGTTTATTTAGAATAAGCCCCTACTCCAGAGCCAGAGAATCAGAATCTCTAGGAGTGGGGCCCAGGAATCTGCATTTTAGCAAGGGATCCAGATAATTCCTCCATTTACTAAACTAGAGAACCACTGCCTTCTATATCCTAATTTTGGGTTAAACCCAACCTTAAGAATTTTGCTTATTCTCATTCTATTGTTTTGGGTTTTTTCTTGACTACTTTTACTGAGGGGTAAAAACTTAGATGAAAAAGCATTGTGAAATTCCTTATCGTAGTTAAGGGTGTTCTCATATGAGAGGAATTTTTCTGAAGTCTCAGTAATAGGAATAGTTGTGTTTCTCCTGAGCAAATTGTTTCACTTTTATATATAGACAACTCATGGATTGATAGTATGTTACACTTAGCAGCAAGGAACCTTGAGCCAAATTTGTAGCCTGCTTTTGTGTCAAAGGTGGCTTAATTAGATTTAAAGACCTGATTGAAATTCTCTGCTTAAGTTGCAGTCACAGCTGCTCAAGGATCAAATAGTTTTACAGACCTATTTAACCCTTAACTATTAAAAAGAACTAGCTGGTTGTAATGGCTCAGGCCTGTAATCCCAGCACTTTGGGAGGCTGAGGTGAGAGGATCACTTGAGCCAAGGAGTTTGAGACCAACCTGGGCAACACAGCAAAATCCCTTCCTACAAAAAATAGAAAAATTAGCCGGGCATGGTGGTGCCATGTCCGTAGTCCTAGCTAATCGGGAAGCTGAGGCAGAAGGATCACATGAGCCCAGGAGTTGGAGGCAGCAGAGAGCTATGATCGGGCCACTGCACTCCAGCCTGGGCAACATAGTGAGATTCTGTCTCTAAAAATAAAAATGAAAAAAGGAACTAATCATCATGTTCAAATCAGCCCTTCCTTAGAGTATTTAGTGAATCATTCCTTTCTCTATTCAGTGGTTCTTAACTGAGAGAGTACCTACGTCTTTGGGGCAGAATAGAAGGAGGGAGTGGTTAGTGAGATGCCCTTTCTGGGGACACAAGAAGTACCAGATTTGTTTGTAACATACATTATTGAAAACAAATTGAGCCATAACTAGAGTTCACCAATAAAGGACTTATTGGTATTTATAACTTGCCTAAGCTCAAATCTCCCATGTATAACTTGCTGACGTTCATTTATTCCAGGTCATTCGCTATGAGTTACTAGCTTTAAGTTGTATTGTCATCCTGTCATGGCTTACTTCAAACTGCAGGTTACATTTAACATGTACAGGATAGCATGTGATGACAAGATAGCAGGTGATGTGGCTTTGTTTAAACCCCATTAGCAACTGATTTTTAATGTGTGGGTTATTTTACTCCCAGAGCAAAATTCTGTTTCATCTCTGGAGTACTACCTGAGAATTTTTGTGTGCCATGTCGAAGAAACGCAAATGGGATGATGACTATGTTCGTTACTGGTTCACCTGTACAACAGAGGTCGATGGAACTCAGCGCCCACAGTGTGTATTGTGTAACTCAGTATTTTCAAATGCTGACCTCAGGCCATCAAAACTGTCAGACCATTTTAACAGACAGCATGGTGGTGTAGCTGGGCATGATCTCAATAGCCTGAAGCATATGCCCACACCATCTGATCAGAGTGAAACCTTAAAAGCATTTGGAGTTGCATCTCATGAGGATGCCTTATTACAAGCATCATATCAGTTTGCATATTTATGCGCCAAGGAGAAGAATCCTCATACAATAGCTGAGAAATTAGTGAAACCCTGTGCACTGGAAATAGCACAAATAGTTTTGGGACCAGATGCACAAAAGAAGCTTCAGCAGGTACCCTTATCAGATGATGTGATCCATTCTAGAATTGATGAAATGAGCCAGGATATCTTACAGCAAGTTCTAGAAGATATCAAAGCCAGTCCTCTTAAAGTGGGTATCCAGCTTGCTGAGACAACGGACATGGATGACTGCAGTCAGCTAATGGCATTTGTGCGATATGTAAAAGAAAAAGAGATCATAGAAGAATTCCTGTTCTGTGAACCATTGCAGTTAACCATGAAAGGGACAGATGTGTTCAATCTCTTCAGAGATTTCTTTTTGAAGCATAAGATAGCACTTGATGTATGTGGCACTGTTTGTACTGATGGTGCCTCCTCTATGCTAGGAGAAAATTCAGAATTTGTTGCCTGTGTGAAAAAAGAGGCACCTCATATCATGATCACACATTGTTTGTTGAATCCTCATGCACTTGTCATAAAGACATTGCCTACAAAATTGAGGGATGCTCTGTTTACTGTGGTGAGGGTAATAAATTTCATCAAAGGGCGAGCTCCAAATCATCGACTATTTCAGGCTTTCTTTGAAGAAATTGGTATAGAGTATAGTGTCCTCCTTTTCCATACTGAAATGAGGTGGCTTTCCCGAGGCCAAATACTTGCTCATATTTTTGAAATGTATGAAGAAATAAATCAGTTTCTTCACCACCAAAGCAGTAATTTAGTTGATGTCTTTGAAAATAAAGAATTTAAAATTCATCTAGCATACCTTGCAGATTTATTCAAACACCTAAATGAACTTAGTGCCTCTATGCAAAGGACTGGGATGAACACAGTATCAGCTAGGGAGAAGTTATCTGCTTTTGTTAGGAAGTTTCCATTTTGGCAAAAACGAATTGAGAAAAAAAATTTTACCAACTTTCCTTTTCTTGAAGAAATAATTGTTTCAGATAATGAAGGAGTATTCATTGCAGCTGAAATAACACTGCATCTGCAACAGTTGAGCAACTTCCTCCATGGATATTTTTCTGTTGGAGATCTTGATGAGGCAAGTAAATGGATCCTGGATCCATTTCTTTTTAATCTTGATTTTGTCAGTGATGGTTATTTAATGAAAAATGATCTTGCTGAATTACGAGCTAGTGGCCAAATCCTAATGGAATTTGAGACAATGAAGCTTGAGGATTTTTGGTGTGCTCAATTCACGGTGTTTCCAAACCTGGCAAAGACAGCTCTAGAAATACTTACACCATTTGCAACTACGTACCTTTGTGAGTTGGGATTTTCATCACTTTTACATTTTAAAACAAAGTCCAGAAGCTGCTTTAATCTGAGTGATGACATTCGTGTGGCTATTTCAAAAAAAGTTCCTCGTTTCTCAGACATCATTGAACAAAAGCTACATCTACAGCAGAAGTCACTGTAAGCTGGTATACTTTTTTTAATGTATAATTTTAATATATTCTTAATATCATTGTAAAATTAAGCTGCAATTCTTTCTTTTATATTTATGGTATACTGAATTCTATGTTTAAAAAATTTAGCAACTTTAATTTTTAATGAGGCATGTGAAAGTGTGTTTTGAGAATGAGAACACAGACTGCAGAAAAGGTTAAGTACTGCTACCTAGTTGATGCATAACATTTTTCTAATTCTGAGTATCTGTTTAGCCTGTTGATAGGTCACATAAAAAAGACACTCAAGCACTACAATATCCAACTAAATGGTTTAATAATAGGCTAGGAATTGAGCCAAGGGAAAAGAGAAGACCCTCCCAGAAGTCAGAGGACAAAATGACAAAATCTCCCCATTTTTGTGAGGGTTATTATGGGGAGGTTAATGAAATCAGAAGAGGATTATGAAGTATAATGGGAAAAAGGATGATCTAGCTTATATAAGACTTTTTTTTTTTTTTTTTTTTGAGACAGAGTCTCACTTTGTTGCCCAGGCTAGAGTGAGTGCCGTGGCGTCAGCCTAGCTCACAGCAACCTCAAACTCCTGGGCTTAAGCGATCCTACTGCCTCAGCCTCCGGAGTAACTGGAACTACAGGCATGCGCCACCATGCCCGGCTAATTTTTTCTATATATATATTTTAGTTGGCCAGATAATTTCTTTCTATTTTTTAGTAGAGATGGGGTCTCGCTCTTGCTCAGGCTGGTCTCGAACTCCTGACCTCGAGCGATCCACCCACCTCGGCCTCCCAGAGTGCTAGGATTACAGGCATGAGCCACCGCGCCCGGCCAAGACTTATTTTTAAATGTACTCTTTGAAGTTAGTCTCACAGTGTCCATTCCCCTAGATCCCATGCTCTGAATACCATGATATTAATAAATATCCTAATATTGTATTAGTTACTGTTTGTCTTCTTTTAAATTACTTCAGGACTCCAGGTCATCAAGGCTGTAAGACTCTTGAGCCTTACCCTAGAGATTCTGATTTGCCAGTTCTGCAATAAGGTCAAGGATCCCCATTCTTAACCAGCTTTCCAGATAATTCCAATGGAATTTTTGGTACTTTGGCTTCATCTAATTTTTCCTCCACTTATTTTTTCTTTGCTCTAAGCTCCTCATTTATGTTACATCTTAGACTATATGCATTTTTCTAAGTTCAAAATTTGAGTGGGTTAGAGTATAAATTATAAATAAATTGACATGAAGTCACTGGAGTAATTCAGGGCCATCAAAAATTCCCCATGGGAATCTAAATTAGTACACTTTTTCTGGATGATGATTTGGCAAAATATTTTTAATTTAAATAAATTTACATTTTTATTTTAAAACTTTAATGTTTTATCAAAGTAGTACATACTCAAGGCTGGAGGGAAAAATAGTATAGAGAGTCCTGTAAAGAAAAGCCACAATCCCCTTCCTGCCCAATTATCTTAACCATTTCTACTTTAACTTCTTGTGATTCCACCCATATCTCTAAGTAATATGTTCATACCAAGCACATATGGTAGTTTTATCAACTTTAGAAGTTATATATTTATTGACTCCTCTAGATAAGAAGTAAGGATTAAATTTACAAAATGTCCATCTCGTCTTCTACTATTCTCAATTTTTTATTATATCACAGTAATAACAGTGTTCTTTGAGATTTTTTTTTCCTCTAGAAATTTATCACATGGAAAGAATCATGTGTGTCCAAAAGTTTTAATTATAAGGTGGATGATCACTACATTTTTATAGTACTGAAAAATTGAAAAAAACTATGACAGGAAATGGAATCTGACTACCAAATTTAGAGATGCAGCTTGAGTACAGCAAATCAAAGTTTATATTTTATAGTAAATATCAATACATGCCTTTTTTCCTTTAAAAATGTAGTGACAGAATAGAAGTTCTAACTTTTCATGTTATAATAAGAAAATTCTCCCCTCAAGAACAGTGGGAAAAATTTCCAAAGCTAGCATAGGAATAAATCTAGATGTGCATGTAGGAAGTTTAATTTGTATGCAGTCCTAAAAATAGGAAGGATGTAGAAATGGGTGCAAGGGCGTGTATGAAACCAATAAAATAGAAGGACTAGGATAAAGTGACCTTTGATAGCCATTCTTTCATTGAATCTGTTAGAATTCTCTCTTAGACTTAATTACTGCTCTGAAACAAAAACCCAAAGGACATTTTTAAGGAAATGGCTAGTTGGTTTTTAATTCATTTTTGGATTCTACAACTATTTATTTTCTTCTGATCAAATGAAAGAGACTGCAGTGTTCACTAAAATGAAGAAGAAATTTAGATTTTTTTCTTTTCTTTTCTTTTTTTGTCTAAAATTCTCCCAGCTAGGTGCGGTGGCTCAGGCCTTTAATCCTAGCACTCTGGGAGGCCGAGGTGGGAGGATCACTTGAGGTCAGGAGTTACACACTAGCCTGAGCAAGAGTGTGACTCCATCCCTACTAAAAATAGAAAAAATTAGCTGGGCAAAGTGGCACACGCCTGTAGTCCCAAGTACTCAGGAGGCTGAGGCAAGAGGACCGCTTGATCCCAGGAGTTTGAGGCTGCAGTGAGCTAGGCGACGCCACAGCACTCTAGCCCGGGCAACAGAGTGAGACTCTGTCTCAAAAAAAAAAAAAAAAAAAAAGTCATACACATTAGTTTCTTTTTTCTCAAGGAAGAGATCATTGTTTTTCTCATAGTTTTACTATTTAATTAGAATCATTGGTAAATTTTGAAAAGGAATTAAGACAGGATAAAAGAGGTAATTTTTTATGACCAGCAGATGTCACTCTGTGCAAGTTTGGTTGAAAGCAAACTTAACTCTCATTACAAATTTTGCCAAATACCTGATTTTAATCATCTCTAGAAAGGTATTAGTGACTCAAATTTAAAATGTCCCACCTAAGGCTCTGCTGGCTCAAGATTGGCAGACAGAACTAAAGTGGACCCAGTAACTACCAGACTGCAAGAAGTCACTGGGAAACAAGGTTGGAAAAGAGAAGATATAAAAGGCTTTTTATATAACACTGGCTTGAGCATGTGGATTTTTGACATCCTGGCTGGGTTTTTTTGTTTTTTTTTTTTTTTGAGACAGAGTCTCACTCTGTTGTCCGGGCTAGAGTGCCAGGGCATCAGTCTGGCTCACAGCAACCTCAAACTCCTGGGCTCAAGCGGTCCTACTGCCTCAGCCTCCCGAGTAGCTGGGACTACAGGCATGCACCACCCTGCCCGGCTAATTTTTTCTACATATATTTTTAGCTGTCCATATAATTTCTGTCTATTTTTAGTAGAGATGGGGTCTCGCTCTTGCTCAGGCTGGTCTCAAACTCCTGACCTCAAACGATCCTCCTGCCTCAGCCTCCCAGAGGAGTGCTAGGATTACAGGCATGAGCCACCGTGCTCGGCCTTGGCTGCTTTTCTAAGCCACCAAAAGCTTCCCGAAGTCAGGGAACTAGTCAGCATTTTCAGACATGATCCAATGGGAATCAAAACCAAATAAACAATACTTAAGTTATATCTTTTTAAAATTGGCTCTAGATATTTATAGTATAGAGTCTTTTTAGCACTAGATTATATCAAAATATTGTAAGCTTGGCTTTAGTGTCTATCAAGCATTTAGAAAAGTCAAATTTAAAGCTTTCAAAGTCTACCTTAACTTGAAGGGCAATATAAGGTTATTGTCTAATTCATTATATTTTGTACTTTATCTTCTAAGAATAAAAAGATATACCTAAGGTTATTTTCCTTCTGTTTTTACAAATTTGCTACAAATCTTACTGTAATTCAGAAATGGATTTGAGTTCTGGCTCATCTACTTACTAGCTGTATAAACTTTGTATCTGTCAGCACACGGGAATCAAAAGATCTGGCACACTGATCATCTTATTTTGACCTGTTCAACATTCATTTATTCATTCATTTGGTTTTATTTATTTTTTATTTTTTTTTTAGAGACAGGGTCACATTCTGTTGCCCACACTGGAGTGCAAAGGCATGATCATAGCTCACTGTAACCTCAAACTCCTAGACTCAAGTGATCCTCCTCTCTCAGCCTCTCAAGTAGCTAGGACTACAGTCATGAGCTACTGTGCCCAGCTAATCTTTCGTCTCAAACTCCTGGCCTCAATCCTCCAGTGTCAGCCTCCCAAAGTGCTGAGGTTATGGGATTACCATATGAGCCACTACACCCAGTCCACTTGCTTCTTTAGAATAAAAGCACCCTGATTTTTCTTTGAGGAACTCTCCTTCCCCCCAACTCCCCTTAAGTCCATATGCCCCCATCTTGGCTAATTAGAGTTAACTCCAATACTTTTCCTGGAATTAATGGAAAAGATGCTATACATGTAAATTAGCACGATGTGTCTGGACTTCCAATGGTCAATTTTGCTACCTTATACAGAGAAGCTGCGAGAGAATAAAGCCAACAGAGAAGCCAAGAAAAGGGAACAGATTTCTCATGACATTACTGTAGCCCCTAAATAAAGTTGTACCTTTTATTCCCTTTCATTTATGTGAACTAATGTGTTTCCTTTTTTACTTAAGCCTATTTGTTTCCTGTCATATACAACCAAGAGACTTGCCTCATGTACTTGGTTTCCAATCTTACTAACAATCAGTAATGGGAAAAATGATGACTCAATTAAATTTATTGTGTGATTTTGGACATCTGTTACGAGTCCTGAGCCTTAATTTTCTCCCCTGTAAGATGAAACATAGGTTCAGTGACATGGGAAGCCCAGTACTAATGGTGGAAAAGTTCAATTGCTAAAGAACAAGACCCAGAATGACAAAGATAACAGATGTATAGTTTATTACAGGGAAGGGATACAATATAATAGCATTAAAATAAGGCTATGCATCACGGCCAATGTCTGCCTCATGCCATGTAGTGTGGAGAGGACAGTTCAGAGCTTTAATTGTCCTCCGTGTGTCAGAGCCTGCGGCAGCCAGAAAATGGACTCCCAAAGATGTCTGTGTCCTAATCCTTGAAACTTGTGCATATGTTACTTTATGTGACAAGGGGGATTTTGAATATGTGATTAAGTGAAGGGTCTTGAGATGGGGAGATTATTCCAGATTATCCTGTGGGCCCATTGTAATCACAAGGGTCCTTCTCAGAGGGAGGCAGGAGGGTCAGAGAAGATGATGTGAGGACAGAAGCAAAGGTCAGGGAGTCAGAGAGATTTGAAGATGCTACTGTTCTACCTTTGAAGATGGAAGAAGAGGCCACCAGCCAAAGATGGCAAGCAGCCTCTAGTAGTTGGAAAAGGCAAGGACATAGATTCTCCATTTGAGCTTCCAGAAGTAATCAGTCCTGCTGACACCTCGACTTTAGACCATAAGACTGATTTTGGACTTCTGACCTCCAGAACTGTAAAGTAATAAATTTATGTTGTTTTAAGCCACTAATTTTGTGGTAAAGTGTTACAGCAGCAATAGGAAACTAATAGAAGGCCATAGGGATACATCCTTTTGGATCAGGAATCACCGGTATGAGCATGGAACACCTCAGGACCAGAGGGTCCAAAATGGAGTTTTATACCCTGATGGTCACATGGACATATTCTTGCTTCATAACCAGCTCCAGCTACCAAGTTTTTGTGTCCCTGGGGAAGGAGGTGGGGGGGAGGGCCAGAGGTTTCCAGGCGTAAATCATCCATCTCACTATTAAATAGTGTTGACAGACTGGTACAAAACACCCTGAAACTCCCCATGTGTATTAGCAAACGTTATTAATCAGGACCTATTATGCCTTCACCAGGAATTGGTGCTGTGCATTCAGGCCCACTGGGATTAACCCTCACCAGCACAAGCCCAAAATAACCAGTGGTAGTCTCAATTTCCAATTCAGTAGAACTGTTATGTCCCCTGGTGGAAGCATTCCTCCCTTGGGAAACAAGATTTCCAAACTAACAGAGTTCACAGTTGCAGTAATGAGAAGCAAAAGTTCTGTGAATGGATTATTAGGTGCAATAGTAACATGAGCCATGCCCGCTTGATTCCTAGATTCCTAGCCTGGCCTGGAGTGGCTGACCCTATTTGTTGAATTACCAATTCAGAGCACATACTGCATCCTATAAGATAGAACCTCATCCTTTTAGGTTATTTTCTCTCAGTTGCAAGTAATTGAGTCTTAAGTAGATCATTCCATCATTCTTACAGACCAGCTACTTCTGGGTGATGAATTACATGGCAAAACCAATAAATTGCATGGGCATCAGTCTGTTGCCACACTCTGTTAGGGACTGAATGTTTGTGTCCCCACAAAATCATATGATGAAATCCTAACCCCCAATCAATGTGATAGTATTTGGAGATGGGGCCTTTGGGAGGTAGTTAGGTTAGAAATCAACTCCATTTTGAGTTAATTTTTATATGTGGTGAAAAATAAGGATCTAGTTTAATTCTTCTGCATATGGATATCCAGTTTTCCCAGCACCATTTATTAAAGAGACTGCCTTCTTGCCAATGTATGATCTTGGCACCTTTGTTGAAAATGAGTTGGCTATAAATGCACAGATTTATTTTTAGATTCTCTAATCCAGGGGCGCCCAACCTATGGTGAGTTGTATCATTATTTCATTATATATTGCAATGTACTAATAGGAATAAAGTACAGAATAAATGTAATGTGCTTGAATCATCCCGAAACCATCCCCCCACCCCAGTCCATGGAAAAATTGTCTTCCATGAAAACGGTCCCTGGTGCCAAGAAGGTTGGGGACTGCTACAGTCTAATCTGTTCCATTGGCCTATGTGAAAAGTGCTTCATCTTGTCTTACTGATTATTGAGAGCATCCTCTGCAGTGAATGGATGTCTGTGTGTGTTTAGGCTCAGCAAGGCAATTAGGAAGACCTCAAAGTCAGCTGTCACAGGAGACCTTATATCCCAGGAATAGGCATGCATTAGTATTCCTGCCATGCTCAGACATTGGCTGGGAGTAGCCCCTGGGAAGCATGAACTGGCACAAGTGCAATGATGAATTTCAGAGTGCAGCAGCTGGGGCCCTTGGTTAATTACATTCCCTGTAGTCCTATAGTTATAAATTTGCAAAGTGCATTCTTATGGCCACATGATGTCCTTTGGTGAGCATTCACCTGGAACACAATTATCTTTAATTCTCTGCCTATTTTGAGAGGTCTATTTACATACCTCTCCCCCAGACTTTCTTGTCACTTATCTTTAAATCTGTTCTTTCCAATTCCCTGACCATTCATCAAACCATTAGTAACTCCTCTTGACTACTGTAGTTTAGATCTATACTTCTGGATATTGCTCAGTTTGGTCATAGTAGACAACCAAATGTACCGCTCAAAATTCTCCCTAGGAACATTTCCCTTCATTAGAGTCTTTCCGAGACCTACCTGATTGGGGTTGTAATGCTGCAACAGTTTTTGCAGCAGCCAGCTCATACTAGCATATTGGTCAGAATAAACCGTAAACCAGGTCTAAGTTTCTTCCTCCTACTCAGCTGGTCATAAGGACCTCCCCATGCAGCCAAGGTTATGGATTGAGAAAAAAGAAACCTTGGAGCAGAAGTGGGAGTCAAAGGAGTTAAGCCACCTACTTAGGCAACTTGCTTGTGCTTTCCAAATCTGCTTAATCTCTGTCTCTTCTGTGCCGTTTCTATTTGATGATAGATTGTTGCTGTGCACACTCCAATTTATGGCTTTCCAGATCAAATAGCACCCAGTCCCATGGTTAGGTGCTCACTCTTAACAGGGCCTAGTTACAAACCAAAAGCTATTTCTCAAAAGAATAGTTATCTACAGAAGGAAGGTATGGATTTTCTCCAAAACCCTAGCGGTCAATGCTTCAGTTCTCCTATTGGCATTTACCAAAGGCTCCATAAAGAATCTCTATTTACCATAGTCAAGTGTCATTCAGTCTACTGGGTCTTAAGCACCAAGTGGCAGAGTAGCTATTAATAGCACTACCACCTGGACTTGCCACAGAGCCTTTTTGTGCTCTGGTCTTCACTCAAAACTGGCAGTCTTATGGGTTGCTTGGTAAATGGGTCAGGGCAACACCACTCAAATGTGGTGTATGTTGCTTCTGAAAGACAAAAAGCCCTTAGCCCTGTACTTCTGCTGTAGTGGTAGGTAATGCAAGGTACAGCAACTTGTCTTTTGCCTTGAAGAGGATATTACAACATGCTTCAGACTATTAGGACATAAGGAACTTAACCAAGGTTGTGAGTCCCTGAATTTTTGTGGTGTTTATCTCCTACTCTCTGACTCACATGCATTTTAGTAAGACTCAGAAGTACTTGCTACTATTTTATAAGATCCAATCTGCATAATGTCATCAGTTACTCCATAAAATGTCAAGATGATCAAGATCTCTGCAGACCATATTTTGGCAGTCAGTAAATTGATGTAGCCCTAAGGCAAGTCTGTGAAGGTGGTCTCTTGGCTCAGCCAGGTAAAAACAAACTGCTTCTGGTGGTCATTACAAATTGGCATAGAGAAAAAACAAAACAAAACATTTGCCTGATTACTAAGACTCTAAGTCTTTGTATTCCTTTCTCTACATTATGCCAGGAAATTCTGGGATTCTCAAACTCGTTAAATGTAGTTCACTGTTTAGTCCAAGTTTCTGTCAACCAAGTAAGTGAATTCTTAACACAAGTTAGCACATTAAATCCAGAATCCCTGATAATTACACCCATATCAGTCAATTTGGCCTGTTATATTCTGCCACCTTTATTCTAACGCTCTTAGAATCCCATTCCCACACATATTCATCAGGTTTCTGCCTATATAAATTAGGAAAATCTTGCAGTCCATTTTGATTATAAAATCTTTCCTTCAAGATCAGACTTTGTACTTGTTCCCTTGGAATATGCTGGCTTTGACTCTAGTTTGGGGTCTGGTGGCAACAAGGGAGTAGTTGGGATATGTTTTGAAGAGTATAGGCATCTCCTTGAAAGGCACCTGCCTCAGGTGAGATTATTACAGGTCTTCAAGCAAAGGAAGGCTAATCTCAGACATGGAAAGTGAAGGCAAAGAAGACTCAGAGTGACTCAGGGGTTAAGATTTTCAACTTCATCCATGTCCACGCAGATGTCCTCATTTCAAGTCTCGGGGACACTTCCCCAATCCTCACCCTGACTTTCACTGAGAGATGTAGGCTATGAATTCAACTTACATTTAATTCTGCAACTCTCACAATTAAATATTATGTCTGAATTTCAGCAGGTGGTTCTTGCAGCTACAAGGGATTTGAGGTACATTTAGGACTGTCATGGATGCTCTCTAGTTCTGGGACTTGAGCTGAAAGAGCTGAGTGTGACATTTTCTTGCTGTAAGCACTCCAGTGCACTCAGAAGATGGCATCCCACCACACAGTCCTTACAGTCATCATTATTCCCGGCAGCCACTTGGGCCCTCAAGGTACCTGCTTCAGGGGACTCTTTATCACAATAATCTGCAGCCAATAATTTGGATAACCAGTGCCACTCTGTGCCATGAACTACCAGCATCCTAGTTCCATGACAAGGAGCTCAACATTGCATTCAAGTCTAAAGAAAAACACAAACACTTCAAGAATTCCATCTCTGGGAATCCTGATACCAATTTCTTCATCAGTCTGGAGAAAGCAGCTATACCAGTTACTCTCACAGAGAGAATTTAAAGAAGTATTAACCAGATATTGGAGAGCTGGAAGAGTTAAAGGAAGACTGTTAAAAATGCACAAAGCAGCTACCATCCTTATGGCCAGGAGAACATGGAAAATAATTTGGGATTATTAAAACACAGAAGCTTGGATGGAGGGCCCCACAGAGCTGAGAGAGAGAATCTGCCAGCTGATACTGGTTGTCTGAAGAAGCATAATGAGGCCGGTTTTGGGATTGTGGAAAAAAGTAAACTTGAACCAGCTGCTCATATAGGAAATAACTGTCATTGCCAGGGTGAGGGAACTGTTGCTTGGTGATAGTGACAGTAACAGGAACAAAACAGAAAGGACCAAGTTCCTTGCCACTCCTCGAGATTTCCAGTCTTCCTCTAGTGCCCCGTATGTGCAGACTAACAGAAGGCCAGCTGGCAAAGGAGAAATGTGATTTGCAAAGTCCCTGACGTCACACATAGCTGAGTTTAAAGCTGAGAGACTACAGTTTAATAACTGTAATAACTCTGTGTGTGTGTGTGTGTGTGTGTGTGTGTGTGTGTGTGTCTGAGTCATTTTAAAGTGAGTTCCCAGCGTTACGTGTCTTCACCCTTACTTACTTCAACATGCATCTCCTAAAAATAACGACATTATGCTATATAACCACAAAACCATTATTCACATCTAAGAAAATTAACGATAATTCTGTAATATTGCATAATACTCAGACCATATCAAAGTTGCTCCAATTACACCCAAAATATTTTTATTCCTGAAATTTGAACCACCCTTTTATTTTTTTCATAACATTAACATTTTGAAGAGTGTCTCACTCACTGAACTGATTATTTTCTTTTATGCCATTTCATTAGTTCCTCTATTCTAGAAGTTTCCTGCTAATCAGGGGTTAGGTCTGAAGGCTTGGTTAGATTCAGGTTAGTATCATATTAGTGGGTACATAATGTCAGGTTGTTACAACCTTGGTAATGCTAAATTTGCTTACTTGGCTAACAGAGTGGCCACCAAATCTCTCCATTATAAAGGTATGTTTTTCCCTTGGAGCTTTTTTTAGAGTGTGTTTTATTTTTAATCTGTAGTAAATGCATATGGTAAATTGCAACAATACAGTGAAAGCTGTGACTCCCATTACATCTCCCAGCTCCACGATTCTCCTCCCCAGAGGCATCTACTGCTACCAGGTTATGTATCTTTAAAGAGATGGTTATGCATATACAATGTGTGTGTGTGTAACCTTTTTTTTCTTCACAAGTGTTAGCACACTAGACACATTCTTGTATACTTTAAGATTTTTAATTTACTATGGGTGAATTAAATTTACTGCATGTAAATTAAGTGGATGAGATGTATAGAGCTAAGTGTCTTTTGAGTGTTATTTAAAGTAAATCTGTAGAAGTCTTTTGAAATACAAGATTTAGAGAAATTAGTCTCCTTCTACTTCAAAACAGCTAACAGGCAAAGTATCTCTTTCCAGCCACTAGCTAAATCTCATTTATGCAGTTTAATCATGTTTCATTTCCTTAATCTGGGATTTTTACTTTCTTCCCAGCCAAAAAGCAGAAATGAATCCTTTCTTTCTCATATTCCCTCCCAAAATTATGCTGACAAAATGTGACAAAGCTTGTTTCTAGACTCATTCATAGGCTACTTTCTCAAAGTTTGATTCTACAAAGCAGAAGCCTCTAGACCTTCTTATCAGGGCATTTTCTTAAAATCATATGTTTGTTCATTCCTGATCCACACACTGAGTTGAGAAACCTCATCAAGAGCTTTTTGCATCAGATTCCAAAATGAAGTCTCTCCAGCTGAGGCCCTTCAAGTTACATCTGGAAACCGGTTGGAGCTTTTCTGGGTCATTTCCCGTTGAATGTAAGTGGTGTCTATTTTGGTCTGATTTCATTTGCACTGGGACTCTAGCTGTCTCAAGGCTTTAACTTTCCTGAAGCCTTAGGTAAGAAAAGCCTCTCAGAACTCTCTGGTTCTTCTTTTCCGTCCCATGAAAACTACTCTGCTTGTTGAAGCTCTCTGCCGCCACATAGGTGCCAAGATTTGAATAATCCCAACTCTGCCCCTCATTCGATGTGTAAACAGGAAGATGGCCTGCCACTGTGCCTCAGTTCCTTCAGCTGTATAATGGGGGAAATACTGGTCCCAAATTTGGAAGATGGAGCAAAGTACTATTTTAAATGTTTTTTTTAAAAGAAAGTGTATTGTCTACGGCCACACCGCCCTGAAGGCGCCGGGTCTCGTCCGACCTCAGAAGCTAAAAGAAAGTGTATGGCCGGGCGCGGTGGCTCACGCCTGTAATCCTAGCACTCTGGGAGGCCAAGGCGGGAGGATCGCTCGAGGTCAGGAGTTTGAGACCAGCCTGAGCAAGAGCGAGAACCCGTTTCCACTAAAAATAGAAAGAAATGATTTGGACAGCTAAAAAATATATATATAGAAAAAATTAGCTGCGCATGCCTGTAGTCCCAGCTACTCGGAAGGCTGAGGCAGGAGGATCGCTTGAGCCCAGGAGTTTGAGGTTGCTGTGAGCTAGGCTGACGCCACGGCACTCTAGCCTGGGCAACAGAGTGAGAGACTCTGTCTCAAAAAAAAAAGAAAGAAAGAACAGAAAAGAAAAGAAAGTGTATAATTGTAAGGTGGTTACTGTTATTAACTGTCCAAACTTTCTGCCATATCCCCAGATTCAGCCAGTAAGAGCAAAGGAAGGATTTTCAAAAACTACAACTCAGCATACACTTTTATTTTTTATTTTATTGGAAGAAGGAGTGTTGAATAAGTCACATATTCCCATGGTTTTAAAAATCAAATAGTTCCAAAAGACGTACAGAGAAAAATATGTCTCCCTCTCACCACTGTTTTCCAGTTCCCCTCTCCAGAGACAACTTCATGTGTTACAGTTTCTTACTTCCTTCCACAAATAGATTATGCTTTTATACTCATACATGTTTGTGTGTTTTCCTCACCTAGAGTTCTGCCTCTATGTATTTATGTGCATTGATTTATTAAATCAGTTCCCTATTGCTGGTCGTTTAGATGGTTTCCAGTCTTTTGTTAAACAAGGTTGCAATGAATATCCATATGTACACTTTCAGAATATGTTCCTGGAAACAGAACTGCTGTATATTTTTTTAATTTTTATAAATCTGCAAGCTTTATTTGGAGTTGATCTTGTTTCATTCTAAGTGACACAATACACAGAGCAACCAACATTTACTTTAACGCTGTGGTCATTTAACCTAAGCTATTTTAATCTTTTCCCTCGAACGGCATTACAACTGTGAGTATAGTTCCCCAGCCTTGCTGTCTTAGAAGTCTGTGGAATGGCAGCAAGTCTTCATGAACAGCTGTCTCCCCAATACTGCCACATTATTGAGACCCCGTCTGGAATGATCTCACTCTGGAGAACTTCACAGCTGCAAAGCCCCTTGTTGAAAGTAAGCATCTGACAACTTGGGTCTTGGCCATCAGCTGTTTGGAATGATTCATCGGTAGTTTTCAAACATTTTTTGTACCAAAATTGGAGAAAGGGTTGAAAAATGGCAAAAAAAAAAAAAAAAACCTACATTTTAATAATGGATGTAAGTCAAAAGATCTTGGACTTTCTTCATCTTGGCTCCACAACTATCAAGTCACTGAAGGACTCTGGACCTCTTTGTTTTTGTGTGTGAAATGAGGACCATGGACCAGATTATTTCTCAGAACCTATCCTTTTTTGAGATTCTGAAGATTCAGATGCAGCATAGAGGGTACTTGTCCTCCCAATTTCACCGTTTTCAAAAAGCAAGAGATGACACAAATCAGTGCATGATTACTATCCAAGTAGATGGTACAATTGAGAAAGGATCTAAATCTAATAGTGGTGTGCTGTTGAACAGGCTGGGGGCTGGGGTGAAGGGAAGACAGCCCAATTGCGTTTCCCAATTTCCATGGTATAATTACTCCCACTGTAATGATTTCAAGCTACCAACATGACCTCACTGAACTCAGAGTTGGGAGGAGCAGCACAGAATTGGCTGCTGAGATCCAGCAAACCACTAGTTAAGAATTCCGAGAAAGCATTTTCTTCATATACTGTTCTGTGTTGAGAGGACTTCAGGAAAGAAGAGAGATCTGAACAAGGAATTGAAGGATATTGCATTAGGACTCTTTCCGTGGTAACTGACAGAAACAGTTCAAACTAGCTTAAAGAAAGAAAGAAAAAGAATATGAGAATGTGGCTGTTTTAGCCCAAGTATCTGAACAAAAGGTTTAATAATATAGTCATAGCACTCTCTCCACCTTTCAGTACTTCTTGAATCTGCTTCTATTTATGTATTGATGTCATTGTCTCCTGCTGAAAGTAGGCTCTTTCCATGTGGCAGGAAAATACAGCTTTTGGCAACCCAGTACTATATCTTTGCAGTTAACAATTCAGAAGAAAAGCAACAACTTCTCATGGAGAACACATGGAAAGACTTATTGATTGGCTCACTTGGTTCTAATGCCCACCATTTTGACTCTTAGCTGGGCAGAAAAGGAAAGAGTATGTAATTCACACACCTCTGCCCCTGTGGCCAGAGGGCAGGCAGAGCACTTGGATGGACCACTCTTTCCTTATGGCCCAAAACACATGAGAGTCATCCAAACAGAGTTCCCCAGTGGAAAAAGCATTGAGCTCTAGTAGACATGGGTAAGACTTTGTAGAGAGGCAGAAGAGCAGATACTAATCAGAGGGAAACCACATATATGGAGATGCAGAAACATAAATGTTAAAGGTGCATTTGAGAATCAGAAAGAGACCACCTGACCAGAGCAGGGCTACATATAGCACAGTGGTTTGCAACAGAGGACAATTTTGCCCCTCTGGGAGCATTTGGCAATGTCTGGAGACATTTTTCGTTGTCACTGCTGGAGGCGAGGGAGCTACTACTAGTAGGTAGTACCTAGTGGATAGGAGCCAGAGCTCCCTACTAAAAATCCTGCAATGCCCAGGACAGCCCCCACAACAAAAAGGCTTAAGGAGTTTAGGCTTTATCCTCTATTCCTACACGGGGAAGCATTAGAAAGATGTTTAGAAAGGCTAATATAGCTTTTATATACTCTGTTTCTTCTGCTTGGCACTTCTCCTCACTCCTCCTCTGCCAGCTTTGCATGGCTACCCCCTTTTTATCCTTTGGGACTCAGCTTAAATGTTACTTACCAAAGAGATCTATCCAAAATTCCTAATCAGAAAAAGTTTTCTCAGAGACTCCATACCATCATCCTCTCCTGTAGATGATCTCCTTCTTTTTCTTCATAACTCTTACCACAGTTTTGAATTGCATGTTTATTTGAATGCTAGTTTAACGTCTGTCTCCTCATAAGCTCTATGGAGGTAGAGACCGTCCTTATTTGTTCATCACTGTGACCCCAACGTCAAACAGAGTGCCTGGTGCATTTTAGTTGTTTCATGTGTAATCCATGGGTTAATTAATTTGAAGGTCAATGATAGGATTGAAATGGGGTGGAGCATAGGAGGATGGAAAGAGAAAAGACAGCAGTTCTTTGGATTTCTTCCCTGCTTGTTCTGATCCACACTCATCTCCCTTCCCTGACTTTCGTGGCACTAACAGTTCATAACATGATGTACTAATTAGGGTTCAGGTGAAGATGCAGAAACCCTTCTAGCCTTCCTCTGACTACCCAGTTTTATACTCAAAAATTTTTTTCTCTTCGATAACACTCACTTCACTTGTAACCTCTTGTGTCACTTCCACTGAACTCTAAGTTCCATGAGGGCAGGCACCAAGCCTATTTGGTTTCCTTCTATCCCCAGCATCTAGCTCAGGGACTGACACATAATAGATGCTTATTAAATATTTGTTGAATGAATGTTGAGCCTACAAACTTTCATCCTCAAATAGTATTTATGTAATAATTAGTAATAATACTCTACATAGTTAAATGGCTTACAAACACCTTTATGGGTGAGTGTCCCAAATTTGGGGGGAAAGATAGTGCAGGTAATATTATTCTCCCCACTTTTCAGAAAAGGAAACACCATCCATAAGGTTGACTTGTGTAAGGCAGTGGATCCAGCATTAGAATTCGAATGCATATCTGCATTAAAATTCTGACTGTAAATCTTGTGTCTCATACCAGCTGTTAACCAGATGTGCTGGCAGCCAAGTGAAATACGGGCAGCCAGTAGAAGAAAGCAGTGGAAGGAACAGGGAGAAGCAAAAGCCAGGCCTCTGATGATTTTCCTTTTCTCCAGTGTCTACTTACTACCTAAACAGGATTGTTGTGCCTGTCTTGGGAACTGAGACCCTCCAGTAGGGTATACCTCTCTAAATGACTTGAGGGTGTGCTAGAGAGTTAGTGAAGCCAGCAAAGCCTTGCCTTCTGGGTAGGAGAGAGATGAAGGCTGGGAAACAGGGTTACCTATGTCCACACTATTATGTGTGTGTACACCCACATCCAGACATAATCCACACCAATGCACAAGGCATATCAACATACAGAATGAGCCACTGCACAATTATAGGTGCCACGCAGACATTATGCACATACACACAAATACGTGTTTATGCACACTCCCACACACATTTAAACATGCACCCAACACACAGATACCTAGCCACTAGGTGTACATACGGCAACTGAAGTGCGCTTCAGTTATACCCCAAGCTGCCATCTTGGACATGTGCGTGCATCTGTGTATACACAGGCCCTGATGAACATCTGGATAAATGCAATTATGTCACACACACAACTAAACACATACATACGATCCATAATCCCTCTCAACTTGCACATTTAGTACACAGGGAAGTGCACTCTCTTGTAAGCTGCCATGCCCACACACACTCTCAGACCCACAGTGGGATAAACCCTCACATGCGCACAGATGCCTCTTCACATGCACATGTACCGACACCCTTGCAAGTGCACGGGGAACTCTCGTGCACAAAACCTTCAAACACACTGGCAAGCTCTGCGCAGAGAGATGCAAGGACACAGCCAAGTTGTCACTGTAACTTTTTTCCAAACCACTACGGGCCGGCCCACGTGACCGGGAGGAGGGCGCTCCCGCCCATGACGGGATGGGAAAACTATGCCTGGGGCCGGCGCTTGGCCCGGCTGCAGCAGCTGCGGAAGGCGGGGACGCGGAGCATCAGGAGCACTGCCGAGAGCTTCCTCGCGGCGACGACGCTGGATGTGACCGGCAGCAGCGAGGGTAAGTGCCCTGCACGGCGGTCCGGCCTGGGCAGAAAGTGCGCGCGGGGAGAGGGACGATACGCGGTACTGGGGGCGGCGGCGGGGGCGGGGAATGCGGAAGGGGGGGAGTGCGGCGAGCGCCCCCTTATTGCGGGCTGGGCAGCGTTCCTTATGAACTGTAACATGAATTAACATTTCTTGAGTGCTAATTGTGTGCGAGGCTCTGTGCTCAGTGATTTACCCGTTAAGATAGTGATACTTGTAGCTCTACCATTTATTGAGCTCCTACTTTGTGCCAAGCCCTGCCAGCAGTTTACCTGGGCTCTTTCGTTTTCGTGACAACAGGTTATCCCCGTCTACAAACAAGAAACTGGCCTCAGAGGAGTTAATGACATGCCCAGGGTCGCACAGCTAGTAACTGATGATAAAGGGACTAGAACCCTGGTAAGGGTAAGTCCAATACCCGAGCTAACAATCATAGTTAACATTTACTGAGTGCATGACCTCATTTACTCTTCACATTTCTTTAATTAACTACATTATACAGACAGGCAAACTGAGCTCAAAAGGTATTGAATGGCAGGCAGGCAGAGATTTGCACCCGGTTCTTCACAACTCTCTTCATTCTTCCTCCTCCCCCAAACTGCTTGTCTCCAAGCCTCGTATGGATATGCTTTGTTCTTATTTCTCCATCCCCACTGCCACTGCCCCGTTCCAGAACCTCATCTCTCAACCCAACTACTGCAATGGTCCCTAATGGTCTCCCAGCCCAGATCTCTCCCCTATCACTGTGAGTCTTTTAAACAACCTTGGTGTGAGTCTCCTCCGCTCTTTGACCACAGAATTGCCTTGCTTGGAACCCTTCAAGGGTCCCTTCCTCAGACTGGCCACCTCTCAAAGATCCTGTGTTTCTGCCAGGCTGAACCAGCAGCAATAGTGATGACAGTCTTATATGGGTTCAGTTAGTATTGTTACAAATCTGTCCTCTCATATCCTTATTTCTGTCCTCCCATCTGTACCATTTCCTTCTAATTCATTGTTATCTAGAAATTATATCTATTACTCCTGCTTTCAACTGCCAACTCCTCAGACCCTCCACACTTTTCTGCACATCACTACTGCCCTTCATTCTAACCCATTAGGTTCACTGTAGAGTTTGTTGCTTCCCAAATATCTGACTTCTCCCTATCTCCTAGCAAGGATATTCCCCTCTTGCCTGTCTTCCAATCCTTAAACCTTAGGATTTAAGGTTTCAAATGTTATAAAAGTAATTATGCTCATCATAAGAAATCCAGACAATGCAAAAAGGGGAAAGTGAAAAGTAAAAGCCCACATACTCCTTCCCAATTCTGAAAGGTAGCCCCTTAAGCAAAATTTTTTGTCCTTTCAGAAATTCTCCCCCATATATATGTATTAATATATATACTCTATATTTATGTGTCTTTTTTTTAACTCAAAGAGAATCATCCTTTACATTCCATGTTGCAACTTGCTTTTTTCATTTAGCAGTGTATCTTGGCTATGTTTGCATATCTGCATATACAGACCTTCATTGTTCTTATAATGTCATAGTGTGTCATTATACAAGTGAATTGAGTTTTTCTTTTTTTCCCCACAATCTGGGATCATCTCTTTGAAGCTATTCTGTCTCCATCAAATATTCAACAAGTTCCCCAAGAAGTCACTTTTTTCTCTGCAAATCCACCCATTCTTCCCTGTCTTGCTACTCCTTCTCTCATCCTGACCCTGCTGATGGGACATTCTCTCCTGCAGTCTCAGTCTCTGATGCTTCCTGATCCTGAATGTCCATTGTGGGGGTAACGGAGTCCCTCTACATACTCACAGCTTCCCCACTGCCTCTTCCAGGTCAAAGGCCTGCCAACCTTACTTTGCCTCCATGAGACAAACTCCTGCATAAACCAGATTTCTGTTAATCACGTTCTAGTCTGGATTTACTTTGGAAAGGAATTCAATGCCAAATATTTTTTCAAGCAAATAATCCTCCTCTGGATTTGTTCACTTCTATAAATGGCTTACTTCTATAACACACATATACATACACACACACATCACTGCCCTGTTAGTAACTCACCCTGTTAGCAGAGGGGCCATGGTAGAGGGACATGAGTGCTGGGCCCTGAGTCATCAGGCCTGGGTCCCACCCCAGTTTTGACCTGAGAAAAATGATTTTTCACTTTTCTGAGCTCTATTTTCTCTTCTGCCAAGTAGAGATGACAGTAGCGTAGCAGCATCTTAGAACTGTGAGGAGAATTAAAGGGAATATGAGCAGCAAAGCCTTGAAATAAGAACACACAATATACATGGAGAATCATTACTCTCTTCCTCTAGATTAGGGGTTGTAAACTCAGATGCCGACAGGGGTTGTACACGACATGTATGTGAACAGAATGCATGACATTTGGGAGTGATGAGAACTGTGGACGCTGAAGAATACAGGCTCTGTGTCTTAGTCAGCTTGGTCCACCATAACAGAACCACATGGAGCCCATTCTTCCAAGTGAAGGACCACAAGAATGGAAAAACAAACACCACATGTACTCACCATTAAATTGCTACTAATCAATCAAAACTTATGTGCAGATAGGGAAGTAACATTCATCGGGTGTTGGGCAGGTGGGAGAGGGGAGGAGGGGATAGGTAAACTCACACCTCATGGGTACGGTACATGGTGTCTGGGGAATGGGCACAGTTGTAGCTCTGACTCAGGCAGTGCAAAGGCAATTTATGTAACCAAAGCATTTGTACCCCCATAATCTCTAAAATAAAAAGATTAGAAAATATAAAAATATTTTTAAAAATTAAAAAATACCACAGACTAGGGGGCTGAAACAATGGACGTTTGTTTCTCACAGTTCTGGAGGCCGGAAGTCCATGATCAGGGTGTTGGCAGGTTGCTTTCTTCTGAGGCCTCTCTCCTTGGTTTGCAGGTGGCCATCTTCTTGCTGTGTCTTCATATAGCTGTCCCTCTGTGTGTGTCTGTCTAATCTCTTCTTATAATGACACCAGTCATATTGAATTAGGGCCCACGCATATGACTCATTTTACCTTAATAACTTGCCGTACCCTGTGAGGACCTTAAAGGTCCTATTTTCAATCATTCCGAGATTCTAGGGGTTGGCACTTCAACGTGACTTTTGGGAAGACAAAATTCAGCCCATAACACCCTGTCCCAAGGGGCAGGCAGTTGGTGACCTGCCAGAATGCAGGCGCAGCATTGCCAGATCCTTCAGGTTCTCAAGAAGAGCTGGAAATTCTTATTTTAACATAAAATCCCCCAAGTTTTACATTGACAACAATTTCAAATTAAAAAAAAAAAAACAATAATCACAATGTAATCCATGGTCTGAATAAGACCCTTGATAAGCCAGTTGCTCACCACTTGTCTAGACTGTAATTTCCTCAGTGGCAGGACTGTGTCCCATAACTCTTTAATCCCTCTCAGCCAGTTCTTGCACATTGCAATAGTAACAAAAAGCTGATCATTGAATGACTAAACTCAAATTTTACAACCTTGTTTAAAGTAGAGCATATCTGTAGAAACCCTGCACCTTTGCATTCATGCTGTGATATGAAATAGCATTAGCTATTATAACTGCCTTCGTTACTGTTTATGCCAAAGCTAACAGTTACACTCTTCACAATGGCTCAGTGTTATACCGTTTACAGATGAGGAAACAGCAGACCCAGGTCTGTTTGTGTAGCCAGACATGTGTAGCAACCTTCTTCTGTTACATTGTCTCTCTCTTTGTTCTCACAAATGATTATAATATCAAAATAACACTATTCCTGAAGGATGGCAGGTATTTCTGTTTACCTGTTAGGACAGTGCTGTTATGTGGCGATAGCATAAATACAATTCACATTGCTTTATGAGGTTTGTGACAACTTTTAATTTGGGGATTTGGGGTTATTTCAGATTTTACACATAAAGTGAAACAATAAATATTTTTACATCATGCTATTTCAATTTCAAATGATTCAGATAAGACCATACAGTATTATTTTTCCCATTTAACAGACAAGGAAACTGAGGCCTAGAGAGGTTAAATAACTTGCCCAAAATCAACAGCTAGAAAATGACTCGTAACCATCTTTTAACTACCAAGCCAGCTCTGTGCTTCTCTAATGCTAGACATTAGACGTCACGTCTTTAGGGTTACCCTAAATGCCCATCAGGGACTGACCAGAAGTGACTCCGTGGAAGTTGCCCTGTGAAGTCAAAAAAACTTAGTGCTTCCTCCCCGACCCACCCCTTCAAAGTTCAGAATTTGTTCCTCTCCCTTAGTTCTTAGATCTTCAAACATGGTCCCTTCTATACTATTGGAGGGATCATCTAGCCCCCAAATTTTCTTCCCCTGCTACCTGCCTGGTCCTGGATTCTGTTACATCTAGATGCTGCTGGGAAGCTTCTTACAAAGAAAAGGGAGGAGTAAAGCTTGTTTTCTCTCCTGATCACACAGGGGTGCCGGGCTGAGCCTTCAGTGTAGCCAGATAGTTATACTGTGCCCAGGTCGCTACAGAACTCACAGTGCCCCGCAGGAGCAGCAGCCACATCTTTCACCTCCAGATCCCCAGTGTGTGGCCTCAGAGGCAGTATAGTAAGGGGCACTGTTCATTGGGTATTCGTGTGCCAAAGCATGGTACCAAGCACGCGCACATGATATCCCACTTAGCCCCTCTCAGTTGGCCAGCCAAGCACTGTCCCATGGACCCATTGGTCTTTGTATTATGGAGCATGGACACACCAGGTTCCTCCTCCAGCAGGCAGGAGCAAAGGTCAGGTCTCCCTAGGACTCTTCTGGTAGCAACTGACGGAAAACACAGCTCACACTAATTTCAGTGAAAATGGGGATTGATTAGAAGATATCGGGCCTCTGCCTGAAATGCCACAGGACTCAGGGTGGGAGGTCAGGACTGTTTTTGTTAGTTCAGCTGCAGGTAGTGATAATTACAATTTTAAACAGATCTTAAATTTTTTATCATGTTTCACTTTCAATATCCATTATCTTGTTTGATTTTCAGAAGGGTAAGATATAATAAAATAAAATAGTAGTGAATGCTTTTATACCTCTGACCACATTCCAGGCCTTATTCTAGGGACATTTAATCCTCATAATAACCCTCTAAGGTCAGTACTATTATTACCATCCCTGTTTTGGAGAGGAGGCGACTGAGGAGGAGAGGAGAAGTAACTTGTAAAAGATCCTACTACAGCTAGTTTGTGGGATTTGAACTCAAGCTGGAGCTAATATAGTAGCCACTGTGTGGCTATTGAGCACTTGAGATGTGGCCAGTTTGAACTGAAATGTGCTGCAAGAGTTAAAATACATCACTGGGTTTCAAAGACTTAGTGCTAATTAAAGAACGTAAAATGTCTCATTAATAAAGTTTACATTGATTACATGATTTGGGAAATACTGGGCTAAATAACATTAAGATTAATTTCACCTGCTTCTTTTTACTTTTTTAATGTGGCAATGAGACCATTTATTTTTATATTTTTTTATTTCAGCTTATTATGGGGGTACAAAAGTTTAGGTTATGTATATTGCTCATGCCCCCACCCCGAGTCAGAGCTTCAAGCATGTCCATTCCCCAGAGAGTGCACATCGCACTCATGTAGGTATACATACACCCATCCCCTCCCTGCCCCCACATCTGCCCGACACCCCATTGGTGTTATTCCCAAATGTGCACTTAGGTGATGATCAGGGAAACCAATTTGCTGGTGACCATTTAAAACAACACGTATGGCTCGAATCATTTCCTCCTGGACAGGGCTGCTCACACACACTCCCCCGCCACTCTGGTCTGCTGCGTGGAGACTGGTCCCCGCGAGACGCTGGATGCGGGGATCTGAACACCCCCGGCCTCCATCTCTCCCCCTCGCATCTCGCCCAACAGCTGCATTCTTCTCTCTCGGTGCAGTTCCTTGGTCTCCACGTGGCAGCAAACAGCCAAGGGCAGGGTCAAAGCTGGATGGCTTTGTCCCCAGCCACCCCAGAGCCTGACTCTTGTCCTCACTGTGCAGGGGAGGCAGCTGGGGCTCAGACGTGGAGCAGCCCAGGGCCCAGAGGAATGGGCTCTACGGCCCACCACACTCTGCACCGTGTTGGTTGGGTTGTAAAGCCTGGGGCTGTACATGTCAGAAGACATAATTCTTAGCTTTGATACCCAGGCTGACTCTCTATGTGCTTTCAGGAATGCTTGCTGAGACAAACCCCTGGCTTCTTAGACCTCGTTAGGTCATGATTTGTCCTCGGCCCTTTTTCTAGGCTGAGCCAGAAATAGGGGGAAAGAATGAGAGAAAACAACACATCAGATATTTTCTGGGGCCTCCTGGAAAGTGGGTCCTATAACTTTTAATCCTCTGTATTTAGACTCTGGATGCTGGAGAGTTTCCAAGTGGGCATCGGTCTCAAGATCCCTGGAAAGGGGACATTTCGTGAGCAGTGTGTGAGAAGCTGCAGCCAGCCCCTCTCCCCTCCCATCGACCTCTTTGGCTTTTCAGAGGAGCTGGAGGGAGCTGTTTCCAATTTACTTCCTAGAATTCGGGGCGGGTGTGGGGTGTTTTTCACTGTAGTATTCCCACTCCCATCAAAGCGGATTTTCAGCAAGCTTCATCTGCAAGTAAGCACTGTCTCATTCCAGCCAGCAGCCTTGTCCCTTTTAACCCCAGACACAGGGAGAATTGCCCCACTAGGTTGGATTCAGGTGTCCTCCTCCACCCAGGACCAGGCCTCCTCCAGAACACTCCAGAGGCTCCTGGTGGGAGTTCAGGACCGCAGTTGGTGGCACTTACAGTTTTAAACAAGGCTCTAACTTTTGTATCATGTTTTGCTTTCACATCCATTATCTTATTTGATTCTCAGAACAATGCTATAAGGCAGACTGGGCAAGTGTTATGTCCATTTTGCAGGTGAGGAAATGGAGGCCCAGATAAGGTGAAATGACTTTTCCACAGTCACGTGACCAATAAGTTACAAAACTAGGACTGAGACTCGGGTCTTCCGAATCCAAGACCAGTCATCTCACAGGGTTTTCCTCAGCAGCCAAGTGTGGCTTTGTCAGCCTCATGTTTATCGAGATCCTTGTGATACCGTTGATATTTTATTAATTTTAAGAGTGACCATTTTAGGCTGGGCACGGTGGCTCATGCCTGTAATCCTAGCACTCTGGGAGGCCGAGGGGGGCGGATTGTATGAGCTCAGGAGTTCGAGACCAGCCTGAGCAAGAGTGAAACCCCGTCTCTACTAAAAATAGAAAGAAATTATCTGGTCAGCTAAAATATATATAGAAAAATTAGCCGGGCACGGTGGCACGTGCCTGTAGTCCCAGCTACTCGGGAGGCTGAGGCAGGAGGATCACTTAAGCCCAGGAGTTTGAGGTTGCTGTGAGCTAGGCTGACGCCACGGCACTCACTCTAGCCCGGGCAACAGAGTGAGACTCTGTCTCAAAAAAAAAAAAAAGAGTGACCCTTTCATTCAAGGCCGTTCAGCAACTGTGCTGAGCATGTACCGTGTGTGCGGGCACCGTGCTAGACTCCGGTGGTACCACAGAGAGCAACATGCAGGGCCTGGACCTTCCATTCAGGGGAAGAGACAGGCAGTTCACCAGTCAAGAAACAAATACATAGTCACAGATTGGACCAGGTACTTTCAAAGAGCAGGGTGGTACGAGAGCACATGCAGGGGTGTGTGGATGCTCTGGATCAAGTGATCCGGGCAGGTTCTCCGAGGAGATGGTATTAGACCTGACACTTGAAGGATGAGGCTGGCTGCTATGGGAGGGCTTCTGGGAGGAAGCTAGGATTAGGGGGCGTCTTAGGCAGAGTTCTCTGCAACCTCGGAGTGTTTACAGTGGCAAACACTGGGCTGGAATCTTTGAATGCGCTATCTCATTTCTCACACAAACTCCATGAGGTAAGTTTACTACTATCTCCATTGGATAGTTGAAGCAACCAAGTAGCTGGGTTTCCCATGGCACTTAACCACTGAGTTAAACACCACCCCTACCTGTCAGTGTATCAAAACGTGATAACAAACAGGTCAAATTTGTTTGAGTATAGTTTATATCTTCCAATCTGCAAAGGGAGATTGTTCGGCACCCAGGCTTAGAAGCCTTGCTCAAGGCCCAGATAAGTGTTCCTGGAGTTTCTGCTGGCAGATACCTACTGGAGTTTCCACTGGAAGAATCAGTGACAGGCCAATGTCCCCACTTCTGGCCCTTCTACCTCACAGTCTGGGCAAAGGACCCTCAGGAATCAACCAGAGGACAATGTCCTGCGGGCCAGGAGCAAAAGGGAGGGGGGAGGAAGGCTGTTCCCTGATAGTGGACTTAAGGCTGCAGCACTTTAGCCCCTAGCGTTTTTCTAGAACATGTGTATATTTATGAATGTTTAGCTACTTAACTGAGAGATGAGAAGCCCAGGGACTGGGTAGATTAAAACCAGACTTAAGAACTCATCCAAGTTTAGCACCTCATGATTCCATTTCTGGGATTTAACCAACTAACATTTTTTTTTCCTTCAGCAGGAAGACTAATAATGAAGCCTTCCCTATTCAACTCACACCTTTCCACCCCCAGAAAGAATAATTTAGGAACTAAGATAGTTTTTTAAAAGCTGAGGAAGGACTGATACTTTTTTCCTGATCAATTGAGCAACTCATTATGTAGCATCTACTATAATAAGATATTCTGCACGGCCAGCCTCGACCCCAGGGGGGCAGAGAGAGAAAGACACAGCCCCTCTACTCTAAGAGGTCAAAAAGGAGGAGGGATCAGATCTAGTTTTGGTTAGAACAACTGAGAGAACAAAGAGAACTGATACGAATCAAGGCGTGTCAGTGCCCTTCTGGATTTAAGCCCCTGCCTTGTTTTCGCTGTAGATGTTCTTGAGGGCAGAGGCAGAGTCTCAGACATTCATTAACTAAGCAAATATTTCTTGAACACCCACTGTGTGCAAGGAAGTTTGAAGCCAGGTGGCCCACTGGGGTCCCTGTTTTTATGGGGCTTACATTTTAATGGGAATAAAGTGAATATCGGCAAGTTGTCGTAAGGGCCAGGAAAGAAAGAAAGTGCTGGGATCAAAGGGAGCACTGCCTGAGAGGGCAAGTGGGGAGGGCCTGGAGGAAGGGCCATTTAAGCCAAAACACGACAGACAAAGAGCCAGCAAACCAAAAGGGTGGAGCCCACTAGGTTACCGGCCAAGGGGCTGGCACCTTGAGGTGGAGTGGAGCTCGGCCTGGGGGTGCCCAGAGGAGTGGAGGGACCGGGGGAAGCTGAGGTTCGGGTGGAGGTAGAGGCCAGGTCGTTTAGGGCCCTGTGGGCCACGCCAAGGGTTCCAAGGTTTGCTGTGTGCAGCCAGCAGGTACTGGAGGGTCTTGGGGAGTGACACCCTGAGCTTTGGGCTCAGGTCTTGGCAATGCCCCCACTAACACTCCAGAGGGGCTTGCGGTGGGGGGTCAGGGCCCAGGAGGCTGGCCCCACCCACCCATCACCTTGGCTGCGCCAAGTATGGCCTTCTCAAAGGACAGGTTTCCCTCAAGCATCGATTTACCCAAGCAACCTGAGAGAGAACAGCATCACTTTTACATTTTTGAAGTCATGTAGTACACACTTGTGTGTGTATAAAATTGTGAAATAAACTACAGGCTATCAAAGCGATTTCCCTATTGCTGTGTGTGGCTTTGGCATATGCTTCAAGGTCTCTTCTGTAATTTGGAGTATCTGGGAGGAAAAATCGAAGAGATGCTGACATAATGGAAAGCATTTGGGTACCAGGGTCGGCCAAACCCAAGTTCAAATATAACTTCTGCCACTAACTAGTTGTGTAAACATGAGCAAATTAGCTTCTCTGCATTTCGTGTCTTCTTTGAAACAGGAATAAAATAGCAGGGGAAGGAGGGAAGGTGGAGTGGAGTAAGCATAGTCTTCAGAGACCCTCAGACTCGGCTTTTTGGAGGCTGTCTCCATTGCTCCCTGATGGTGCGACTTTGGGTAAATCACTTCACATCTTGGAGCATGTGTTTCTTCCTCTGGAAAAATGGAACAATAAGTATACTGCCTTCATGGGGTTCATTGTAAACTTCAAATAAAACAATGCAGGCAAATAGCTTCACACAGAGCTTGGAATGTGGTAGGTGTGTGATAAAATCAGTTTGGCTCTGCCTCACTTTCCCTGTCTGTAACCGAAGAGCTTGGAGAAGATGGTCCCTGGGAGCCCTCCCCAAGTTTGTGATCCTACATTTATTTACGAGGCACTGGAAGAGTTAATCTGTCTGGATTCCTCGGGGCCTTGGCTCTGCTCTAAGCACCCCAACCCAGATTTTCTCACCACTGTAGAGTGGGTGAGGGTGGGGCGCAGGCTGGGAGCAGAGCTATTTGGAGGCTTGTTTTTCTTGGAGGTACCCTGGAGGCAAGGAGATTTCTCGTCTCCCTCCCTCTAGGTTTGGAACCAGAATCTAGTTTCCCCGCCATTATTTCCAAAACAGTTCCTGGCTCAAGCTGCCAGGACTCCTCTGGGGCTACAGGAGCCTCCAGGCTCCAGCTCAGAAAATCCTTCTTCCCAAATTGCCCCAGAGCCCACCCCCCTCCTCCACCCAGGCAGTGGGGCCTGCCCAGGCCCAGCTGTCACAGAGAGGAGTCCCCTCTTTGTCCAAAGAGGCTGATGCAGGGCAGACGGGCCAGAGAGCAAACCCTCCCCCTCCTTGTGGGGCCCGTGTGGCTGGGCATGGATACCGTCAGCTGTGACAGATGGTTCCCCACTGTCTCCTTCCGCCCTCATCTGCCTGGCCCCTTCCTGCCTGTCTTCCTCTAGCCATTTGCAGGATTCTGATCCACCTCAAAGACTCGCTCCCACCCTCTTCCTTCCCCCCTCTGTCCCTACTCCAAAATGTTTGTAGATTGCAACTTTCTAAACTATTTCAAACTTACTTTAAAAATTCAGTTTCTATTCTGGGGGCCCCCAGATGTGCTGCAGCTGTGAGGTAACACTGACCAGTTTTCCAAGACTCTCGTCAAGTAGGCGAGGGAAAGAGATGGCGAGTCGGAGGGCCTGGGGAGTGTCTAGGCCACAGCTTTACAAAAGCACCTGCCTTATCTGCCTGCCACCTCTGCTATTATATGTATGTGATCTAGGTGAGCAAGGGTGACACCAGAAATATGATCAAACCACACCTTTATTTTTGCCTCCCTCTTCCCTTTTATAATTTAGCCAGTGAGGGGAGCTCCCCCTTCTGCCTGGTTGAATCTCCACTCTAGGATTCCACAGGTCAATCTTCATTCAAAGGTGAGACTTCCTCCTGCTCCCCCAGCCAAGTGTGAAGCTGGCAGGGCCTCTCGTACCTTCCATCTACCTTGGGAGGGCGAGAAGGTACTGTAGTCAGACCCTTCCCCCCAGGCAGCTTGCCGGTCTCTCTCCTCTAGCTTTTTCCTGCAGGCCTGAGATGCCGTCCCTTCTCCCTCCCGCTCCCAATGACATGGGTCACATTTTAAAATTCTTGATCTGACAAGAGTGAGTGCCAAGAGCTGGAGGATGGGCTCTCACACTGTTCCTTTGTAAATTCTGCACTCGGGCCTGACCCCTCAATTTGGCATGCAGTGTTTCATTTGTCTCGGTGCCCAGGTAGGACTTTCAATTTTAACGTCCTCTTACACTTATGCACTCAGCCATCTTTTGCCATCTTTCAGATGACTAGATACCCAAAGCTAATATGTACCTCTGTCCACGTCTGTTCCTTTATGTAGTACCACAGGCCTTCCTTGCACCCTAGTAGCAGTTCTGTCTCAGGGCCTTGGCTCTCTGTTCCTATCTGGGGGTTTCCAAGGTCTTTATGTATGTTTTTGGGGACCTGCCCAAGATCCTTTAAGAATGGAAGCACACTATGTGTGACGCAATCCTTGCATCTCTGACCCCCACAGCTGGGAGGTTCCACAGAAGACTCAGAGGCACTCCTGGTGGAATGCCCACCTCCACGGGTCATGAGCATGAGATGGGGTCTCACTGTGCTGCCCAGGCTGGAGTGCAGTGGCTATTCACAAGCATGATCATAGCACACCACACCCTTGAACTCCTGGGCTCAAGCGATCCTCCCGCCTCAGCCTCACAAGTAGCTGGGACTACAGGTGCGCACCACCATGCTCAGCTGTGAGCCTCCAGGCTACTGGACAATTCCCACAAACAGAAGTCTTTTCTCACAAGTCACCTTCACAATGAGGCCCTCCCTGGCCCTCAGTGAAAAATATAAACTCCCTGTTCAAGGTCTCAGTCCCCTTCCCCTGCCTTTCTTCTTCTTTCCCTACATATAGCTACATACTAAATATTTTACTTATTTATATATATTGTCTTTCTCCCCATGAAAATGTCCATTCCAAGAAGGACTCAACTGCGTGCCTCACAGCTGTATTTGCAAGGAACAGTGCCTGGTACTTGTAGGCCCTCAATAAATACTTGTTGAATAAATGAACTACTGTGGGGGAAACAGCACACTGCTACAAATGAGTGTGCTCCATGATAGAAAGAGATGTTAGAGAAGGGTGGAGACACATTAAAGATACACTGTCACCAAGCTGAGACTTTTTTTCCTTAGGATGAAGAAATTGAAAAGAAAATTACTTTGTTACTATGTGATATCGTGTTGTTTAAAGTAGTATCTGGTACTGGCTGAATCATCTTGACCTGGCCAGTGGCACCTGCATGACACTTACCTAGAGAAGCCCTCTGAGGTTCAGAAAAGGAAAGCGACTTGCCCAAAGACATACCGCTAGCAAGCATCAGAGCCAGAACTTCAGCAAGCCCCCTGCATCCCAGCCAGTACAGTACTGTGGTCTCCCTCCCTCTGCCTGGCAGGAGAGGCCTGTTATTCTGTCCCCTTTATCTGTTTTCAGGATTAAAAAATCCTACAGGGAGCTGGGAGCAGTGGTAGTAGGGTCAGCGTATTTCCAAAGAAAGCAGCCAGGGGCAGCCCAGAAAGCCTGAACAGGCTCCAAGGGCCAGGGGCAAAGCAGGGTCTGAAGGGAAAGGAGATCGAGGGCCCAGGAAGGAAGGGTGAGTTTCCAAGGCCAAGACCTGAGCAATGTCCCCACCTTGCCACCAGCACCACAGCTGCCAAGGAGTCCCCAATGCTTGAAGGCTCTGATTAGGTAGCCAAAGGCCGAATGGGAACACTGAGCCCAACAGTGCTTCACATCTGGAAAGAGTGGGCAGACTGGAGCTTGAAAGGCTTGGGATCAGAGCTGCAAGGAAACTTAGAGACCATCTAGTCCAGTGGTTCTCAAAGTGGGGTCCCCAGACCACTATCAGCAGCATCACTTGGAAACTTCCTAGAAATGCAAATTGTCCTGCCCCACTCCAGAACTGATGAATCAGAAAAGTTGGGAGTGGGGCCCAACAATCTGTGTTTTAACAGGCCTTCACGGTGAGTCCGATGCACACTCAAGTTTGGGAAGCACTGCTCTAGTCCAACCCCTTGTTGTTCAGGTAGGGAAATCGAGGCCCAGAGAGGGAAAAGGGCTTGCCTAAGCTCCCAAACCAAGTTACCACTTCATAGCTCATCCCCATGGCAGAACATCATTCCTGCAGTCTTCTCCCTCCTGGTTTCCTGGTTTCATTCTTGGGGGAGAGGTCGTTGATTGCAAAGGGACAGAAGCAATTTGTTGGAGATCTTGGGCAAGTTGCTTATTTCTGCTCTAGGCCTCAGTTTCTGCATATACACAGTGAGTGGCTGGGAGTGGATAATCTCTGAGTGCATAGCACACTGACCTCTGGTAGGATCTTGCTATAGCTGCCATCAGCCTCAAGGGCACACAGTCTGGCCTGGGACAGGAAGGCACAGGCTCTGGATCTGGATGGCCTTGTTCAAACCCCAGCCCTGTCACCTGCTAATTGCATGACTTTCATTTCATTTCATGCCACCTATTTGAATGAAACCATGGATCATTTCTTTCCATCCACAGCTCCTTCCAGTCATCAGTCTTTGGGCCATAAATCCTGCGTCCATCTCAGCCATGACAGAAGATGATGGTCTGATGATGGGTGCCTCACCCCCAAGACCCCTCCAAAGTGTATTCTGGGTATATGACTCATATTGCCCTAATATGTCCTCAAGATATGATGCTACTCCATCCAGCTATTTGTGTGTGATGCAAGAAAGAGCAAGAGACAGAACACAATTGAGTCTATCCCAGCTGCCTCCTCATCCTCCTCCTCCTCCTCCTCCTCGGCGTCCCCTCTGACCGACCACTGGCTCAGCTCGGTGGCCACACTCACCTGCCACAGCTCTCTTGCCTCCCACAGGTCACCACCATGATCCCCTGGGTGCTCTTGGCCTGTGCCCTCCCCTGTGCTGCTGACCCGCTGATTGGCGCCTTCGCTCGCAGGGACTTCCAGAAAGGCTCCCCTCAACTCATCTGCAGCCTGCCTGGCCCCCAGGGCCCACCTGGCCCCCCAGGAGCCCCAGGGCCCTCAGGAATGGTGGGACGAATGGGCTTTCCTGGCAAAGATGGTCAGGATGGCCAGGACGGGGACCGGGGGGACAGTGGAGAGGAAGGTAAGAGGCCCAGAGCCTACCCCTCCTGTTCCCACCTGGGGCTGACAGCATCTAAAATTCCTAAAACTGGTATTAATCCCTTTGATTATAAGTCAAATTACTGTTTCCTTATAAACAAAGCAGTGTATTCCAAAAGGAACAGTGATTATTGAATCTTATGTTCTGCCCCTGCTGTACCTGCGGTTTGCTAAGTGACTTTGGGCGAGTCTCCTAAAACATTATTCAGAACTCTTTTGGTTGCAAGTCACAGAAACCCAGTTTATAGCCCCAAAAGGAATTTATAGGCTCATAAAACTGAGAAGTCTGAGAGCTGAGCTTCAGGAATGGCTGGGTCCAGGAGCTCAAATATCACTGTCAGGGCTCTGCTTCCCTCTGTGTGTTGGTTTCCTCCTCACAAAGGCTAGCTGGAAGTTCTGAAACGGCAGCTAGTGGGCTCAAGCTTCCTCATGGCTTGATCCACAGAGCAAATCTCAGGATGACCAATTCTCCATGGCCACATGTGTATCCTGGACCAATCCCTTTGTGGTACCACCGTTTGCCAGGACTGGGTCGTGGGCCCGCCCCTGCGTGTGTGAGAGTGGGTGGCAAGGGCAGCTGGTCACTGTGGTTGACAGCCGCAGTGGGGCCACATGAAATAGTACAGGGCAGTTTCCCAAAGGAAGGGAGGCCAGGCAGACAGCTAATAGATTGGATACTCTCTGACATTCTTTAAATCTCTGAACTTTTCCCCCAGCAACCAAGCACTTTCCAGTGTCAGCAGCATCCCCAAATACACATTTGAAGTGGTGGGGAAATATAATAATTTTTATCTGTATGGCATTTTAACATTGACAGGGCACTTTTAAGTATGTTGGTCATCTGACCATCAGTATCCTGTGAAGGAGATATTCTTATTATCTCCATGTTACAGATGAGGAAACAGAGCAATTAAGTTGAGAAGAGAATGTCATAGCTGCAAGAACTTGAACTTTGGAAACCAACCTGGATACTAATTTTGACAAACTACATAACCTCTCTCCAAACCTCAGTTTCCTCATCTCTAAAATGGGGATAATAATAGCAACCTTACAGGGTTGTGGTAAAAATAAAATAAAATAGCATGTGAAATAAAATAGCATGTCAAGCACCAGGCCTAGAGTAGATATGCAATAAATGCTACCCCCTAAATGACTTGTTGAGCTCACGTAACAGGCTAGAGCAGACTCCAAATCCAGGCCTTTTCCTACCATAGTGAACTGACTCCTTTAAAAGTACCTCCTTCCCAGAAAAATAGCTAGAAAGGTCATGATAATGGCTTTGACTTGAGGAGGTCTTGCAGTACACCAGGTACTGGTGTCCCGGTATCCAGTTCCCTGAGCACAGGGGTAGACTCAGGGCTGGGCACGTGCTCCAGGCAGGGCCAGCTAGAGTTTCCCCTGAGCTTTGCCTTGTGGATCCCAAGGGAGAGAGTCTCTGTGGTTGACATTTCCCCCTTAATCGAGAGCTGTGAGGATGTAGGCAGGGAGCTGCTTTGTCATCTCTTCTGCCATGCGCTGAGTCTCTGCTGGGAATTGAGCCACCACGCCAAGGAAGGCAGCCTTGAGAGCTGGAGAGTCCTGGCATATGTCACCCGGATAAAGCCAGGTCTCCCTGGGACCAGTTGAGGACAACGTCCAACACCCTCCTACCACCACACACAGTTTGCTACCACACACACAGGTCCACCTCCAGAGAGGTCGTGAAAAGTAAAGTCAGCTTTTCCTGAAGGCTCTCAAAAAAGTCCGGAAGAAGTAAGCACTTCATCAAATACATGGTAGAATTTCTGGTGAGCTTTCTTATCTATTCGTCTCCCCCAAAAAACTCCAAGCCAAAATGATTCTGTCTCTCTTCCTCCTCTTCTCTCAGCCCCTTCTCCCACATTGTATGTTCATTTTTTTTCAAAGAACAGCTTTGTGACCTTTCTTAGTTTTATTTTTTCCTATTATTTTTATTTATTTTTAATTACACTCGTAATATACAAATACAGTCTCATTGTAATGTATTCAAGCAATACCAATAAAGCAAAAGGGCTCCTTAATTACTACTCCTTCTCACCCTCCCCTAACCCTCTGGGGGTAACCACTGTTAATTGGTTAGGTGTGTGTCCTTCCTGGCCTTTTTCTATGTATTTACATATGTGTAAAATAATACCAGCCATTGCCAGGCACTTAACATAAGAAATCTGTTCCTGAAAATTAGATGTTCAGCAAGAAAATGTGATTTGGAAACCTATTTCCCAATTATGTAAAACAGGAAAAATTCAAATGCATTACAGTTTAACTCAAAACTCTAAAACACAGTGAAATGCCTACATATATACATATAAGAAATAAAGTACCTTGTTAGGATGTAAAATGCCTAAATCAACTCTTCCTTGATCACCCAGTTCACATGGTTGCTTGTCACAAACAGTTGTTTTGTGTCCAATGAACTCAAATCTTTATCCATATATGTTTTGTTTAAAATTTTGTATTGAGTTGAAGGATATAAATTAAATGTTTTCTATATAATCAATGGCCAACAGCTGTGTTGAGAGAAATGTACATTTTATGAAATATGAGCATTAAAAGCCAAAAGGCATTCTACGTGAAAATGTTAATGTTCTGCGAGGTATGTCAACTAGTCTTTAGTGGGTGTTTGCAAGAGGCCAAGCCTCTTCTATACACTTAAATGGTACAGAAATAGTTAGCATGGTGGATTCCTTTTAACATAAAAGGTTTGGCCACATGTTCTTTCCTCTTAACAGTAGATTTCAGAGAAGGTTTCACATAGTGCACGTAAATGCGCCTCATTTTCTTAACTCCCGTGTAGAATTCCACAGTCTGGATGGACCATAATTTTTTAATTACGCCCTTTGGATGGGCATTTAGTTGTTCCTATTTTTTGCTATTATAAGCAATGCTGCAATAAAACCCTGTACATGTGGGCAGGGCTCTTGTGCACTAGGCAGGGATTTTATTAAGATCAAGGTTTAGAGATCGAGAGGCTTCTTCCAATTCCCTTCTCAACCCATTATCAGCACAGCCCCTAGAAGGATTGATCTGGCAGACAAGCCAGACTCTTCCTTAGCAGGCAGGAAAAGGAAAGGGTGGGAATTTGTTATGTTATTCTTTCTGTGCCCGGATCCACAGTGGCTCTGGAAGGTAAGTATCCTCATTCCCGTGTTCCAGATGGGAGAAGTGCCCTAGTGACACCATCACGACTTACACTCATTTCTATGTGTCTCCCTCCAAAGCCTTCTTGGCCTTTCCATTACCCACCGGCTCCCACTCCAAGCATGGAAAGCCAAGGCCCCTGACCTCTGCCTAGGGCTATGGCGGCCCCTCCGTAACACCAGCTGCTCTGTCTTCCAGGTCCACCTGGCCGGACAGGTAACCGGGGAAAGCCAGGACCAAAGGGCAAAGCTGGGGCCATTGGGCGGGCTGGCCCCCGAGGCCCCAAGGGGGTCAGTGGTACCCCCGGGAAGCATGGCACGCCAGGCAAGAAGGGGCCCAAGGGCAAGAAGGGGGAGCCGGGCCTCCCGGGCCCCTGCAACTGTGGCAGTGGTCGCGCCAAGTCGGCCTTCTCGGTGGCGGTGACCAAGAGCTACCCGCGGGAGCGGCTGCCCATCAAGTTTGACAAGATCTTGATGAACGAGGGTGGCCACTACAACGCCTCCAGCGGCAAGTTCGTCTGCAGCGTGCCGGGGATCTACTACTTCACCTACGACATCACGCTGGCCAACAAGCACTTGGCCATCGGCCTGGTGCACAACGGCCAGTACCGCATCCGGACCTTCGATGCCAACACCGGCAACCACGACGTGGCCTCGGGCTCCACCATCCTGGCTCTGAAGCAGGGTGATGAGGTCTGGCTACAGATCTTCTACTCAGAGCAGAATGGGCTCTTCTATGACCCTTACTGGACCGACAGCCTCTTCACGGGCTTCCTCATCTACGCTGACCAGGACGACCCCAATGAGGTATAGACAGGCTGGGGCTGGGCCTCCCGGCAGGGAATGACTTCTGGACTTGGGCATATGGTGCAAGAACCCTAAACTGTAAGGGGGCTGGGGGTTGAGGGAGCTTCTAGCCTCAGACTGACCTCCTCTGCCTCTTCTTTTCTCCATCATTAAATCCAAGCTTTTTGATTCATCCAGCCATCTCCTCATTCACTAAGTATTTTTAGTGTCTACTGTGTAGCAAGGACCGTGCTACCCTCTGGAAGATACAGCAAGGGACAAGACAGAATGTCTGTCCTCATGGGGCTTACATTCTAGTGAAAGATACAATTTACAAATAAACAAGCAAAGAATGTAATTATTATGCCAGGAAGGAAATGAACATGGCATGGTTGACAGTAATAGGAATAACAGGAGACAGGGAAGAGGTTGAAATTTTTTTTAGATTCCACCTTTCTGGGCGTGAGTCTACAAATTTTAAGTGGACAGCTCAGTGAATTTTTACTTATGTGCACACATTGTAACCATCACATCGATAGAGAACAAACTATTTCCACCCCTCCCTCTGCCCCCCGCAAAGCCTCCCTTAAGACCTTGGGAACCAGGAAGAGGTTCCTTTTTAAGCTGAGCCTGGAAGTGGGAATGGAAGGGTCTGAGGGAAGGGGTCTCCTGGCCAAGGGAGCTGCATGTACGAAGGCCTTGACACAGGTAGGAGCTTGGCCAGAGGGAGAGGCCCAGGTAAGAAAGGAGAAAGGGGGCTTGAGGCTTGAGGCTGCAAGATAATACAGAACCTCACAGGCCATGGCAGAGTTCATTCCACTGAAGAAACCTTACCGGAATGCAACAGTGAGCGTGGCGTTGATACAGGGATGATCTCAAATCTGCCCGGTGCACGAGTCCAGTCGGTCACAGGCCTTATTAGTTACAAATCTCTCTCAGGCCTGCTTCTCAGTGAATGCGATGCAGCATGATACTGAGAACTGTTGCTCTAAGATGGCAGGAATGGGTCCCACACACATGAACCTTGCCCCTGGCCCAGGTGTCTCCAGTGTGCAGGAATCCAAGGGCATAAGAAGCCACAGCGCAAAGTGGCTGGTGCTAAGAGCCCCACAGGTCGGTTGTCTGGGAGCACTTGCTGTTAGAGCCACAGCTCCCTCGCAGCTTGCTCTGACTGACCCCAGTGGGGTCCGTGGGGACAGGGGGACAGGGAGTGCTGCAGGGGGTGGTCCTGGAAGGAGTGGTCCCCTCCGTAAATAAAATGCTGGTTATTTAAAGTAACTTTATTCTCACTGGGCCACAAAGGGTATGGGATTGAAGTGGGTCTAAAAAACTCAGGAAGGAGCCAGGCACCCGTGGCTCACCTATAATCCCAGAGACTTGGGAGGCCGAGGCCAGAGACTTGGGAGGCCGAGGTGGGAGGATGGCTTGAGCCTGGGATTTCGACACCAGCCTGGGCAACATAGCAAGACCCCGCCTCTACAAAAATAAAAAAGCCCAGGATGGGCTTTGTGGCCCAAGTGGATCCATGCATGGGTCAGGGCTCTGTGAGGCACCCTGCTGGAAGAGGCCAGCTTCTGAGCTTGAGGGGCACCTTTGTCTGTGAATAGTTCCTTTTTATTTTCCTTTCTTACTTTCTTTTTTTTTGGCAAGCCTTTAGCCACTTCCTCCTCTTTGCCCCAGGGATATAGGTATTTGAAGATAGTCAACTTAACCCTTTGTAGCCTGGGCAATAATCCAGCCTGAGCAAGTGGGGCAGGCCCCCAAAGCTCTGTAGTTGCCACTCTGGGCCTGGACTGAACCCACGTCCCCTTGGCACCTACCGAGGGCTCCTTAGGGAAGGCAGTGGGAATGATGAGGGCAGACGTGGCACTCTTGTGGAGGCTGGAGCAGAAGGAGGCAGAGATCTTCCAGGTCTCAGGGCTGGGGTTTTGTCTTCCTTGGTTGGGGTCCAGGGTTGCTTTTGCTGGAGATGGTGGGTTTGTGGCAGGTGGCACAGGAGCAGGTGATGCAGTTGAGGGGTTCCAGGCAGCCAGCTGATGGCAAGGAGGAGTGCTACTTTATCTCCTGACACTTCTGAGAGTGACTGCCTCCTTGGGGAGCCACTTGGAGGTTCCAGGTGGATGATGCAAGATGGCAGCCCAAATGAGGAAGGTGTTCCAAGGCAGTGGCCTTCCCAGAAGCACTGGGGCCCTGGCCCCTCTTCTGAGCGCTGGCTGATTGCAGTGGCCCTCGGCAACCAGAGCCTGCCTTCAGGTCTGCACATTTGTAAACACCGCAGAACCCGGTACATCTTTGTGCAATAAAATCACCCTTGATCCAATGGTCTTTTCTCATTCGGGATGTACTTTGAAAGGCAGCCATCCCGGTCTGGAGAAAGCTGGGGAGTCTGCAGCTCTCATTATTACAGTGCAAGGAGCACCCCACAGGTGTTCCCCAACAGGCCAGCCCCTGCCCCTCGTGGGCCCTCCCGGCTCACCTGACAAATGACGGGGGTGCTCTGCATATATCTGGGGGGACCTTCTGGGCTGACTTCTAGATGAGAACTATGACTGGGAGCGGAGGTGGGCGGGAGGCAATTGAAGCACTCACCTCACAGGCACAATTTGCCAAAAAACTCAGTCATCAATATAAATAATATTTTAATACGATATTTTAATAAACCTAAGTCAATGCAAAAAAGTATGATAAACAAAATATAAAATTTTAAGTAAAGTTAAGATCTGGCAGGGCTGGGATTAGGGTGAGGGAAGGGAGGGCGAGTCGTGCAAGTACAGGTTGCACCACGCTGCGGCAGCCACGCCTGGTAGGCGGAAACTCTTTTCTTCACTCCTGCCTGTCATCTTCACTTAGGCCACTAGAGGGAGCTCGTCTACCACACAAAGCTCAGTCCTGCGGCAGGGAGGCTGAAGGTCCGCTACCCCGGGCTTTCCGCCGGCTGTTTTCTAGCTCCCTCCCACAAAGCAGGCTCTCGTCCAGACCGTTGAAGGTTTCATTTCAATGCAGTAGGTGTCTCCTAAGCGCCTGCCGTGGCCCGGCCAGGGAATGCAGCCGGGTCCCCAAGCCAGGTGAGGAGTCAGAATCTGTCTGCCACCTCAACCTGTGCAGAGTCTCCCCAGAGGACAGCTGCCACCCTGGGGCCTGCGAGTCTGGCCTTTGAACACGCTCCTCACCTTTGCCAGTCCCTGGGTCACGCTGATGGGAAAACTAAAACAGAAAAGACTCCAATTCTGCCCTTTAGTGGGGGGTGGGACATTGTATGTGCCCTGTGTCACTTCCACAGCTGTTGTCAGGCCCATGTGGCATTGACAGTGGAGCTTTGAGAGTGAGTTTGAGGGTGACCTTGCAGGTCTGAGGGTGCTCCTGACAACCTCTCTGTGAATTCCCAAAAAGAATTTCTCAGAAATGGCCCCATTTGTTCTGGGCAAATGGCTTTTTTTCTTCTTTTAGACATTGTTCATCTACTTCTTAATTTTGCTTCAGATTGGCCCTGATTTCAAAACAAGAGGGAAAAGCTCAGCTTCATCTAGTCTTTATTTTTGCTGATGCCCCTGTAAACTTGTGGCACCTGTGCATCCCCACCCGAAGTGGTTTTCAAGCGGATACTTCCCAGTGTGAGATGTCCGTTTAATGCGTGAGCTTAATGACCTGCAGATCAAGGGCCTCGGAGCTGAACGGCTAACTAGGCATTAATCCTGAACAACCTCATGGCCACACTATCACTTGGCAGAACTGTATGGGCAAATTGCTTTTGAAAAGCTGCTCATTCTGTTATAGTATGAATGTCATGCCAAAAATCATTAACCTGCCATTCT
>CM052447.1:13662334-13686011 GCA_028533085.1 Varecia variegata
TGTTTTTTTTTTTTTTTTTTTTGAGACAGGTCTCACTCTACTGCCTGGAGCTAGAGTGCAGTGGTGTCATCAGAGGTCACTGCAACCTCAAACTCCTGGGCTCCAGCGATCCTCCTGCCTCAGCCTCCCGAGTAGCTGGGACTACAAGTGCACCGCAATGCCCAGCTAATTTTTCTATTTTTTTGTAGAAACAGGGTCTTACTCTTGTTCAGGCTGGTCTCCAACTCTTGACCTCAAGCAATCCTCCCCCCTGAGCCTCCCAAAGTGCTAGGATTGCAGGTGTGAGCCACCACCGCCGGCCTGGAACTGCCCTTTACTGAGATGGGAAAGACTGCTCCTGGGAGGAGCAGGTTCTGTGGGTGGGAGCAGGAAGGGAGTCAAGGAAGAACTTATTTTGGGCCATGTTAAATTGGAGATGTCTATTAGACATCTGTATTAGTTTTCTAGGGCTGCCATAACAAATTATCACAAACTTGGTGATTTAAAACAACAGATATTGATTCACAGTTCTGGAAGCCAGAAGTCTGAAATCCAAGTGCCAGCAGGGCCATGCTCACCATGAAGGCTCTAGAGGAGAATCTGTTCCTTGCCCCTTCCAGCTTCTGGTGGCTGCCACACTCCAATCGGCACGTTGCCTCCTCCTTTTCTATGTGTTTCTCCTCTGTGCGTCTCTTAGAAGGACACTTGTATTTAACTTTGGGCCCACCTTAGTGATCTTCTCATCTCAAGATTTTTGATTACGTCTGCAAAGACCCTTTTTCCAAATAAGGTCACATTTACAGGTTCCGGGGGTCTGTCGTAGATGTATCTTTTTTAGGACCATCATCACCCTCGTCATTGAAGTTGAGATGGCGAGGTCCAGGGTGCAGGGAGGCAGCAGCCACCACTCCAGCCAGCTGCCCAGGGAGGGGACAGCCAAGATCTGATCTGCCCGTGCGCCTCAGCCCGGCCGCAAATGAGAAACACCTGGGAGATTTCAACGCCACACCAGTGCCTGGCCCCCACCATCTGGAATTTTATTTCACTGGGCTTGTGAGGAGCCTGGGTTTCAGGATGTCTTTAAGCCCTCGAGGTGACTCGAATGTGCAGCCTGGGAATGAGAGCGAGAAGGTGAAGGGGACCCCGAGAGGACGGGCCCAGGGTCCAGAACCCAGAGGGTGGGTTTCAGGAGACGGGCTCAGGAGAGGGGAAGGTGGAGGGCATGAGGATTCGAGTCTGGGGGAGCAAGGGGGGCCTGAGCTGCTCACAGTAACAGGCTGTGGCAGTTGGGGAGAGGCAGGGACAGGGTCTCAGCAGCAGCACAGAGGGTGGTGGCGTGAGGGTGCATGAGGGGTGGTCCTAACAGCAACACCTGTGCCAAAGAACAAGCTGTCAACAAATTAAGTTTCAAAGATCAAATTGGCTTTTATTAGCAATTCACGAATTGGGCAGCTTTCCATCTACAAAATAGAAAGCGGCTCCCACAAGCTGAGCAGAGGAGGTGGGTTTTATGGGCAGAAAGAGGCTGAAGACAGCAGAAGCAGGGAACGAAAAGTGATCGGTCATTTCAAAGTGACTTTCCTTGTAGGACTAAAGCAGAGGGGACCTCCTTATCATGCCAGCTCAGGCTGGCTGGGCCCCTTTGGTTGGGTGTTGTGAATCTTAACGCCTGGTACTCTGGGACTCCGGCTTGGCTCCTAGCTTCCTCCTCCCCTCCCGTCTGATCCCTCCGTCGGTGGGTGGCCCTCAGGAGGCAGGAGTGTGCAGTGGTTAGAGCACTGACTGTGGAGCCAGATGATCTGGGTTCAAATCTCTGCTCTGATTGACCTTAGGTAACTTACTCAATCTTTCTGTGCCTCTGTTTTCCCATCTGTAAAATGGGGCTAATAATAGCACCTACCTCAGAGGGATTTCATGAGCATTAAATGATTTACTATATCTACATGCTAGAAGAATGGCTGGCCTATAGTGGGTGCTATTGTGTTTGCCATTTTTCACAAAATGTATTCCAAATCTACTTCTCTCATCCCCATTAATACACCTTCCATCCAAGACACCATCACCACTTCCCAGGAGTCCTGTTTCCATCCCTCTGCCTTCTCTACCCCACTCCCACGCTGCAGCCAGGGCAATGCTGCAGATTAATACATATTTCTCCTTTGCTTAAAATCTCCCAATGACTTCCCATGCATGAAATGAAGTCCCAACTCAATAAACCTGGATACTGCAAAGGCCCTCCCAATCTGGCCTTCCTCTTTCCCTCATTTCCTCACCCACTAAATTCCCGGTTTGCTGGCCTTTCTCTTCTTCAACATGGCAAGCGCACTCCTGCTCTGCACCCCTGCACCAGCTGTTCCCTCTGCCCTGGTCTGCTCGTGGCTTGTTCTTCCTGTCTCTCAGGTCTCAGCAGAGGCCTCCCATGGCCCCATTGTCAGGTGACCTCTGATCACTCACTTTGTTCACACTCATTTTAATTCTCTGCATGGTATTTACTCTTTTGTATTTTCTTGTTTTTGTTTGTTTGGGATTTGTTCTACTTTGGATTTCCCCCAAAGCAGAGACTGAGGCAAAGATTTGGATGCAGATAGTTTATTTGGAAGGTGTTGCCAAAAAGCAGGGAAAGTGAGACAGGAAAGATGCAAGGTCAATGTGAGGGTGTTATCAGCCTCACCTGTACTCTGGAGCGTTCTCCCACTAGGACGTACAGAAGTATACAGAATACCTCCCAGAGTTGTTCTTCCGAAAGATGGGAGGCCAAAGCCTTTATCCGCTGACTCCCATTCCCATCGGTTGAGGGCTGCCTCTGGGGAATTAACCCCCTCACTTCCAGGTGGTGCCTGCCTGAAGGCCCAGCTAGTTTCAGCTGCATTGCTGCCTTGGAGAAGACTCTGGAGCCAGAGCGGTGTCAGAACTTCCCCCCACAGCTGTGGCCAAGCGGCCATACAAGAGGTATGTGCTGCCTGATCCCCCCACTGGAGTGTAAGCTCTTCATAAGTGGAGACGTGGTTGCTTCTGTTCACTGCTACAGAAGAGCCTGGCATGGTGCCTGACACATAACAGGTATCAATAAATATTAGCTGGATGAACTTAATCCTTCCACCAATCCAGGGGTAGGTATTGTTGTTCTCCTCATTTCTAGGTGAGGAAACTAAGAGTCTTGCTTACTGGGGTCACCCAGCTCACATAGGTGGCACAGCTGGAATATGAATCCAGGCCATCTGACTTCATTTATTTTTTTAAGAGATGGGGGTCTCACTCTGTCACCCAGGCTGGAGTGTAGTGGCACAGTTATAGCTAGCTCACTGCAGCTTTAAACTCCAGGGCTCAAGCAATACTCAGCCACCCCAGTAGCTGGGACTACAGGCATGTACAACCATGCCCAGCTAATATTTTTTATTTTTATTTGCAAAGACCAGGTCTTTGCTGTGTTGCCCAGGCTGGTCTCAAACTCCTGGCCTCAAGCAATCCTCCCACCTTGGCCTCCCAAAACTCTGGGACTATAGGCACAAGCCTGGCCCCATCTGACCTTACACTTAAAGCTTTTTTTTTTTCTTTTCCTTTTTGCTTCAGCTTACTGACTGGAACACTTAAAGCTTTTAATGCTAAAAACCTACTTCATTAGTGGCTATAGTTACTGAGCCATCACATTTAATATTAGTAGTATGATGTTTTTGGATATTTTTTTAAAGATTGCCTTGCTTATATGGCATAATGGCTTTCAAGTTGTATTAGGGTGTGATTTGGAGGATTAATAGGGATGAAAAACTCAAGTGGTTCAAAGGTCTTGGAGGGCAGGATGAATACTTGCATCTGGCTGGGTTTGGGGTAGGAGGAGGTCTTGGAGCACGTGCTCCATTTAAAGGGAGCCTTCTCATGCTGCACAGTTGGTGCCTTATATTAATAGCAAGGATCAGTAAAGCTCTTTGGTAAAGGGCCAGATAGTAAGTAGGCTTTCCAGGCTACGTAGTCTCTGTCACAACTACTCATCCCTGCTACTGCGGCAGGAAAGTAGTCACTGAGAATACATAAACAAATGGGCATGGCTGTGTTCCAATAAAACTTTATTTACAAAAACAGAGGCCAGGCCATATTTGGCCCACAGGCTATAATTTGCTGACCTCTGTTTTCAAGAACATAAGCCAGATCTTCTGATCTTTCAAGAGAAGATGGAAAGAAGGATTTTTATGTAAAATTTCCCCATTCTGAAAATACAGTATGGGCTGCCAGCATGCACGCCCTAATTTAGTGCCCTGCCATATGGCCTCAGAGATTTGTACACTTCTGTTCAGTAAACAGGACATAAATATCAACAACCATAGGACACATGGCATATGAAAAATACTGTAGTTCAAAAGAGAGAAAAATTCCTCCGGACCAGGAAATAATTACTAACAACTTTATGGAGGAGATGGTATTTAGTTGGGATTTAAAAGTTAGGTAAGTTTTTTTTTTTTTAATGTAAAATTTAGGGCATGGGAACGTTCCCAGCAAAGGCAGTGTTATGAGCAAAAGTATCTGGGGAACCACACACGTTCATTTTGACAGGGAGCAGCAGGCAATAAGGGGGCTGGGGTCTGTACTGGAAACCCTGAGCAGGGTGCTTGGAACTGCCCTTCAGGAACGTTGGTGTGGGCAGTGCCCATTAAAGACTGGGGCATGGAGTGATCAAATACAGGGAGCCCAGTGAAGAGGCTGCTGTATCAGGCAGTAACAGTTTCTTGAAATGAGCTCTTAGCCCAGAGCCAACATGCCCGATTTCTAGCTCATAGAATGCCAGAGCTGGGATGAAGCTCAGAGGTCTAACCAACTCCGCCCCCATTGACAGCCAGGAAGCTGTGATCGGAGAGATGTCCTGGGCCCAGGGCCACACAGCAAGTGAGGGCAGAGGCAGGCCTGGAACCCGGGTTCCCATCCGCACACACGCCAGAGTGCTCTGGAAGCGTGTACTCTCACAAAGGAAAAAAAGAGGTTTGACTACACATGTCCTGTAGGTCATAAAAATCCAACGTAAAATTTAAAGACAGCAGGAAAAATGGTGTGTAACAAATTCAACAGACCAAGGCTTGTTAGTTTTAATGTCTAATTAACCCTTAAGCAAAACTCTAATATGCCAACAGAAAGATCTGTAAGGGACAGTTTGTAAAAGAAATATGAATGACACATATTCACATTTGGAAAACTCTGGTCTTGCTGGAGAGCAAAGAAATGTGAACTAAAACAATATATTCAATTTCATAATCAATTTGAGAAAAAATTGAATATGTATTTTTTCTTTTTTAATGCTGACTTAATCTTGGCAAGGGTCCTCTTTCTATTATAACATCGTTTTTTAGGGAGATGTGTTTGGTGCAGTCTTCCTAGACTTGAATTTATAATCTGTGTCAGAAGTCTTTTTTTTTTTTTGAAACAGAGTCTCGCTCTGCCCACCCCAGGGTAGAGTGCAGTGGTGTCATCATAGCTCATTGCAACCTCAAACTCCTGGGCTCAAGAGGTTCTCCTGCCTCAGGCACTCAAGTGGCTGGGACTACAAGCACACGTCACTATGCTATGCCCGGCTAATTTTTCTATTTTTTGTAGAGATGGGGTCTCACTCTTGCTCAGGCTGGTTTTGAACTCCTGAGCTCAAATAGTCCTCCCACCTCAGCCTCCCAGAGGATTATAGGCATGAGCCACCATGCCCAGCCTCAGAAGTCTTAAAACTATTCATACCTTTTGTAGAAGTCAGGGTTCTCCAGAAAATCAGAACAAATAGAGGATTGATTGATTGATTGATTGATGATAAGGAATAGGTTCACACGTTATGAAGGCTGACAAGTCCCAAGATCTGCAGCTGGCCGGCTGGAGGCCCAGGAGACCTGATGGTGTAGGATGGTGTAGCTCCAGCCAAGTCCAGGAGAGCTGGCGGAATAGTTCCAGTCTGAATGGCTGGGGAGCTCAAGACCCAGGAAGAGCCGATGTTTCAATTCAAGTCCAAAAGTAGGAAAAACCAATGTCCCAACTCAAAGGCAGTCAGACAGAAAAAGAATTCCCTTGGCCTTTTTGTTCTCTTCAGACCGTCAACTGATTGGATGAGGCCCACCCACACTGGAGAGGGCAATCGGCTTCACTCTGCCGATTCAAATGTTACTCTCTTCTAGAAACACCCTCACAGACACACCCAGAACAATGTTTGACCAAGTATGTGGGCACCCCATGGTCCAGTGAAATGGACACACAGAATTACCCATCACACCCTTCATCACAGCAATTTCACTTCTAGGAGTGTATCCTCAGGATATTAGAGAAGCATAAAGAAAGTATGTTTTTAGGATTTTCATCTCCGTGTTATTTATAACACACAGAAAAGCCAGAAATGTAAGATTTACCAATAGCTCCTAGTCATAATTTAAAATGTTCAACAATAAAAGACTAAATAAATGAATTATGTATATGATAGAATATTATGTAGCCATTTTTGAAAGATATCCTTAAAGTATCATGAAAAATGCTCATGAGATCATTTTGAGCTTAGAAGTAGCAAGATACAAAGCTATGTATACATATGATTACAACTTAATGATTGTATAGTCATTTTGGCTGTACTTATTCAGCACCCTCTACATACCAGGCATGATCTTCATGTAACCCTATTAAGGTAATACTATTATCCCCATTTTGCAAATGAGGAACCTGGGGTTAACTGACTTATCTGAGATCATCAACTAGAAATAATCAAGGCCAAGATTGAAGTCTGGGGCAGTCGTACTCAGAGCTGGTGGGAGGCAGGGTAGACGCTGGCAGGGAGGGGTAGAGCGGGAAGGGCAGCTGGGAGGCAGGATTTAGGTCCCATCTCATCAGATGGGAACTTGGCCTGTCAGGTGCTCAGAACTCAAACTTGGGGTCATCCCGATTCCTTTGTCCTCTCATACCCGACATCTATTCCATCAGCAGATCCTAGCGGCTCTTATTTCAAACTATGCTCAAGGATCTTGCCCCTTTTCCCTCCCCACCACTTCCCCCTGGCCCGAGCCACCCCCATCCCTGGGCTGCAACCTGCTCTGCCTGTGTGCCCTGCCAGGGACACCTTCACATGGATATCACGGGGGTCACCTGCTGGGCTAGGGGTGGGCTATTCAAAATCTTAATTATATTTCAATCGTGCCTTTAATAGTGTTACAAGGAGAGTGTACTTGTGGAATCAAAAAGTTTTATTAATAAGATAGATTTCCCAGCACCCTCCTCCACCCCCTGCCTCAGTGCCCTTAGCTGAGCGGCTGCCACACTAATCCTCAGGTCTCTGCCCACCTGGAAGCCCCTCACAGAAGGTACTTTGCGGCATCCAGGTGGCCCAGGGAAGCAGCGCCCTGCTGCTGGCAGTTAGGACCTCCTGGGCGTGCGGGTCCCCCGCAGGCTTGTCTGGTCACCTTTCACTGTCCAGTCTCAGTCTCCTTCCTGTTCATTGTCTGCCAGAGGAGGGGCTGGCAGGCTCAGGGGCTTTGAAGTTAATGGTGCCTTTGATTTCCTCCTCCTGCAGCCTGGGGGGCTCTTAGCCTCCTGCTCCATTGTCCCCACGGGATGTCAGCCAGGCCAGACGGCTCCACGACACACCTCTTCCCGGCTCCCACATGAGGGCTGATGCTGTGTGGCCCACACAGCGTTTAAAAAAGAAACAAACAAAAAAACAGCCCGTATTGAAAAATCAGGAGATATCTTGATTTCTTCTTTCTTTTGAAAAGTCAAACGATCTGGGCCCAAATTCCCAAGCTGGAATAACCTGAGGGGGAGCAGAGGGGTCCCCATCTTGGGTGCAGCATGACCTCTCTGGCTCACCTTAGTCCCCGGCACTCCGTACTGTTTTGGGGGCACTGGGGCTGGTGTGGCCACAGACCGTCACACCTGTGCAGGTTTTTCCTCACAGAGAGAAACACGTGTCTGTCTCCAGGTCTCTGTCAAAGGTGGCAGAGGAGGGGGAGTTAGGCCAGGAGGGCTGGGAGACGTTTTCTTCCCACTGACATCGTCTTCCTGACTCGCTCATTTCCCTGGGTTTGTGTCCTGGCCCAGCCCCCAGGATCTAATCCCATGCCCTCCTTTCACAGAAGGAGAAACTGAGGCCCGTGGAAGGAAGGCCACTCACTCAAGTCCCACAGTGAGTTTCCAGAGAGCTGGCTTCAGGCTCTAAAGAGCAGTGTCACAGGAAGGTTCTAGCATGCTTTGTTATAATTGTGAAAGACAAAATAATATGAGAGAGCAGTTTATACTTCCACTCACGTTTCTTGTTTTCATAGTCACAACAGTCCTTTAAGGAAAGGGCCGTGCCTTCATTTTACTAATACAAACAACAAGGCCCATAGGTGGCCTGTCTAAGGGTCACACAGTTTTCCGGGTCTCATTTGAAACGTGAGGACAATAACCCCTGAGGAGGCTGAAGTCCGGGCCAGGTGATCCCTGCAGGCCTCCGTTAGCTCTGCTGTCCATGTGTACGTTGTTGATTCACTCAGCAAACCTGTATGGCCTGCCTCCCTCACTGCAGCCATGTGCTAGGGGCCGGAGGTACCGAGACCGAAAAGATACAGCCCTGTCTTCAAGGAGCCCACGCCGTGTGAAGGTAAACACACGTGGGTGTGGGGGACCCGGAGGAAAGGGGATGGGTAAGTCTTTGGGAATTAGGGAAGCCTGCTCCCAGTGACTGCTTGGACATGTGGCACAGTGCCTGGCGTGTGCTACATACTCCACAAATGGTAGATTTTCTCATATTTATTGACAAAAATACATCACTAGCAAGGGGCAATATTTTGCTCCAACAATTGCCCATGAAGGGGGATGGGTGCGTTCAGGCTCAGAGTAATATGGCATAGAACAGCGGTCCCCAACTTTTTTGGCACCAGGGACCAGTTTCATGGAAGACAATTTTTCCACGGGTTGGGAAGGGGGAAGGCGGAGCTCAGGCGGTGATATCAGCACAGCCTGGTTCCTAACAGGCCACAGACCAGTACTGGGCCTCGCAGCCTGAGGGTTGCAGACCGCACACATAGAAAATCTTTGGAAGGAAACATAAATGGATTTCTTCTGGGATGGAGGTTAGCAGGGATGGGGTGGGAGCAGGGATGGCTATGCAGTGTATGGAGCCCACTGCAAAATTAAAATACTAGGCCCTTTGTTCAAAAAGTAGGGAGAATTGCTATTAAAGGTACTAAAATATAAAGTTTTTTCTTTTTGCTCTCTCTTTCCTTTCTATCTGTCTCAACTTGTCATGGATTTTTTCTCTTTCTTTTTTAAATTATGCTATTTAATATTCTGAGTAAAAAAATTCAACATTTAAAGTATCAGCATGAGTTATCATTCATCTATATTGTGTAATGCCAAGTTTAAATGCAAAAAATAACATTTAACTCACATGCAGAATCAGTGAAATTACACAATTTGTATTTTGTGGCTTGTACATGCATATATATTTCGTTCTTGCCATAACGACACAAACATCGCACAAAACTAACTTTGCTTTTATTTCATCCTCATGCACATCCAAACAATGCTCTCTACCTGTGGCTCACTGATGAGCAAGGAAGAGCTGAAGGAAAAGGAACTATGGGTTGCCTCATTTTCCCCTTTCCTTCTGTGTCATGTATGATACGTGGTTGTCTGATACAGGGCAGTAGCACCCGTAAGAAAGCACATGATGGGGTTCTTTGGTTGTTCATGCTTCTTAAAATACTATTGCCTTCTTATTGGTTGAATTGTGTCCCCCCAAAAGATATGTTGAAGTCCTAACCTTTGGTATCTTATTTGGAATGTGATCTTCTTTGGAAATAGGGTCATTGCTGATATCATTAGTTGCAATGAGGCCATGCTGGAGTAGGGTGGGCCCTTAGTCCCCTATGACAGCATCTTTATAACAAGACTATGTGAAGAGAAGAGAGAAGAAGGCCGTGTGAAGATGGAGGCAGAGCTTGGAGTGATGTAGCTAGAAGCCAAGGAACAACAAGGATTCCTGGCTATTACCAGAAACTAGGAAGAGGCAAAAAAGAATTCTTCCTTAGGGTTTTCAGATAGAACATGGCCTTGCTGACACCCTGATTTCAGACTTCCGGCATCCAGACTGTGAGAGAATGAATTTCTGTTGTTTCAAGCCATCCCGTTGTAGCATTTTGTTACGGCAGCCCTAAGAAACTGACAACACCTTTCCATGTTCAAAGCAAGTTCTGGTTCAAATGGGAAGCATGTCTCTCAGGATTATCGGTGTCCCCCCCCCCAACACGCCCCCATACCCACGTGTAGACATACTCCACTTACCTTCACTGTCTTGACTCTCACTGAATTCCATGCATAGTAGATCCACTGGAAGTCTGTGCTCATGAGGCATGAGGAACTCTATATGCAAATGGGGCAACAGGAAGAGCAGACACCTATTCGTCCCATGGACTTCATTTACAAAACACAGGTTCAAAGATAAAATTCTTAAGAATTCCAAGACAGTGACAGCAAAGCATCAAACCAAACACAGGGCCCTTCTGAGCCCACGGTGCTATGCAACTGCATAGGTCTCACACCTGTGCCCGAAGCTGGCCCCAGGTGGGAGAGAGATTTATTTCTCACTTATTCCTTTTGTACCTTTTTTTTTAATTTAAAAAAGTAATATAGGCCAGCTTTCTAAATGTCCTAGGTTTTGAGTTCTGTTTGTAAAATGCTGCTTTTTTATTCTTCCTGCCTGATCCTCAGACCTAATCTGCAGAATTATATCTCAAGAATTTCTAGTCAAGAATCATAAAGGATTTGGCAAGTGTTCTCTTGACTAAGTAGAGCACATGACTAGAAACAGTTTAAAGGTGTTGGCTTGGTTTCTGGTTAAAGATCAAAGTGCTGATAAGACAGATGCCTTCCTTCTGTCCCTATAAACTGAGCCAGACTTCATGCTTTTGGTCCTAAATGAAGCAATGTGAACCATTAAGACCGAGGAAACTCTACTGAAAGTACACCCTCAGCCACCCTTGAAAAGCTGTGTGTTGGAGGAATTTATATCCCTGACTCTCGCCCGGGATATTCTCTGCAGTGTGCTTATGGCAGCAAAAGGCTGGTGACATAAGTCATGAAATAATCAAGTGGAAAATAAAATAAGGCACAGGAAGATGTGCCTAGCATGCTACCACTTGTGTAAAAGGGAAAAGGGCATGAAGGCCTACGTTGGTGACTGTATAGATCATGTCTGAAGGAAACATAAGGCTCTGGTTATCCGTGGGGAGGAGAATGAGGCCTGGGACCAGGGAGAGAACATGTGCATTTTGCCAAATATGAGAGCTTGTATCATATGAAAATGAGTGAAGTTTAGTGCACAGAGAGCAGTCAACAAGGTAACACTACGGTGGAAATATTAGACTGATTTGTCCTCTAAGGAAGATTGAAAATGGCAGAGGATTTTTCTTTTATCTTATTTGGACATGGGGAAGTTGAAGATGGGTAGATTGCATTTGCTCCAAATCTGTGATTCCCAACCTGTGAGCTTCAGAAGCTGAGGGCGGAGGGATGGTAATTGACTCATAGTAAGCACTTAATACAAGTATAGTCTGGTTTTTTTTTTTCACCTCAGAAAGTCCACTTTCAAAGTTTAGTGTTTGAATGATGAATGAATAGTTCTTGGTTTGGCTGGGGATAGCACTGATGGGAGAAGTAACTCCACCTGCTTTGGTGTTTTCTGCCGCCCAGCACAGAAAGCCTCCCTCTGTTAAGGGTACCTGTGGACAGTGACTCCTCATCAAAAGCATCAGTTTATTGGTGCAATATATTTTTACTCTTCAGAGATGCTGAGAAAATGAGCAACTCCTCAGAATGATACATAAAAGCGTGCAGAATGGGCATGTTTAGAATCCCCTTAAAACAGCTCCTGGAGAAAAGCCCAGAGTTTCTGCTTCCCTCTCTTATCAGATATCAGAACTCTTGATAACTGATAGCGGCAGTCTAAGAAAAGGGCACTACAAACTCGGGAATGATAAAAGCCTTTCTTCTTTCAGTGTGCCCAGGTAAAAATATTGCTGAGAAAGAAATAAGACTGCTGTGAAAAACAAAACAACACAACAACACTGTGAGTTGTTCGCTGGAAGGGCCCTCTAGTAAATATATCAGGTGATTATTTTTACATAACATTCACTCTTTTTTTTCTGGCTACGAAATTAATGCATGCTTCTTGTAGAAAATTTAGAAAATATAGATATACTAGGGAAAAAAGTAAATTAAAATTTCCCATAATCCTACCACTCTGATTACATAGTTAATATATTTATCAATGTTCAATTTGTTTCCTACGTGTGTATGGATGTAGTTTAATTGGGATCATACCCCAATTCATTATGCAGCCTTTTAAAAAATGTTTTTTAAGAGCCAAATCATTATTTAACCAGTTCGCTGTTCTAATAGTTCACTATAATGAAAAAGCATTTTGATGAAACCCCTTGTAAATAAATCTTTATACTCATCATCTTATTTTGTTTAGAATAAATTTCCAGAGGTAGAATAGTTGGATCAAATAATAGATTTTTAAACTTTTTGATTTATGTTGTCTTTCAGAAAGATGGTATTAATTCTCAACAACACTGTATATTTGCCAACCCTGTGTATTATGTTTTTTAAAATTCTTGACAAAGATGTAACCCACTATTTAAAAAAAAATTTAATGTATTTTCTAGGGAGTATAAGCATTTTAAAAATGATATTTATCCATATGAATTTCTTCTTTGATGGCATGCCTGTTCATGTCCTTCGTCCATTTCTGCATGTAGGGTGTTAGTATTTTACATATCCATTTAAAAGAGGTCTATATTGTAAGATCAACCTTTGGTCACATCTGTTCAAAACATTTTCTCCAATCTATTATTTGCCTTTTTGGTAATATTTGATGTATGTAAGCCTTGCATATCTATTCAAATATACCAACTCATCCTTGCCTTTGGTTTCTTCCTATGCCCTAGTATCTAGGCTTTCCCCTCTGTATCATTCACCTATATATTTTTTCTAATTTTCTTGTGATTTGTTTGTTTGACACTCTTTGAGTTCTTCTATTTATTTTCATGATTTTAAAATAAATCCTTAGCTTTACTTTTTTTTCCAAATTAACTTCCCCAACCAAATTTATTAAAGCATTTATCCATTTACCCTTTCCCCACACAAGTGAAATGATACATTTATCATACACTGAATTTTTAAGTACGCTGCATGTGATTTTGAGTTATTCCACTGATGCCACCCACTCTTCTGTCAACACCACACTGTTTGAATGATAGCTTTGTAATATGCTTTAAGATCTGGTAATACAGGTCTACCCCCTACACACATCCACTTTTAAAATATAAATTTCTTTCTTTTTTTTTTTTTTTTTGAGACAGAGTCTCGCTCTGTTGCCCAAGCTAGAGTGCCGTGGCATCAGTCTAGCTCACAGCAAGCTCAAACTCCTGGGCTCAAGCGATCCTTCTGCCTCAGCCTCCCGAGTAGCTGAGACTACAGGCATGAGCCACTATGCCCAGCTAATTGTTCTATATATATTTTTAGTTGTCCAGATAATTTGTTTCTATTTTTTTAGTAGAGACGGGGTCTTGCTCTTGCTCAGGCTGGTCTCAAACTCCTGACCTTGAGCAATCTTCCCGCCTTGGTAAAATATAAATTTCTTAGCTTTTCTCACAGATGGTCTTCCACTTGAATGTTAGAAAAATTAAGTCCCCCCATCTACCCACTACCATTAACATTTTATTAAATAGAGTAATTTGGTTTAAGTTGGTATTTTTACCTCCTTTTATTTCTTCAAGCCTTCCTTATTATATTTCAACCTTTGTAATTTCCTCAAGAGCCTGCACATTTATTAAGTTTATTCCTAGGTATTTTACACTTTTACAAGCGTTCCTAATTTTTTTTTTTTAACATTAAAACTGTTCTTCAAGGTCCAATTGAAGCTTCTCAAAGCTGTTTTAAAATTTTTTTCCAGGTGGGTCTTTACTTGCAGGAAAGCAGTCAGAAACTAAAGACTCTTTAGTAGCAATTATTTACTGAGTGTTGGCTTTATACCTGGTACGGTGGTTAGCCCTTTCTTTACACGCATTCAATCATTTAATGATATCTCTAGCAGGTTCCTGCAACTTTTATTCCCATTTCGCACATGAAGGATCCCAGGCTCTGAGAGTTAGAGGAACTTGACAAAAATCACCCAGTTGGTATGAAGACTTAATTTCAAGTTTGCGAATCTCCAACACTATCACAAAAATCAGTCAGCCAAGGGCACAGCCCAATGCTATGCCATCGGATGGGCTGATTCAAGAGAGTGTCTCTCCGAAAGCAATCGACTGAATTCAAAAGACAATGCTTCCTAGCCTCCAAAAAAACTAGTTTTCCTCCAATGTAAGGCGTGGATCAATACTTTGCAGGAGCACAATAAATACCAGTGACTTACTGAGTCTTGTTTAGAATTAGGGACTAGGGACTCGTGGATAATCAAGAGTTGCTTTTCTGGAGCTTTCAAGGGAATTGTGCGTTTGGAAATCTACCTGTCCTTCGCAGGACAGGTTTTTTTAAAAAAAGGGGAAAGAGAGAGAAAAACAGGTGGAACCGACGTAAGGTGTGCCAGAGCAGTGCACACGGAAGGCAGAACTTTTTCCGGGCATCCTGCCTGCGCGTTTCACGCGTGGTGGGCGCAGGTGGTGCCGCGGTCCCTTTGCTCCCCGCGCAAGCCGGCGGGGTGCCCAGAAGGCCACCGCGAGTCTCCACGAAGGTGAGAGGAAGCTTTCCGCCGAGGCAAAAGAGGAGGGCGGGCAGGAAGCGAAGCCAGCCCAGGCAAAGAAAGACTGCAATTCCCAGCCCCCCGCCCCGCGGGGCGCGGGGAGCAGGCGGCGCATGCGCGAGGCCCGGCCCCCAATTCCCCCAGCGAGGGAGGGAGGCCCCCGGCGGCCGGGAGGCTGCGAGCCGCGGCGGGACCCGAGCGCACGTAGGGGCGCGGCGGCTGCCGGGGCAAGCCGGGCTGCGGAGGTGGCCGTCGAGAGTGCGGAGCGCCCTGGGCCAGGATCCCGCCGCGGGCAGGCACCCGAGGGCACCGCTGGCTCGGCCCTGGGAGGGGCCCGGCGCCCGCAGCCCCCCACGCCTGGACAGGGATGCGTGAGTTTCGCCCCGGCTCGAGGGCAGCAGGATGTGGGAGCAGGACAAAGGCTGGGCGGCGGGGGAGGAGTTGGGGACGGCGAGCCGGTGGCCGCCGCTGGAGCCCCAGCCTCGGGCGAGCTAGCGGAGTCGGCAACTTTCTCTGCAACTTTTGCAAAAGGGAAGATAAAAATTCTGCAAGTTGTTGCACAGCTCCAGATCGCCCCGTGTCCAGCGAGCAAAGGGGAGGGGGCATCGCAGCCTTCCCCGGACGGGAGGCGACCGCCAGCTCTGCTGAGCGGCGCAGGAAGGGGCGCCCGTCCGGGTCCTGGGCCGGGGGCGAGCGAGGATAGGGATACCGGGGGTCGCAGACGGGGTCGCGCTCCGGCGCTGAAGTTGCCCGTGTCCACGCAGGGTGCGCCCTGAGAGCGCGGTAGCCTCGGATCGCGGCGCTGCATACTCGATGATGGATGAGCCGTGGTGGGAAGGGCGCGTCGCCTCGGACGTCCACTGCACCCTGCGCGAGAAGGTCAGTCCCTCCCCGCCCTTGTCACTCGCAGGACTGGGTAGTCTCTTTCGCTCTTGACTCAGTGTTCTCAGGTCGCTCCGTGTAGGACTCAGAACTCCTGGGTGCCCTTCCTCCGGCCCTTTACCTTCTCGCGGAGTGTCTGGGTTGGGGGGTTGGGGGTTGGGGGGTTGGGGGATTGGGGGGTTAGGGGGCAGGAGATTGGAGAGATTGAAGTTGGTTTTTCTGATTACGCCCTCAGAGCCAACTAAATGGAGAGTCACTGTACCTCTAAGGCAGTATTTCCTATAATATTGCTACCCGAGATTATTTTAAATGGTACATGAATGGACCTTTAAAAAATACTGTGTATTCATTTTTATGTGCAACTTAAAATATGTATGGGTATTATGTAGCAAGTTCTGCATGAGATAAATGATGTGATTTTCCATTTATTTTAATAATGATGTAGCAGTTTCTTTTAAATAAATTTATTTAAGTAAAAATAGTGTTTCGATATAAAGAAATACGAGGTAAATGGTAGGATGGGACTGCATGGTTGAAGAAACACCAATCTAATTTAAAGAGGCTGCAGAACTGGAGGCTGAGGGAAGGAAACGCAAACTCCCCTGCCAGTTTGCCTCTGAGGGCAGAAGGTGGGGGGAGCCGCTGAAATGTGATCCCTGCATCCCCGCCCCTCAAGGAGAGAAGTGCTGATGGGCACTGGGATGTGGAAAAGTCCCTGTGAGTGGGGGCCTGGCCTGTGTGTCTTCCCTCTTGCCCCCCAGGCTGAGACCAGGAAGGATGGTTTGGGGAACAGGTGTGCACTAGGGAGCAGATTGGTTTCCTGGGGTTGCCATAGCAAGTACCACAAACTGAAAGGCTTCAAGCCGCAGAAATTTATTCTCTCACAGCTCTGGAAGCTTAAAGTCCAAGATCAAGGTGTTAGCAGGGCCATGCTCTCTCCGAAGGCTCTAAGAGAGGACCTTTCCTTCTTTCTTCTTAAATTTTGATGGTTGTTGGCAATCCTTGGCATTCCCTGGCTTGTAGCAGCATCTTTCCAGGCTCTGCCTCTGTGTCATGTGGTTCTCTGTATGTCTGTCAGTGTCTTTGTTTTCTTGTAAGGACACCAATCATCGGAACAGGACCCAGCCTAATCCAATATGATTTCATTATAATTAACTAATTACATCTGAAAAGACCTGTTCTAACTAAGATCACATTCTAAGGTACCAGGTAGACATGGATTTTGAGGGGATGCTGTTCAACCCAGTACAGGAAGGGAGGGAGAGGTCTTCCTAGTGGGGTACCTGGATCTCTACACAGACAAGTTCCGTATTCAGCACATTTATATCAAATGTCTGTGGGAGCTCTGCTTAAAGAATCACCAGCTATTCAGGGTTTTTTTCCTCATTAGGGAGTGGCTGTCTTCCAATCAAATTAATGCTTTTTTCCCTCTTTTCTTGTACTTGCTGATATATCTATATCTTGCATTGCTTGACAAGGCTGTAGCTTTCCTCTTTTCTTGGTCTTCTTCCCTCAGGAGAGTGGCCAAGCTGCAGCACATTCTAGGCATCTGAAGAAGAAATCCAGGTCTTGGTAGTTCAATTAAAAAACAGGGACAAGGCCGGGTGCAGTGGCTCACGCCTGTAATCACTCTGGGAGGCTGAGGCAGGAAGATCGCTTGAGCCCAGGAGTTTGAGACCAGCCTGAGCAAGAGTGAGACCCTGTCTCTACCAAAAATAGCAAAATTAGCCAGACATCATGGCATGTGCATGTAGTCCCAGCTACTTGGGAGGCTGAGGCAGGAGGATTGCTTGACCCCAGGAGTTGGAGGTTGCAGTGAGCTGTGATGATGCCACTGCACTCTACTTGGGGTGACACAGTGAGACTCTGCCTCAAAAAATAAAAAAAGCAGGGACCGTGAGGGGCGGTGGTGCTAGACTGAGCAGTATGGTCTTGATCCTTTTCTAAAGGTGGTGGCTAAACAGAGTTCATGAGGGCTGCCATGGAAATTGGGCTCCCTTGTTTATCGTAGGTGCAAATGTTTGTCATTTCTGCTCATAGCTTAGGAGGAATGACTTCAACCTGATTACCCCTTTCTAGAGGGAAGGATGTCTAAGAGCAATAAACTCCACTAGTTCAGTTACCCGACAATCCCCAACCTTGTACATATAAGTGAGGGGGTTCTAAACTTGCTCCCAGCTGCTCAAAGAAGCAAGAAAGGCAGTTCTCCATGAGCCGTGGTTTACCCGTGCCACAGAGCTGCCCACCTCTGAGGGAAGCCGAGTTTGTCTCACTTCTACAGGATAGAATAGAAAACTCACTCAGGGATGGATGCCCAGGGTCACATGACATGAAGCCAGCCTTATCAGGGCAACTCCCAAGTTCCTTGGTTATAGCGTCCCACCTCCTCAAAACACTGCTCGTCATTTTTCTCCTTTATTTCCTCTCCCTCTTCAAAAAAGATGCTGCTGTTTAAGAAAATTTGGCTTCGTGGAGAGTTTGCTGAGAGGAGTGAAGACTGGGGGAGCTGGTGTCCATGCTGGCCTGGCCTTGCTGGAGGAGTGAGGGCTGGCCGTTTGTTTTTCCCAGACAGGGTAACTTTGTTATCAAATATCTACTCTGACAGTGTGTTTCTAACACTGCAGAACGACTTTACAAGTGCCTGGCACACAGTAGACACTCACTCTTTGTTGAATGTTGCCAGATGAAGACAAAGCGTGTTTACATACATGCCGTGTAATTATCGTAGGGCCACAAGCGGTTATCCTCACGTGATCGGCGCAGGAGGCAAAGCTGAGCTCACGGAGACAGTGGGAGCCCTGCGTTGTCAGATGTGAGATTCCAGTCTAGCACCATACTACAGGGTGTAAAAAGTGTGACTCCGTGGAAACCAGTCTTGATGTTTCATGCAAACCTAGCCTGAGCTGCTTATTCAATCTCTGTAAACCTCCCTAAACCTGGTCTCTATCGTCCATTCTTCCCACACTAGCCAGAGTTTAGACCGTGTCACTTCCCTGCTTGAAGACCTCCAGTGTCCTCCCACTGCCCTTACAATAGAATTCCCAGTCCTCACCCCTGCCTGGAACACCCAGCACGGTCTGGCCCTGGCCTGCTCTCCGACCTGGTCTCCTGCCCCCTCGCCACCCTCCATTCTTCTTGAGCCACACTGACCTCCTTTCTGTTCCTTGAACAAGTCAAGCCTGTTCGTGTCCCAGGGCCTTTGCACTGGTTGTCACCCCTGTTTGGAGTCTACTTCTCTCAGTGTGTCGCATGGTTACCCCTCCTGATCTATTACTGCCCCTCCATGTCACTCTATCAAATTACCCTGTTTTGTTTTCTTTATAGCATTTATCAGTATCTGAAATTATTTTCTGTTTACTTGTTATCTCTCCCGCCCCACACGCAATGGAATACCGACTCCACAAGGATAGGCTGAGTTTGTCTTATGATGATATGTAAGGAATGACAGATGAATGAGTAAGTGAGCCTTTCCTTTCCTCTTCTGTAAAATGGGAGAACTATTTTGCAAGAATGTTAGCATTAGGTGAGAGAACCTAAGAACGGTGTGAGTCACCTGGTAGGTAGGTGGGAAGCGTTGCACCTTTCCACTTGAAGTTGCTACATGAAGACCGACAGCCCCTTCATATAGTGCATACTCGGGGTAAGGCTTGGGGTTGGTGACCACCCTCCAAGGGGTCCACAGAAGTGATAGGTAATCCATGTAAGAGAGGCATTGTTATCCCATTGGACCATTGGACCCGTGATGGGATTGAAGTCAGGAAAGGCAGCAGTTTACCAAAAATCATGTATCTACTGGGACCTAGGAGTGAGACCCCATCGGCAGGACCTTCTAACAGGCCTGGATAAGGCATCCCGGCTGGTGAGTAGGGGGAGTGGAACCCTTCTGCTGCCCGAATCACTCTGGAGAGATCTCTCCCCCGTCTCTCTCTGCAGGCCACCTTTATCCTGTGCTCAGCTCTTAAATTCCTCCCTTAATCATCCTTCCTGGCCCTGTTGCTTCGGCAGAAGCCCACATAGAACCCTAACCCTGACCTTTCTGCTAGGGTTGGGGGTGCCAGCCAGTACAGGGGAGCCGGGTTTCTCACCTGCTGCCTGTGTGCCCCTCGGCAGCTTCCCTGAACGAGGTAGGAGCAGATCATCGCCAGGCCAGTGTCGACAGCAAGGAGACTGTTGGTGATGTTTTTCTGGTAACCACGTCTATGCCACCATGAGTATGCAGATTAAAACCCAGAGCCATGTTTTTTTCCAAGAATGCATCCATCTAAGTTTAAAATTAATAGGGTCTTGAATCCCTTTTGGCAAGTTCTGGGTGCACATGGGGGAATTAGGGCCTGGGACAGCACTCAGCTTAGAGACCGCTGTCCTTGTCCTTCAAGCCTCTCTCCCCAATGCCATGTGTCCCGGCCCCAACCTCATTCTTACTTCTCTCAGTCTTTGTCACCCTGTATAGTGACTTGTCCTACCCACTAGACTGTGGAGCTCCTTGCAGGCATGCGGTGTGCCTTGTAGCTCATTCCCAGACCAGTGTCTGGTGCACAGAGGAACCTTAGGGTGTCCACCGCATCACTTGGTGCAGGCACAGGCATTGTGGGTGCACAGAATTGTGAGACCAGACCCGGATGGACTCTTCCGGGAAACAGCGAATGGTCGTGCAGGAATGCTTCCCAGGAATCCACGCCCGGCCTTTGGCATCTGTCGGGAGATGCCGCCTGGCCTGACCGGGGCACACTGTGCGTGTGAGTGGCTGTGGTGCCAGGCACAGGACCTGGTGGAGGACACCTCCCCAGCTTCCTGCAGACTTGCCTGTCCTCCTCTCAGATAATATAGGCAGGAAGTTAAAAAAAGGAATTACCCACGAGGGCAGATTTACTGGCCTGGAGCAAAGTACAGCTCAAGGATCTTAGGAAAATAACTACAGGTTGAGCCCAGATAATAGAAATCTAGATAATCCCTCTCAGACTTCTATCAGGAAGTTCTGTGTTTCTTCCTGAATTTTATGAGCAGCAGAGTAGAACTTGCTCTTATCTCCTTTTGATTTATGTCCATTTTACACATAATCTTCACTCTCCAATCAGGAGGAAGTAGTTATGTTAGTTAAGCAAAGAAAATGTTTAAGGACCCGCGCCGCTATGATTTAAGGCTTCCTGGGTGTGGGGAAGACTTTCTGAATATAGGGATTCTTAGAGCACCTGGGGTAAAAAAACTCCCTCTTTTCCGAAGCCGTGTTCACAAGCCCTGTGTGACATGACCTCACAGCTCTGTCTTCCTGGGCTCGCGAGGGGGGGCGGGGCACGGGCCAGGGGCTGCCTCCCCCTCCACGGGGTGTTCACCTTCTCCCAGGACTGGAGTCACTGATACCTTAGGGGTCTTCTAAGCCCGCCCCAGCTTTGGGATCTGCAGAGCAACCAGCCATCTAATGGGTTTTTCCTGCTGCCTGAAACTTCATTGCATCCTTAGAGGACTTTGGCTGTGTGAGACCAAGCTTCTTGAACCAGTGGACTGATGGACATTTTTAGTGATTTGTGACTGAATGTATATAAAGATCTTCCAAAACATCACTAACAAAAATTTTGGTTCGTGATGATAATGTTAGTGGCGACTGTTACTGAGGACTTGCTGAATTTTCAGGCAATGCACCACCACCCTCCCATAGATTAGCTCATTTACTCCTCACTGTGGCCCTGGGGCTGGGATCAAACCCATTTTACAGATGGGAAACCGCAAGGCTCAGAGGGGTAAGCGTCTTGTGATGAACAGTTGATGGTATCCAAGTTTGAACATAAATTTATTTGAGAAAACATCCATTTTAACAAAGAATGGAAGCACAGAGCATGGAGAAATGGAGCCTCTGTCATCCACAACATAGGCTCTTGTGTTTTAGTTTGGTTTACGATGATCTCCAAGAGATGTGCTCTCCCTAAACCACCCTGAAAAGCTAGCCGCTGTGGGCTCGGGCCTTGCTCTGGGCTAATCGCTGGGCCAGGGTCTCCCTTATTTGGTCCCGGTGGGTGGCCGTGTCTGGGCCTGACCCCTGTGTGCTGTTTCTTGCCTTGAAGTGATTTGGCCTGTGCCGTGCCTGCCCCTCTCTTGCCAGGGAAAAGGACCCCTCAGGGCTTCCCTCTTTAGCCTGAATTCTGACAGCTGGATGGTGACAGACTCTCATTCCAGCTCCATCCTTGGCCCTGGGGTTAAAACTGCATCATTTTCTAGTGACCTCTGATGCTTGCACGTCCTTATATTTCTTCCAACATCGGTATTTTTTTCCTCACTCCTTCCAGTAAATTTTTCAGATTTCTCCACTTCGAGGCTGAGTATCTGTCTCCTTATAGTAATAGTGGTGACCAAGGTCTTGCTCAAGAAAGGGCTCAACAATTTGGCTAGGTCATCCTCTAGCTGGCATTTCCACTCCCCTCTGCCCTTGTGGTTTTCTGCATCCCCAGGGCAAGGTTCTCCCCAAATCACAAGACATACCCAGATCTCCCAATAAGAAACTATCCCACACACTGGCAAGGGGACACGTCTGTCCAGCTTAGTTCCAGCAACGTCTAATTCAGGCCTTTCAAACCCAAATGCTGGTTTTAACAAGCTCTTACCCACTCTAATGACAGGGCTGCCTTATGGCTGTGGTCTTCAAGTGAGACCCCAAGCAGTCTGCCCTCATGGCCCCTTCCTGGAGGTGAGGATACAGAGGCTTACAGTACAAGGAGGGGTTTCCTACAGTCCAGACTGCAGAGGTGATTCAGGCTATCCTAGAATACCGAGCCTCAGCTATACTCTGTAGGAAGCTAGTGACAAAACTTGGATCGGAACTTGGCATTGTCACTTGCGTCTTTTAGGTCTTAGAATACCAAAATGCTCAGTGTGTGCACAACATCCAGTCAAGACTTGGTCTCAGTGCACCTTATCGGTGGAAGAAACAAATTATCTTGCAGGCTTCCTTTCATCTGTAAAACCAGGACATTGATCTCTACCCCACCTGCCTCCCAGGTGTCCGGGGAGAAAATGGGTGTGGGTGCACTCCGTCAGCCTCCCGGGCCTCCAGATGGTGGGATGGGCAAGGCACTTGGCTGGGCTCCCTGGCTGGCCGAGGACGCCTGTGCTGTATGAGTGAGGGGAGGACATTCGAGGCTTGGAGCTGGCCCTGTGCCCTTGCTCTTGTCTTGTTCTTTGTCTTCCTAAATCACACAGTCCCTTGGGTAAAGGGAGTGCAGCCAACAATTCTCTAATGTGTCTGAGCACCTGGCAGAAAGAGGTGACACGGCAAGTCTGCTCTTTCTCTCTTTCTTTCTTTCTTTCTTTCTTTCTTTCTTTCTTTCTTTCTTCTTTCGTCATTACACATACATATAAACACATACACAAAGTGTTTATTTAGGAAAATGCAAAAATAAACACATTCAAAACGAAGGAAGTAACATTCCCCTTACAATCTCACCACTTGGAAATAAATTCTGTTGATATTTTGGTGTGTGTTCTTCTGCTCTTTTGTATGTATGTCATCACAATCCATTCTTATTTTGGATTCTTTTTTTAGTAAAAACAGAAACTATCTTGTCTTAAAACACTTTGTTTATTTCCCATATACATCTTTCTGTATCATTCTTCACCCAATTCCTGATTATTGAACACTAGCAAAAAATTAGAAGCATTCAATTGTTTGTTTAGAATAGATAGCAGGTGAACGTGGTATCAAAAAATTGAGTTATATAAAAAAGATAGTTGGTGAAAAGGTTTCCTGCCACCCTGTCCCCTGATTTCCCTCCCCAAAAGGTGCCACTGATCCCAATATCTTATGAGTCCTTCAAGAGTTAGTCTATGCATAAACAAGCATAAATTGTGTATGTTTTGATACAAGTGGTAATGTAATTTATATACTTTCCTATACGATTTCACTATTTTAATGTTTAGATTTTAATAATCTAGATTTTAATAAAATTAGAATTAAAAATTAAAAAATTAGATTAAAATTATTATTAAAATTAGATTTTAATAATCTTTATGAAACTATGGAACAGAAGCTCCATGAACAGAAGGGATTTTTTTTGTCTTTTCTGTTCATTGTAACAATAATGGTATATAGTGGATACC
>CM052447.1:13686511-13712541 GCA_028533085.1 Varecia variegata
GGCCTTGATGTTTATTGGGCAGAGACTGTTAAATGCTTTGTGCACGTTATCTCATTTGATTATTAAAGCTGCTCCAAAGAGAAAAAGGACGAGCGGAATGTACTGACGGAGGCACTAGGAGGTCTTGAATATCAGTGCAGGTTCACCTCTCATTTGACACATGGTTTCTAGGAGACAACTGTGTGGCACCGTGCTAGCCACCACGTAAGGGGTAAACAGAACAAAAATCTCTACCTTCCTGGAGCTTAGCGTTGGGCAGCAGGCTCAGGTGAAGCACTTGGGAAGCATAGGTAGGTGCCAGCGCCATCCTCAGGGACTCTGATTCAGTAAGGCGGGAGATGGGGTGTGTGAGATCCTAGGGCTGCTGTGACAGAGCACCACAAGCCACAGCAGAAATGTATCCTCTCACAGCTCTGGAGGCTGGAAGTCTGAAGTGGAGGTGTCCACAGGCCATGCTCCCTCTGGGGGTTCTAGGGCAAGATACTTCCTTGCCTTTTCCGGCGTCTGGTGGTTGCAGAGAATCCGTGGTCTTCTTGGCTTGTAGCCACATCGCTCCATCTTTATAAAGCTTCTCTCCTTACCCGTCTTCACCTTGTCTGTGTGTGTTTTCTCTTCTTATAAGGGCACCAGTCACCATTGCATTAGGGCCCATCCTAATCCAGTATGACCTCATTTTGACTTGATTCTATCCGTAAAGACCGTATTTTCAAATACGGTCACATTCTGAGGTTCTGGGTAGACGTGAGTTTGGGGAGGGACACTCTTCCACCCAGTACGGGGGGACCTCCATTTTTAAGTAGGTCCCCAGGAGATTCCATGCATGTGGTCAACTGACAGTCATTAGCGAAACCCTGGACTGCAGATGGGTAGCGGATAGAGTCCCAGCTGAGGGGTAGAGGTGGTGGTTGGTCACCCTACTGACCCATTTTGGGCTTCACGTCAGGGTCGAGGTGCCCAGGAGAATCCAGAAAAAGGAATCTGGAAATTGGGAACAGGAGCCGGCAGTGTGGAGTGAAGAGCTTCAGCGCCACTGTGTAAGGATGGTGACCCCGGAGGAAAGAGGAGAGATCCAAAGATTGGACCCTGGATCATGGAGACACGGGAGAATGAGGGGCACTGCCAGTGCCCCAGTCCTGAGGGTTCGAGGGACGTGGTTGTACAGGAAGCTGGCTGAAGTGGAAAACTTGGGCAGGGGCATTTGATGAAAAGGCTGTGAATGTTGTCTGTGGGGATGCTTGGAGGGCCCGGAGTCATGGGTTGGCTGGGGACCAGTGCAGTCACAGTGGTCACTGTGGGTGCCCTGGCAGCAGTAGCCAGGCCTGGTACAGAGTTTGCCTGGCAAGGCAGGGGCTCTGGCTCCTGGAAAGGAGGAGATGTGCTTGGAGCTGGCCCGCCTGCCATTCACCGGGGAGTGCCTGGGCCACCGACAAGTGTATGCCCGGGGTGACCTCTCACTCTGCTGGACCTGAGCAGGAGGGGACGTTACCGGCATGGCTGGCTTCATGTGCCGCAGGACACTCTCTGGAGAATGTTGAAATAGCGTTCCCGCAGAGCTGTGGCTGCTTTACTGAAAACGCCTCCCTGGGGCTTGTGAAGCAATGGGGCAGAGAGGGGAAGGAGGGTGAGCAGCGCTCTGCTGGGCCCCCAGGTCGGGGCTGTGTGCTTCTCCCCCTCCCCTTTCTTTTTCCCTTTAAATTTGCAAGTCTCCACTTCCTGTTGGTCACCTTGGTGACACATGGTGTTTCTTCACCTCTCTGCTGCTCTTTGTTCTCAGCGTGACCATCTCGCTGTTTCCCCAGCCACTGATCTCGCTGTTTCCCCAGCCACTGATCTCGCTGTTTCCCCAGCCACTGATCTCACAGTTTCCCCAGCCACTGGCCCAGGGCCTGGTGCCTTTGGTGGGCAGCAAGCACAGGACAGTGGGGAGCTCAGAGGAGGTGAGCCAAGGTGGCTTCTCTTGGTGGCTGGTGTTCGAGAGCAGCTCAGCCCTGCTCCTTGAGCTGTTTATGAAGCAGTGTCACACTCTAAGTGGGGCACACCCCAGGCCCTGGCCAGCTCCTCCGTGTACAAGACCAGGATTTGCCGCTGACCTGCAATGTGGCCTTGGCAGTTGTACTTCTGTGCCTCAGTTTCCTGGGTTCTAGTGCCAGTGCTGGGCCCACGTCCGGAGGGTGGTGTCGGGCTGGAGCGAATGCGGGTAGCGCCTGCGTTGGCTCACGGCTCTAAGGGGAGAGACAGTCTCATGAGAGAGAAGCAGGCGTGTGCGTGCGCAGAGAAGCAGGACTGGAAGGGCGTACACCGCATCTGTACGCACCCCAGTATCGTCCCGGTGGTGGGACTGCTGGGGATTTTAATTCTCTTTGTGCTCCTCTCTATTTTCTAAAATTTCTGTAGTCATCAGGGATTTTATAATCAGTTAAATAAAACATTATTTTGGAAGGAAAATGCAAACAAACTATTGCTTGGAGGCCCCAGAACATAGTGTTAAGAACACTGAAATCAGAAGATCCAGGTTCAGGTTCACCGTGTATTAACTGGGTGACTTTAAGCAAGTTCTTGGCCTCTCTGAGCTGTCCTTGTCTGTAATACTGGGATGTTGGTAATCTCTACCTTGTGGGCCTGTTGGAGAATTAGAAGGCAAATGCATGGAACACAGCGTCTGACAGATGACATAAACATATATAAGCTTTCAAGTTATATATTCTCAATTTATATCTATATAGCTATATATCTCATAAGGCTTGTATAAAACTGTTCATCATAATAAGCAATTTCAGATACTTATGTAGACCTGGGAGCAGGGATGAGAACCTCAGGGAGCTAAATTTCAGTGAAAGGAGAAGGCTCTATCCTTCCTTGCCTTAGGGTGGCGTGTGTCTCAGTCTACCAAGTAGCAACAGAGGGTTTCCAAGGAGGAAGCAAGTCAGTATCTGTGTGTGTGTGTGTGTGTGTGTGTGTGTGTGGTTTTTTTAAAGAGACAGGGTCTCGCTCTGTTGCCCAGGCTGGAGTGCAGTGGCTACAGGCGTGATCCCACAAAAGATTAGCACACGTGTTGATGTGTTGATCTGCTCCATTTCCAGCCTGGGCCAATTCACCCCTCTTTAGTCAATTTGGTGGTTCCCCTGCTCCAAACTTAGTGTGGACACCCAATGAGTGTAGCACACTACAACCCAGAATTCCTGGGCTCAAACCATCCTCCCGCCTCCACAGGTACTTACCACCACACTCAGCCTTGGAGGATTGGGAGCTGCCAAAATTATAAATAAAATATATAATATATATATATATATATATATATATATATAGTATATAAGAGATGGGCCAGGGGTGGGGGGATTTAATCTTGGACCTTGGACCTCCCCGGGCAGGGCACCCAGCATTTGGCTGCCTCAGGCTTCTGTGAGCTGGTGCCTGTAGCTTCTCTCTCCGAGGCTCCCAATGCCATGGCCATGTGGACTTTCTTGCCAGGGCATTTCTGCAGGTGGAAACTGTGGTTCTTAATCTCAGTGAGCTTTTCAGTAAATCTCTGGGCTTAGGACCATCAAATTACTGGGCTCTGAGCCAGGGATTTTGCCAGAGTCTCGCCTTGCAGATGCACTGGAGTTAAATTTTCTCCAGCACGCTGGTGCCCAGCGCTCGGCACCCTAAAGCACCATTTCCCAGAGTAAGCTTTCTGGGGTGTTGTTACTCTGCCCCCCCCCAAATGCGGGGGTGGTGTTCTGTGGATAAATAAATTTAACCTGGTTTCTCAAAGTTATATACGTTATTTGCTGAAGAAAAATTATGTATTTGCTGGGCTAATATATGATTCCTTTTAGGAAGAAGTGATGTAATATGCAGTGTTTCCTAAACTCTGGCCCACAGAACCCTTTTCTTCAGAGAGCATATCTTGGGACTGGTGTGCCATGGAACACCCATTGGGAAACATTGCCTCCAAAATGACTAGGTTCATAGTGAGAAGCTTTCGGTCCTCCCTAAAGAGTGACCTTCTTCCTCAGAAACCCTGTGTTGGCCGGGCGCGGTGGCTCACGCCTGTAATCCTAGCACTTGGGAGGCCGAGGCAGGTGGATCGCTCGAGGTCAGGAGTTTGAGATCAGCCTGAGCAAGAGCGAGACCCCGTCTCTACTAAAAATAGAAAGAAATTATCTGGCCAACTAAAATATATATATATATATATATATATATACAAAAAATTACCCGGGCATGGTGGCACATGCCTGTAGTCCCAGCTACTCAGGAGACTGAGGCAGGAGGATCGCTTAAGCCCAGGAGTTTGAGGTTGCTGTGAGCTAGGCTGACGCCACGGCACTCACTCTAGCCCGGGCAACAAAGCGAGACTCTGTCTCAAAAAAAAAAAAAAAAAGAAACCCTGTGTTGCTATTGGGTAGACTGAGGCACATACCATTCTCAGGCAAGGACAGAGCTTTCTCTTTCCCCTAGAATTCACCTCTTCCAGGTTCTTGTACCTCCCCTCTGTTCTTAATGAGTATTGGGATTCACTCGTTATGTTGAATAGTTTTATATACTGTAGGTGTAGGAGCAAGTCCTTTTTTTCCTCACCTGTTCATTTCCAGTATTTTCCATTCCTGAAATTTGGAGGTTTTGGTAATTATTGAGCATGTCTCTTGTATCAGGTATGGTGGGTCACAGGGCTGATCAAGATGAGCCCAGTCCCTGCCCTCTTGGTGGGGACAGTCTAGTGGGGAAGGAGGAGAGTAAGAGTGAATGAGTGAGTGGGCGAGAAGTCCCAGGTGCTTGGGGAGGATCACACAGAAGTATGAGCTGGAAACACTCTTTTTCAGAAGTGACTTTTAAGCTGAGATCTGAAGGAAAAATGGGTTAATAATAAGTAAAACCTTGAACCAGTTGGAAGAAAATAATACCGTGCAGAACCCCAAGGACTCCCCTTCCTCCCCTAAGATGAGAAGCCAGGGCTGCCTGGATGAACATTCACAGTGCCCGTGACCTTCAGACTCCTCTGAGTTTAGCCTCAAAATGCCACCAGAGCCTATGTGTAAAGAACACGTGCTGAGTTTTCTCCCCGCTGTCCTGCAACGGTGATAGGCGGGGGTCTCACGGGACAGTCTGTGCCCAGCATTTCTGGCTCTGGGCTCAGGGTCTTGTGTGACTGCACTTCAGCGGGCCTCACGCCTACTCCCAGGTACATCTGAGCACAGCACAGGTGTGGAAAGTGTTTGCAGCTCTGCCCAGGTGAGCTCCTCCGTGGGGCAGGGGGCAGCTGAGGACCAGACGTGCACCTAGGATCTCTGCAGACCTGTCCAGACAGCCCCACTGCCTCTGTACAGCTCTGTGTGTAGCTCGGTGTGGGGTTCTGTGTTGTGATTCACTCGTCCTTGGTCTTTCCCAGAACCTCTCCCTCTCCCATAGCCTCTTTCTGCTTGAGAACCCCAGGCTGCGCCCTTGGGCAACAAGGAAAGTGGTTTCTAAAGGAGCCACCATGTCCCCTGTCCCAGAGTGGCTCCTTTGTGCTCAGAAATGCTGGTGCACATGTCACAGTGGGGCTTCCACTTGGGGGGCAGTTACCCCATCAGTTACCCCAGGGAAGGATGTCGGAGGAGATGAGGGAGCCCCGAAGGGGAAGGAGGGCATAGAGGGCTGGAGGTGGACGGAGGACTCCCCCAAAGCATTGCATTCATTAATGCATACAGCAGTTCCCTCATTCAGCAGATGCTCATCAGCCCTTACTGTGTCCAGGTACCAAGGGGACAGCCAAGAACAGGAGAGGGAAGTGTCTCCCTCCCTCACAGAGATCCCCTTCTTGGGGGGAGAGGGAGGACAGTTAACAAGTAAACACAGGAGGCTGCAGGGTAGGAGGGAGGTCAGGGAAGGCATCACTGAGGAATGGCTTGGACAGAGACTTGAAGGAAGAGAAGCAGCCCAAAACCCCAAATTAGGGTTTGGTGCAATCATGTCACAGTGAAATGCAACGCTGGCCAGCCCTGAGAACGTTGCTCCTGATGACTCCTCAGGGAGCCATTGTAGGTGGCGATCCCATTTTATGAAAGTTTGCACAAGGAAACATCTGATGAATCCACGCAAAACTTAACAGTATTCCTCTCTGCATCCCTCTGAATGAGGAATTATAAATGATATTTGTTATTCTTTTCTCCTTTTTAGAATTCATCAGTGAACATATAATTTATAATTAGTGAAAAGAAAAAAGGGAAACTACTTTTGGGGAAGCCCTTGGCAGGCTCTGCATCGTAGGAGGATGCAGTGAGATACTTTCCGGGCACGGGGCTGCTATTACAGGGCTGATCTTGTTAAAGGGATGGTGTGGGGTTGCCAGGAAATCCATGGGAACAGACTTTGAGCTGGGCCTTAATATGTTCGATATCTAGTCCTTCTCTTTTCCCATTTTTTTTTCCAAACTGGAAACAATGGTAACTGAAATAATAAAGTGATGATACATCAAATATTTTTTTAAAAATTCAGACAGTGTTGAAAAGCATTAAAGTGAAAATCACACGAGATCTCATTCCCCCCGAGATAATCACTGTTAACATTTTCATGTGTGCATCTTCTAGTTTTTTCTAGGCCATAGTTAATTATGTTGAAAAATAAAATCAACTACTGGGATAACAAAAGCAGGGTTTATTGTAAGGTAGATTTTTTTTTTCCCCTTGGACTCCATCATGGCCATCTGTCCCGTGCCTCCACCTGTTCAGCTCCGGCCCCACCTGTGATGGGCGCCCCTGTCTGGCTCAGGTGATAAAGGGCCGACAGCTGGGCAGGGAGAGTTGTCTGGAAGCCTCTGCCCCGCCCTCCTCCCCTGATCTTTTCTGTCCTCCCCCAGCCTTTCTGCTGGCCACACTGATGCTCCCTGTGGCCCTGCCAGGCCTGCTGAGAGGAAGGTCACCCTGCCTGGGCCGCTTGCTGAGTGCCTGCCAAGCGCCTGCCTAATCTGGAGAGCTGCACAAGCCTCCCAGGCAGGCTGCTCTTTTGTTTCTGGAATCCAGACCACTCGGCAGAGGGGCTGGCTTCCTACTCTGGGAGGCTGCGGCCTTCAAGCAGATTAGGTCAAGAGTACTTGGGGAGGAATGCAGACCCGCAGAGCAAAGGCCCTGGCATGAATGCCGTCCCCGCCCCTGATTGGGTTAGTGACATAATCAGCTGGACTCTCAAACTAAACAGAGCTGGCATGCTGCCATCCCACATTGTTGTTTATATGCCATAATGTCGCCCTCCTCTGAGTGATAGGAAGAAACTTAGGCTCAGAGCTCTTAATTCTGTTTGGTTTGGGGGCTCTGCGGAGGGCACACTGATAGACATGTGTCCTTTCCAGCAAGGGAGCCTGAGCCGTCAACAAGCCCTAAGGTGAGGCCAGGAGCGGAGGCTCACGCCTGTAATCCTAGCACTCTGGGAGGCTGAGGCGGGAGGATTGCTTGAGCTCAGGAGTTTGAGACCAGCCTGAGCAAGAGCAAGACCCTGTCTCTGTGAAAAATAGAAAAATTATCTGGGGTGGTGATGCATGCCTGTAGTCCCAGCTACTTGGGAGGCTGAGGCAGGAGGATCTCTTGAGTCCAGGAGTTTGAGGTTGCAGTGAACTATGATGACACCACTGCATACTACCCAGGGCGACAGAACAAGACTCTATCTCGGGGGGGAAAAAAAAAAAAAGCCGTAACGTGGAAAGCTTCATTCCATGTTACTCAGAGCAGGTTCCTTTGAATGCTCAAAGGGCCTTTGACAGAGGTAGAGGAACTCAACTTATCTGAGGTTCAATTGCCCGTCTTGAGGAAAGGGGGAGGGCCCTATGGCTGCTGAGCTGCAGTCATGCTACATTTCTGGCAGTGTGACCCCCATTTCTCAGATGAGGACACTGAGGGTCCATTCATGTCCCCAAGGTTACTGGCACTGAGATTCCAACCCAGAACTGCCCGACCTCACAATCTGTGTCAGGCTGCTCCCCCGTATGCGGGGGCAGGGGGTGTTGGGTACAGGGAGGCACATCTTTGTATTTGTTCTTTTTTACTCAACAGATATTTTTTGAACACTTCTTTCTGTGCCAGCCACCATGCTGGCACAGAAACCGGGCCCTGGGCACATGGTGTGGATACAACACCTGGCCCCTGCTTTCTGGAGTCTGGACTTTAACAGCAGGAGACACATAAATAAGAAGATTTTTGGCCACGAAGAACAGCCATCAGAGGATAAGGGGAACCCGATTTGGAATGATGAGGAAGTCAGAGAAGGCCTCTCTTAGCATGTGACATTTAAACCAATATTTGTAGGACGACAAGCAGAAGTAGGATTGAAAAGCATCCCAGGGAGCTGGCATTCTCCCTTTCAAAGTCCTGCCCCCCTGCGACTAGCCTCTTCCAGAAAGCTTTACCTGCTAGCTCCTCCTGACAGGTATTGCTGCCCATTCCAATGGTCTGTAGCTTTCTCTTTTATGCACCAACGGCTTCCTTGGAGAATTTGCTCAAGGCAAAGGACCCTTTTCCCAGAAAAGTGTACAGGAAGGACATAATATGTTGCCTCGAGCTCTCATCTCTCCCTTGGCTCAAGGAAGTATCTAAAAGGCATTGAACACGGCAGAGTTGAGCGGGGAGGGAAGTCAGGACGTTGCCTCTCTGACTTGTGTTTTGGGTGTTTGGTGGCACTGATGAGGGCAGCGTGGCCCGGCCAAAGGTCACTAGGCTAAGGCTGATTTCCAGCATCTGCAGCCTCCCAGACACCGAGGATCTGTGATTGCGGTACTTTATGTCATGACCCTGAACTTAGAGCCCTGTGCTTAGAGGAAATACCCAAGGGGCCTGCAAGCTCTTGGAGGCTGTTGGGGGAGCTGCAGCCACACACTGGCTGCTGTCACCAGCCATCTGGCCTTAGCCTGGGAAGAGGCTGGCTGAGAGATCTTCATGCAGGGCTGCTTGGACCAGGCTGATGCCATGCTGTAAATCCTTCGGTGGCTCCCTATTGCCCTCAGGGCAGGGCAGTTACGTTAGCAAAGCATACAAGCTGGGACCCTGCCCCCCTTTCTATCCTGCTTTATCTAGGCACACCCTGCCTGTCTGGCTGTTCCAGCCACTCCAGATTCCCCAGATGGGACACAGATGTGGCTTTGCAGGTGCCATTTCTCCTGTTGAACTTCCTTCTCTTCCTGCATCTTCAACAGGCAAACTCCTAGATGTCCTTTCCAAACGTGGCTCCATCGCTCCTCTTTGAAGTCTCCGCAGACCTGCTACCCTGTGGAGTTGGTCATTGGTCACACCTTCCCCCTGGAGGCCCGGGCCTTCTGTACCCACCACTGCAGTTCTTCCCTCCTTTTCTTTCCTGTCCCTCCCTCCCTCCCTTCATTCCTTCAACTAGTTATTGGGCACCTGACCCTGTTCCAATCACAGTGGGGAGCTGAGGACAGTGATGAGCAAAAGCAGTCCCAGACCTGCCCTCAGGGGGTTTGAGCTCCCACGTGGCCACATAGATTCATCACCACATCAGGTCTTTTCCTTAAAGAAGTTAAGCGAGGGATAAAAGATCTCCAGCACTTACAAAAAAAGGTTGGAAAAAAGGATACATTGAAAGTCTAGTTCAGATCTGTTGCTGGTTAAATAAAGACCTGGGGTTAGGAGACTTTTTCAAATGCAGTTTCTTCATATATAAACATAAAGGAGAAGAAATAATTTATTCAGGCTTTGAGCATCTTCCACGAGCAAAGCTCTAGGGCTACAAAGATAGCTGAGTCCTGGCCTCTGGGCTCTCTGGGGGACAGGCCAGAGGAGAAGGAATCAGTGTGAAATCTTAACTCAGGCTTCGCTTTGGGAAGACAGGCCTCCCTCCCTGCAGAGCAGGTGGGGCTCTTCTGGCATCTGTAGCTTTCCCTTGTGCTCGTCACAGCGTGGAGTCCTGGAGCTGCCTTTTTATTTGATTGCCATCTCTCTCCCTCACCCGACTGCAGGCTCCGTGAGCGTGGATAATGTGTCTATCTTATTTTTTTATAGCAGCTTTATTGAGCTATAATGATTCACGTACCATAAAATTTCACCTCTTTCAAGTGTACAATTCACTTGTTCTTAGTATATTCACAGTTGTACAACTGTCACCATTATCTAATCTCAGAACAGCTTTATAATGCGAAAAAGAAACCCTACACCCATCAGCAGTTACTCCCCTTAATTCCTGCCCTGGCCACGGCTAATCTACTTTCTGCTTGTGTGGATTGACCTGTTCTGGACATTTCATATCAATGAAGTCGTACAATATGTGGCCTTTCATGACTGGCTTTTGTCACTTAGCATAATATTTTCAAGGTGCATACATGTTTCAAGGTACATACATGTACCATGTGTAATATTCCATTGGTGGATAATACTACATTTTGTTTATCCATTCATCAGTTGATGGACATTTGGGTTGTTTCTATTTTGGGGCTCTTATGAATAATGCTACTATGAATATTCACATCCAGGTTTCTGTACAGCCATATGTTTTCATTTCTCTTAGGTATATAAGAAGGATTAGAATTGCAGGATCATCTGATAACTCTATGTTTAGATTTTGACGAGCCGTCATGCTATTTCCCACCATCTGCACTACTTTACTTTCCCACCAGCAGTGTATGAGTGTTCTAGTTTGCCCACATCTTCACCAACACTTGTTTATTTTCAGTGTTGTGTTGATTTTTTTTTGAGACAGAGTCTCACTTTGTTGCCCAGGCTAGAGTGAGTGCCGTGGCGTCCGCCTAGCTCACAGCAACCTCAAACTCCTGGGCTCAAGCGATCCTTCTGCCTCAGCCTCCCGAGTAGCTGGGACTACAGGCATGCGCCACCATGCCCGGCTAATTTTGTCTATATATATTTTTTAGTTGGCCAGATAATTTCTTTCTATTTTTAGTAGAGACGGGGTCTCACTCTTGCTCAGGCTGGTCTCGAACTCCTGACCTTGAGCGATCCACCCGCCTCAACCTCCCAGAGTGCTAGGATTACAGGCGTGAGCCACCGGGCCCAGCCTATTTTCAGTGTTCTGTCGATTTTTAAAATAACAACCATACCAATGGGTATGAGGTGGGATCTTACTGAGGTTTTGATTCGTGTTTCCCTAATGATTAGTAACATTGTACGTCTTTTCCTGTGCTTTGTGGCCATTTTCATACCCTCTTTGAAGAAATATCTATTCAATTCACTGCCCACTTTTAAACTGGGTTGTTGGTCTTTTTATTGTTGAGTTGTAAGAGTTTTTGATACGTTCTGGATACGGTTTCTTATTGACATAGTATTTTCAAATATTTTCTCCCATTCTGTGGGTTGTCTTTTCACTTTCTAGGTGGTGTCTTTTGAAGCATGAAAGTTTTTAATTTTGAAATCCAACCTGTGTGTTTTTTTTTTCCTTTGGTTGCTTCTGCTTTGGGTGTCATATCTAAGAAACCATTGCCTAATCTAAGGTCATGAAGATTTACTTCTGTTTTCTTCTAAGAGTTTTATAGTTTTACGTCTTGCATCTAGGTCTGTGTTTATCTTATTCCAGATTGTGTCTCCAGTGCCTAGAATACTGCCTAATGCATAGAAGGTACTTGATACTTACTGAGTGTAATGAATGAATTAACATCTCTTGAGTGAATGTATGAACGAACAGATACCTCCTTCTAGTCCTAGACCTGTTGCTGTTTAAGTAAGCCCCAGGGTTAAGAAAGAGACATTATACAGAAGAGAAACCCCGATTTGTTTCGATCTTGTCCCCCCCATGAACTTGCCATTAATGAGTTGTCACATTCCTTTTCTGCCAACCTCTTTCCTATTTTGCTTCAATTTTGCTTCTCTCTAGTTTCCCTATTTAACAAAATGTTGCTAAAACATTTCCTAAATACATAGTATCTAATCTACTTTGGTTAAATGGTAAATATGGTAGGTACTGTATATAAAGAACATTTTTTCTGTCATAAAAATCTTTGCTGGTTTGTTATTTCTTTGTTGGTTTTTCTTGAGTTAGACAAATAAATTCGGGTGACATGGCAGTGAATACATTACAAACTGAAACTCTCCTCCTGAGCTGTGGACTCTGAGAGGTCTCTGTGTGCTGGGCGTTTCGCATACATTTTTCTTTTAATCCTCAGCTGTTGAGGAGGGAACAGGTGATAGCAGGTGACCAGGGTCACACAACTTGGCTGAGTAGTGGAACAAGTATTTGAATGTGGGCCTCTGACCTGAAGGCCTTCATTCTTTTACTGCCTTGTGTATCTCAAATAGCAGACCTTTCCCCTGGGAATGGCCGGCTTCCTCTGTCACCCTGCAGGTCCCTGATCGTTTATGAGGCTGTGCTTAGTGAAAGCAGATGGGAGACAGCCCAGGAGTTTCGGGGACAAAGGGACTGCCATCCTGATGCAGGAAAATGAACAAGGGTCTGGAGTGAATCATTGCCCCCCAACCGGTTAGCAGCCAGGCCCCAAGGTCTCAATTTCCAGGGGCATCCCAGGCTCTCAGGAGGCAGCCCTGACCCCCCTTCTGCCCCGCGTGTCCTCCAGGAACTGAAGCTGCCCACCTTCCGAGCCCACTCCCCGCTCCTGAAGAGCCGCCGGTTCTTTGTCGACACCCTGACCCTGCTGAGCAGCCACTGCCAGCTGTGCCCTGCCGCCCGGCACCTGGCCGTCTACCTGCTGGACCACTTCATGGACCGCTATAACATCACCACCTCCAAGCAGCTATACACCGTGGCGGTCTCCTGCCTCCTGCTTGCAAGTAAGTGGAAGCTCACTTCTTCCTCTGCGTGTCCTGCCCCTCCTCCCTGCTGCCATATGGTTTGACATCTCAGTGGTCTTTGCAGGTCTTCCGTGTTCACCTCTGTGGAGTGTGAACTATATTAATAAGCATCAACATTGTTTAGCATCTCTGATGTACTGGGCTAAGTGATAGGATTTTAGCAGCTTGATCTTACTTCATCCACACAGTGGCCCTAGGAGACAGATACTCTTCGCACCCCATTTTACCAAGGCACAGAGAGGTTAAGAAACTTGCTTTGGGTTGCCCAGGTAGTATATGGCAGACAAATTTTAAGCCCAGAGCTGCATGATGCCAGAACCTGTGCTCTTAATTAACCCCATGTCTCCTCCCGTCTGGTCTGGGGGCTCTGAATGTGCTGGGTGGGGAACCCTAGCAATCACTGTTCTTAGAGGTGTTTAGAAATATGACTGCTTGATTTGAACTTAAGCAGGACCCATTGTGTGGTCACCAGGCTTGGGCTTGGCCCACTTGGGGTTTGCATCTTCCAAAAATGCCTCACTCAAAGCACAGCATCTGTCTGTCGGCGTTGGTAGGAATTACTGTATTAATTTGCCAATGCTGGGATGATCTTAAAATGCAGTTTTGCCATGCCACCCTGCCACTTAAGATTGTCCCATAGTTTACCAGTAGTCTTAGGATAAAGACAAACCCTCAAGTCCCTGCCTCTCTGACCTCGTGCCTTTCTCCTCTTCACTCCCTGGGTTCCAGCCACACTGGCCAAGCCCTGTCTTGCCGCAGAACTTTGCACATGCGGTTCCCTCTAGATGGATTGCTCCCCATTTCCTTCCTTCCTCTGCCCACCTGGTTCTGGTTAAATGTCACTCAGTCTCTGCATCCCTGTGAAAACCTTCTCCCACTACCCTGGGCAGGGAGGTCCCGCTGATATATAAACCCAAGGCATCGTGTGCTTTGAATTAACACCCGCTGTCCCCACTGGACACTGAGTTTCAGGGAGGGAAAGGAGCATGGCATGTAGTTTGACCTCAGAAAATTATTTTGGAATAAATAAAATGAATGGGCTGGGTGTGGTGGCTCACACCTGTAATCCTAACACTCTGTCTGGGAGGCCGAGGCAGGCGGATCGTTTGAGCTCAGGAGTTCGAGACCAGCCTGAGCAAGAGCAAGACCCCCGTCTCTACTAAAAAAATAGAAAGAAACGATCTGGACAACTTAAAATATATAGAAAAACTTAGCCGAGCATGGTGGCACACGCCTATAGTCCCAGCTACTCTGGAGGCTGAGGCAGGAGGATCGCTTGAGCCCAGGAGTTTGAGGTTGCTGTGAGCTAGGCTGACGCCACTGCACTCTAGCCTGGACAACAGAGTGAGACCCTGTCTCAAAAAAAATAAAAATAAAATAAAATAAAATAAAATGAATGGAGCTAAGGGTTCCTTTAGAACCGGGCTTCTACACTTGGCCAGGTTACCCTTAATGCAGAGGAATGCAATGCCCCAAAGGCCTTCGGCTCAAAGTGGCCGGGTGCAATTAGGACATGTCTTTGACATTTAGTATTTTATCCATAAAGTTCAATCAGATTTTACATTCTCCTCCATGATATGCTATTGTCCTATTTTATTCTACATTTCCCCTCCTCCGATCCTTGAGTCCCATGGATGGTGCAGGAGCGCGGCTCCCATTTTCTCCTGTGGCTTTGTCTCCTCCTGGCATGCTGCCACGAACCCCACGGGCACGAGCACCCAGTTCAAGAGGCACGGCTTTAGAGTTTTCAAAATTCCGTCTTGTTTTCCACGCTGGCACCTTCTACCTGCTGTTGTTTATAATCCCTGTGGCTGCTTTAGGTTTACAGCCTCACAGTTGGTGATTTTTCTCTACCTTGGGCCGGCTGGAGTTCCCGCGTTACACATGGGAGCCAGTCTTTCTGGGAGTCTAGCCTGTTGGCTACTCCAGTGTCCCAAATCCACATGCAGCTCCCTTTGCCTTGGGAAGAGACGGCAGGGCTTGTGAGACATCCCCATCAGCGGAGGGCAGACGGGCATGGCATTTCAGGTGGCACAGGAGAAATCTGCGCTGTGGCCCCTGACCTGCAGCTGTCCATGATCTATGGGCTGCGGCGAGGCCTCCTGGGGGCAGGGGACTTATATTTCCATGGGGCCATGGAGGCCCTCCCTGAGCGTCTGTCTGGGGATCCGGGACGTGAGACACACACTGGAGACTCCTTTGTGCTGCTGTCGCCTTGGCGGAGGGAGGGGCCCTTTCAGCCCGAGAGGCGGACGCCCCCACCCACGTGTCTGAGGGCAGCAGCCAGCATGGGGCGGCAGGACTTTTCAGGGCACCTGCCATATGCTCTGGAGGCCAGAGAGAAGAAAGGTCTCCATGACAGCCTGAAATCCTATTCATTCTTCCCTCCCCTCTCCCCAGGCCACTGTCAACCACAGGGGGGTCACCTTGCCTCAGGAAGTTCGGAGTTCTGCTAATCGGTACCAAATTATTCTGCAATAGCAAGAGCTGGAATTCTTGCCCCCACCTGTCAGTTCTCAGGTTTTTAAATCTGCTTCCAGATAAGGGCATTTGCATAGATGAGACCTTCTCACCTACACACTTCTGTCCCCATAGAACAGGGTCGGTAAAGGGTCCATGCCTGCAGGCCTACAGAAGGGGGCAAAATCAGTGAGAGCTTTTGGGTCATTCCACAGTGGACATGTGGCAAAGCCACCTCCCTGTCTCTCTGTGACTAATTGTTTGTGTCTCCTACCTTAACACAGGATAGAATGTAAATACAGTATGGATATAACTGTACTACAGATATAGTTGAGCCACTCTCTTCTTTATTCTTTCATCTTATATATCACCCCTTTCCCATCTTTTTTGTTGTTCTTGTTATTTGATTAAAAGGATAATTTGACAACATGGAAACCCCACGACTTACAGGTGAGTTGGCTTTGACAGTGCGCCGTGATAATCAGCGTCACGGTGGCTGCAGCCTCAGTACTTACCTGCCCCTTGCTCCATGCCCAGCCCTGTGCCAAGCCCTTTACACACATCATGACCAGCCTCTGTGGTCGTGCTGTCATCTGCCCATTTTGTAAGTTCAGAGAGGCCAAGGAACTTGCCAAGGTCACACAGCTTGGGGTTTTGCTTTTTTTTAAAAAAAATTGAGATAAAGTTCATACCATAACATAAAATTCACCATTTTAACCGTTTTAAAGTATACAATTCAATGGCATTTAGTACATTCACACTGTTGTACAACCATTATTCCATCTAGTTCCAGAGCATTTTCATCACCCTGTAAGGAACCTTTGTTCCCATTAAGCAGTCACCTCCCATTCCTTCCGTCCTTGAGTCTGCTTTCTGTCTGTGGATTTGTCTATTCAGGCTACATGTGTCTGTATTTCAAATAGAAGGGATCACACCATATGTGTCCATCGTTCAGCTCTTTCACTTCACAGACTGTTGTCAAGGTTCATCCACGTTATGGCACTGTCAGTACGTCATTCCTTTTTGTGCCTGAACAGTCTTCCATCGTATATTCCACAGTTTGTTTATCCAGGCATCTGTTCTTGGATGTTTGGGTCATTTTCACCTTTTGGCCATTGTGAATCGTGCTGCGGTGAACATCCGCGTACCAGTTTTATTTGAACACCAGTTTTCAGTTCTTTTAGGATGTGCCCAGGAGTTGGGTCGCTGGTCATACACAACATTTTGTGTTGAACTTGTTGAGAAACCTTGAAGTTTGACTTTCGCCTGGTGGCTACTGCCCAGAGGTGACTGGACTGTTGGGTCCGTAGCCCGAGGGCATGGACCGGCCTGGATGGAGGAAGGGCGGGAGAGAACGCCAGCAAGGCTCGGAGAGGCCGAGCACCCCCTTTTTGCTAGGGAGCAGCATGGCCTTAACTGTCAGACGTTATTATGACGTAAGAAGTGTGAGGTACGTTTTTATTATAACAATCCGAAAGATCTGAAGGAAATAAGTCAAATTAAAAAAAAAATAAATAAAATTAAAAAAAAATAAACAATCCGAAAGATACAGAAGTACCCAGTGTGAAAAAGTGGTTTCCCCTATGCTCACCATTCCATTCCCACAGTTTGGTGTCTGTCCTTCCAGACCTAGATATACTTTCGTGTTTTCATAATTGGGAAAATAAGCCTATTTTTATTTACATTGGGGGGGGAGGTAAATTACAGATTAAACTCGTATAAACTGCCCAGTAAACAAAATGACCAGATTCCCTCTCTTCCTCCCTTTTCTATTCATTCTTTTCCCTCACCATCCAATTCCAATTCCATCATGCCTTCTCTTTGCAAACTTCTGTTTCCTTTCATCGTCACTTCTGGACTCCTACCCAGTCGCTGGGAAAAGAAGGTTTCTCACTGCTGAGTGGTCTTCCTCAGGCCTTGGAGCCCCACCCTGCCCCTGGCCGACTGCCCCTGACCTGGGAAAAGCAGTGGAAAGTGAGACAGACAAATCCTTCTATTTCTTGGGGTAAAGGTCTGACTTCCAGTTTTGCAGGTGGCCGTCATCTCCGCCCCCATCTTTCTCCCCAGGAGGGTGGTTGTGTGGCCTTTCTGCCAGGAAACGACCCCTCTCTGGACACTGGTCCCTCCTACAGGCAGAGTCCCCTACCCCAGAGTAAGTCTGCCACGTTGTGCTGAGCTTAGCTATAGAAAGGCCCATCTCCTTACCGTAGATTTTTAAAATTAGAAATGGTATATTCACTTGTGGGATCCAAAGAATAAAATAAAAATCCTTTTTCCCATCCCACTCTCCCGAAGTAACTTCTGGGAACAGTTTCTTGTGTCTTCTTCCAAATTTGATCTCGTATATTTTTCTAAAAATGTTCAATGCATATACACACAGTTGATCCTCATTATTCACAGATTCTGTACTTGTGAATTTGCCTACTCGATAAATTGTTTTCATAAACCCAAAATCAGTGACAGTGCTTTGCAATCGTTCATGGACATGCACAGAACAGTGAAAAATTTTGAGTTGCCCTGTACACATATTCCCAGCTGAGATGGAGCAAGAAGCACTCTGCCTTTTTGTTTCAGCTCCCATACTATAAACAGGTGTCCTTTTTTAGTCCATGTAATGCTACATTTTTCATATTTTTGTGCTTTTTGGTGGTGATTTTGGTTTAAACGATCCCCAAGCATAGGACTGAAGTGCTATCTAGTATTCCTTTTTTTTTTTTTCTTTTTTTTTTTTTTTATTTTAACATTTAGGTTTGCGTAATAGTATTCCTAAGCTCAAGAAAGTTGTGATATTCCCTGTAGAGAAAATCCATGTGTTAGCTGGGTGGGTGGTACATGCCTGTAGTCCCAGCTATTTGGGAGGCTGAGGCAGGAAGATTGCTCGAGTCCTGGAGGCTGTAGTGCAGTGTGATTGCGCCTGTGAATAGCCACTGCACTCCAGCCTGGGCAACATAGCAAGATCCTGTCTCAAAAAAAAAAAAAGAAAGAAAGAGAAAATACATGTGTTAGGTAAACTGTTCAGGCAACTATAGTGCTGTTGGCTGTGAGTTCAATGTTAAGGAATCAACAATGTATTAAACAAATACACAAAACAAGGTTATATATTGATCAATTGATGAAACGTGATCAGAGACTTTCAGGAACCTAATCACATATTTCCCCTAGGAGCAGTAGTTCAGTATTGACTAATTCAGTGTTCAAGGTGACTTCATAGAGCACAACCACCATGAATAACAAGAATCGCTGGATATATTAATTTACACAAGTGGGTTAATACTAAAGGTGCTTCAGGGAACATCGTTCTCCATCAGCCTGTGTGGATTTACTTTACTCTTTTTATTGACTGAAGAGCCCTCTGTTTTATAAACACTGCCATTTATTTAATGATTCCTCTATTGATGAACATTTAGGTTGCCATTCTTCTTTCTTTCCCCCCTACTATAAACAATAGGACAGTGGCTGTCTTTTTCCCTATGTCTTTGCACATTTAAGATAAATTCCCAGAGGTGGAATTGTTTGGTCCAAGGGTGTGTGCACTGATGATTTTGGTAGGTAGCGCCAAATTACCTTGCAGAAGTTTGGGGGGGGGTTGTTGTTTTGTTTTGTTTTCGTTTTTTTGAGATAGCATCTCACTCTGTTGCCCAGGCTAGAGTGCAGGGGCGTCATCCTGGCTCACCTTGCAGAAGTCTTAACTCGACAGCCGACGAGATCACTTTTTTCTTAAACTGAACTTTTTATGTGGGAGCCTTTGGGACCACTCTCCTCCACTAAACAGTAAACTGTTGAAAGATGAGCAATGTCCCTTCTCCATCCTGCCCCTCACCAGTGTCCCCTGTGGCTTCCCTTCTGTGCTCCCAGCGGGGAGTGCATTTTTGCCTTCTGAGTTTCTGCCTTGCCCTGTTCAGGATGCACAGACAAGGAATCGTTTCCAGACCAATTACTTTTAGGGCCCCTTAAGCCAGAAATCAGTGCCTCACGTCTTAGGGCAGATACCGCTAAAAGCTATTGCCTGCCGGGTACTTGCACTGGGGGCTTAAGGGGATTCTCGGACAGGCTTGTCTTTCTCCCAGTAAACCAGCATCGCTCCCCCTCGCCCCCTGACTCCCTCCTGCCCCCGTCCACATACCCCTGTTGTGATTACTTGGCAAGTGTTGCTTCTGAAAAGCAACTGCTTTGACAGCAAGGCAGGGGGTGGGATGGGGTCACCCCACTGAGAGTTCAGAAACTTGAAAGCAGTCTTAATCCCTCCTGGTAGACAGGGATGAACTCATACACTGCCTCCTGCCTGGGGAAGTGAAGCACATCAGCCCTCCCCAAAGCGGGGACTCCTTGAGATGCCTCCGGGGTTCTAATTGTAGGCTGTGGCTGCAAAAGCGGCAATTTCTCTAGGTGGTCCTTTTCAGGGGTGTATTTCGGACAAAGCATAAGATGTATTGATAGAATTAAACCCAGATCTGCAAGGAAACTTGGCAGCCCCACGGCAGGAGATAATTTAATAGCTCCTTGCATCTCACACAGGAGTGGCCAGGAGGAGCGCTTCTTTCTTCCCTGCTGTGAAGAGCATTTGAAAATGTTTGAGCATTTCAGGATAGGTCTTGGATTTGATGTGTGCACTTAATGCGACAGCTCGTTTTTTTTTCCTCCAAAAAGCTGCTGTAACATCGATAGCGTATCTCTAATCAGTGGTGGCCACACAGCGCAGGGAGGACTGGAAAGGGTGGTCTGTCACATGAGGGCCTTGCTGAGCAGCTCCAAGCACTGGGCTCGAATGTCACCGCACAGTAAGCTGAAGACATGGTGATTTTCCATTTCCTGTTCACATCCCTGCAGACTGGCGGGCTTCAAGCTATTTCAGGGGAGGGATTTTGTGTGAACTGCCTGTCAGACAGCTGGCTGGGCCGGAAGCTCTTTAAATTGTACAATTCGCCTTAGCAAGTCTAGCGCCCAGACCTGTTTGTCCAGGGCCTGAGTTTCTGGGCTGTGAGTAGCTTTTGTTTTGTTTCTGTTTTCAGGGAGGAGGGGTTGGATCTCAAGCTGCACGAGTTAATTGAACATGCATTGTTCAGGAGGCCCTGATCCACACAGATAAATCATTCCAAACAAACATTTATTTGACCTCTACTATATTGGAGGCACTGTTGGCCCTGGGGGGAGACAGTGTTGAGTAGACGGAATGTCTACAGTGCTTGTCGCTGAAGATGATTCATTCCACATGTGTGTACCTACTACGCACCGGGCCTGTGCTAAGTGTTGGGGAGAGGGTGAAGCACACAGCAGATGGAGCCCTCGTCCTCAAGCTCCTTGTGACCTGGACACGTCCCCTAAAGAAGCAGCCTGCAAGCCTGGTGTTACCAACAGGTCTCTGGACAGGTGCCAGGAACAAGCCAGCTGCCCTTCTAAGAAAATCCAAGTGTCCTTGCTGTTAGAACAGCCTGGTGGGCACAGTTAGCAGGAAGATGACTAGGGCACTGACATCAGGAATGCCTTCTGCTCTTCCTGTTCTCTGAAGTTGGGCTTCTGGGAGCCAGGCATTTGTTTTTATTTTATTTTTATTTACATTAACTGTGAACCCCCCCTGTAGTGAATATTTGTGTCTTGTAGCTAGCGCCTTATGTACTCCTGTGGTGGCCAGGACCGCATTATACACATTCCCCTGTCCACATCCATGAGGGAAGAGCTCTGGAATCCTTATTCATTGGATCCCTAGGAAAACCACCCAGTTTTCCAGGTTGGAGCTCTTACGTGCCTTGCCTAGGAGTCTCGGGTTCACGCACATGGTGGAGACTTCACTCAGCTCTAGGGAGTGACTCCTGGTCGCAGTAACCCACCCTTCCCTGGGCACCGGTCACCTACCAGCTCCAGACTCAGTGGAGGTATGCCAGCCTGTTACATCCCTGGGCGGTGAGATTGGAGATTATTTTTATGTTTGGAGTGTTTGCCTGGATTTTCAAGATTGTCTTCAAGGAGTATGTGCTGCCTTGCCTCCTAGGTCTTAATTTTAATTACAAGCATTTCAGTGTCTAGACAGGAAAAGTCTCTTCTTTGTCAGAAATGGTGAGGTTTCTGAGACTCTTCTAGGAAAGTCTGACGCCTCCTGACTTGTGTGCACTTGTAAAACAGGTTCATGATGAGATATTTTTGGACCAGAGCAGACCCACATTCTGGAACCTTCTCTGGCAGGTACTCTGCCAGTTCTGGCTTCTAGGTTCTCATCAACAGCTGTTGCCCTCTGAGGAGTTTAAGATGTTTTTCCTTAGTGGGAGAGAGATATTCATGTTCCTTGTAGAAAGAATATCAGGAGATATAAAAAATATAAAAAATAAAATACGAATCATTTGTAATCTCACTGCGGTTTTTTTTTCCCCCATACCCAGAATTTAGGGGTGGAGGGTAAATCCTAGCCTCAGTGATAATGGAATAGCTAATGTTTATGGAATGTCTATATGGCAGGTGGTGTTCTGAGTTTTTTACACATATTTACTCCTTTAATCCACAAAACAATCCTATGAGATGGGCAGTAGTATTTTCCTCGGTTAACACAGGAGGAAGCTGAGGTCCATAAGTTAGGTCACTTGCCTGAAAGCACATAGCTGGGAAGGGGTGTGGCTAGGACAGGGACATAGGTAGTGGCCTCAGGGCCGACTCAGTGGCTCTCAGTGGCTCTCGGCTCCTGTACAACAGCAGCCTTTGTCGTCCTGCCAGACCACTTCCTTCCTCGCCTGGAGCAGGAAGTCTCTGGTCAGCAAGTGGAGAGGCTGCCGGGGAGACAGAGGGTCGTCTGCTTTCTGAGCCGGCAGAGCAGCATTTTTAGCTGACCTGGATGAAAACATCCCTTAGGCTCTCGTGTCTGGAAGAGGGTCCCCTCCAGACCTGGAGAGCGGTGGCCACGGTTGCCTCTCCTCCTCCTGCTCACAGGAGAGGGTGGAACGGAGGATCCAGCGCCCTGACACCCACCTTCAGCACGGCAGCCCCTGGTCAGTGGGGACCGGGCATTCTGCACGGCAGTGACACCAGAACCCTCGTGACAGGAGGGAACCCCGTTCCTCTGCACGAAGCACTAGCTCAACCCTGGCCCCAGATGCCAGCTGTCTATGTGACAAATGGCCCCCAGACAGTCAGTGAAATTACGTGGGTCGCTTGCGAAGCAGAGCACAGAGGAGTGAGGGGTTTGCTGAGGCCACTGTGGAGTCATCTCACCGGCTCCTCCGTCCTGACACAAAACAATCCTATGAGATGGGCAGTAGAAGGGAAGCCTGCGTGTGACCCTGCTGGCTGGATGCCACCTCTGACCTGCCAGGCATTTTTACAATTTCCTCCTGAAGAAAACAACCATCACAACCTCACCTCTGGTGTCTGTTTTCAAAATGGGGCTCAAGGGTTGATCCAGCCAGTCAGAAGTGGGCTGCTGCCACTTTTCCATGCATCCACCCATCCATCCGTTATTTATCCGGGCCCCTCTGTGCCGGAGACGGGAGGTGCAGTCAGGAACAGATCAGCCTTGCTCTTGAGAGAGGAAAGAGAGAGCTCCCTGCCTCCCTTGTTTCCTAAGAGAGGCAGGGAGCTCAGCCAGGCAGGGCTCTTGGGTCCACCTCCAGGCCAGGCCTGCCCAGCGGCTCTCTGAGGCCCAGGCATGGCTGGTGTTGGAGCCTTGTTTCTCCAGGACGTTTCCTGACCTCAGGATCCCAGAGGGGCCAGAGATCTCGGATGCAGCTGCAGCAGGTCCTTAAGGGCAGAGTCGGGGGTGGGGGGTGCTACCTGCTCCCTAACCCCGTGGTCTGCACAGCTTCCTCCCTTCCCCTGAAGACCACAGAAGCACCCTCTTGGGGGAGAGGGGTTCTTGCTTTGCCCCGGGCTTTCCCACGTCAAATCCCATCCAGAAACCAAACTGCCGTCGTATCTGGGACTGCGATTACGGGGTTGGTGCACAGGTTGAGCACAGGTTTAGAAAGGGCACCTGGATCCTCTGTTCCACCCTCTGCCGCGAGCAGGGAGAAGGGCTCCGTTCTCAGCACACTAAGCCGTCATGTCATCGTCACCACAACCCTGTGTGCTTCTGTTGTTCCCGTTTCACAGGGGAGGAAGCGCAGGCCCGAGAAGGTGAGGCTTGCCCCAGACCACACGGCTAGTAGGAGGCTGGGTGTCCGTAGAACCCAGGATGGTTGTCAGAGTGTGAGCTCTGCCCCGCTGTGTCGCATTACACGGTGACAACAGCCTTGACCGAGGGTGCTGTCCTCAGGTCGTCTCATGGCTTCTCCATCAAATTGCTCAAAATCTGTCTCCCCCAGTTCGTTGAAAGGACACTTGCCGCTGGACGTGTGAGCAGTGCCTCCTTTCGGGAAGAGTAGAAAGCACCTTTCTTGCCTCCAATAACTACAAAAAATCAAAGGGGTTTTGTGTTTCTGTTTTGTTTTGTTTTAAGTGAGGGCTACCTTTAGGACAGAAAGTTTCCTTTAACTTAACTTCTATCACTGGAAGGAAAAACCAAGTCCTGTTGACCGTACAGATCTCTAGTGGAAAGGCTCTGGAATTAAATTGCGAAATAGCGTAAGCAGAGGGGAGACTGAAGACAAGACTATTTGTGGAGAAGGGGGTGGTTCGCCGGGGAGAGGCTGCATCTGGTCTGACACCCACATTCGTGGGAATTCCTCCACCGAAATAGACATATTCATTACGGAGACTGTGGGAGCCTTGTGACTATATATAAGGTTTCCTGCTTATAGTATGCCAAGCTCCGGACTTTGGAATCATTTATTCATTCCTTTAAAAAGAACACGGAAGCTATTTATTGTTAACTTTATGCCAGAGGCTGTGCTAGGTGAACAGGATCTACAAGACAGATGTGTGCCCATCCTCGTGGAGCAGACAGCCAGACTTCTTACCTTTGCTTTGTTCCTTACCAGCTGCGTGATTGGGCAACTCACCTAACCTTTCTGAGCTTCTATTTCCATCTGAGAAACACCCCCACCCTCCCAGGGTTGTTACCAGAATTAACTGAGGGAGCATCCGAGGGCATAACAAGCACAGTCCACGGACCGCCGCCCCCTCCTCCATCCCGCAGTAAAGCGAGGCGTGGCACAGGGCCTGCCAGCATGTTTGATGCCCACTGTGCATCGGTCCTGCGATGCAGCAAAGAACCAGGTGTCAAAGCTCCCTGCCCTCCCAGAGCTCACGTCCTGGTGGATGGATTTCTGCCTCTTGCTAACTGGCTGGATAACCTGGGAAAAGTCCCACCCCTCAGGATCAGGGCACCTGGGCAAGGCCTTGGACCCAGTACTCCCTCTGCCTGCCTTCCTGGCTCTGAGCCGTGAAACCACCTGCAAGAGGGTCAGAGTTCAAGATCACAGTCCTGGGGAAGGAGGCTGGAGCGACTGGAGCGTCCACTCTGGGCGTCCAGCACAGCCCGGCCGGTGGGGTCAAGTGGGCATTGCAGGGGGGCTTTTCTAGGGCTTATTTCCACACCCCTTTTTCAGAACCTGTAAGGAAATATCTCTGGCAGTTCATCTGTACCCAACTAACAGGACTTTGCAGGATCCCAGGTCTGGAGTGCAAAGAATAAATACCACGTTCAGCAAATAATACAGCAGCAGCTGTCGCCATTCATGGAGCGCTTCCTATGTGCTAGGTCCGGTCCTGTGCCTGGCTCACTACCTGCAATACCTCTTTGAGCCCCACTACAGCCCTGTGGGGTGTGGGTTTCTGAGTGATTGCCCACGATCACACAAATTAGAACAAGGGAGCGAAGATGGGAAACTGGCACCTGAGCCTGAACTTGAGGCCCCTGGGGAGGGCATTCTTGCCTGTGTCCAGTGGGACCTTCCTTCCTGGAATCCTGGCTGCCTCTGGTTGCACTGGCTCCAAGGCCATAAATAAAGCTGGTGGGAGTTCTGCCCCTCCTGGGGCCGCTTCTCTCCCCTCTAGGAAGGAAGAATCTGGGGAAAAAGGAATTAGCATCAGGGCAGGACGCGGTGGCTCACGCCTGTAATCCTAGCACTCTGGGAGGCCAAGGCAGGAGGATTGCTCAAGGTCAGGAGTTCGAGATCAGCCTGAGCAAGAGCGAGACTCCATCTCTACTAAAAATAGAAAGAAATGATCTGGACAGCTAAAAATGTATATAGAAAAAAAAAATTAGCTGGGCATGGTGGCACATGCCTGTAGTCCCAGCTACTTGGGAGGCTGAGGCAGAAGGATTGCTTAAGCCCAGGAGTTTGAGGTTGCTGTGAGCTTGACGCCATGGCACTCTAACCTGGGCAACAGAGCAAGACTCTGTCTCAGGGTGGGGGGGGAAGAATTAGCATCAGAAAGGTCTCTATTGAGCCTGGCCCTGCCTGGCACTTCCTCCGCTGGGACATTGGCCTCCCTCTCCCTAGCAAAGGCTGCAACACCGGGGAAAAGCCCTTTCCACCAGAGCTTTCTCCTTCCTCTTGGATTGCTGCCATTCCTAGCACTCCCCACCGTGGCCTGGGAAGACGTCAGGCACCACCTGGGACAAGGCAAGGCCAGGACACCAGTGGGCAGCTCCTAGCCCCTCCCACATCTGTCCTTCATCATCTGCACCCTGCAGGGTGGGGCAGGCAGGAGGGGTGCAGGATAGCCTGGCAGGTCTCAGCTCCTGATCAAATTTTGGTTTCCATTCTCAGACAAAATGAGGAGGGGAAAGATTTTTAAAGGGAGAGTGGCCATTCTTGATGAGGAGTAGCTTTGCCTGTTTTTAAAAGCATTACATTTCTTTAGGGAAGAAAAGTGGCCGGCTGTTGCTTTAAAACCTGGTTCTTGGCCAGTCGTGGTGGCTCAGGCCTGTAATCCCAGCACTCTGGGAGGCCAAGGCGGGAGGATCCTTTGAGGTTAGGAGTTCGAGACCAG
>CM052447.1:13713041-13772022 GCA_028533085.1 Varecia variegata
TACAGGCATGCACCACCATGCCCGGCTAATTTTTTCTATATATATGTTTTTAGTTGGCCAGATAATTTCTTTTTATTTTTAGTAGAGACGGGGTCTCGCTCTTGCTCAGGCTGGTCTCGAACTCCTGAGCTCGAACAATCCGCCCGCCTCGGCCTCCCAAGTGCTAGGATTACAGGCGTGAGCCACCGCGCCCGGCCAAAAAAAATTTTTTTTAACTAGCCTGGTGAAGTGGTGCCCACCTGTAGTCCTAGCTACTTTGGGAGGCTGAGGTGGGAGAATCCCTTGAGCCAGGAGTGCGAGGCTGCAGGGAGCTATGATTGTACCACTGCACTCTAGCCTGAGTGACAGAGTGATCCCTATCTCTAAAAATAAATAATTGATTAATTTTTTTAATAAAATTAAAAATATATTAAAAATATTTTTTAATATTAAAAATATATCTAGACCGTTTGACCAAATAATGGTCACCATAGCCTAGCCAAGTTGATGCATAAAATGAACTGTCGCAGCCACTTCTGAGCTGCAGAGAGGCAGTTGACCCAACCTCTCTAAGCCTCAGTCTTCTCACCTGTTAAAATGGGGTAATAACAGCACTTGCCTCATAGGGCTTTCATGAGGATTAAATAACATCAAGGCCAGTACCTCCAAAAAGGGATAATCATTATATTTCTATAAACATACGATCTACTTTGTGGAAGGTATGTCATTATTTTATGTACCAATGAGAAGTTTAAATAAGGCTGGGTGCAGTGGCTCACGCCTGTAATCCTAGCACTTAGGGAGGCCAAGGCGGGAGGATCGCTTGAGGTCAGGAGTTCGAGACCAGCCTGAGCAAGAACGAGACCCCATCTCTACAAAAAATAGAAAAATTAGCGGCACAGTGGCATGCGCCTGTAGTCCCAGCTACTCAGGAGGCTGAGGCTGAAGGCTCACTTGAGCCCAGGTGTTTGAGGTTGCAGTGAGCTATGATGACACCACTGCATTCTACCTGGGGTGACAGAGTGAGAGTCTGTCTCAAAAAAAAAAAAAAAGTGAAAGAGTATGGTAGAACTGATGGGATATAGCATCAGCTATTATGAAAAATGTCAGATTCCTACTCCTCTGTAAAGGGGGTCTCACTCAGGACCTCTGTCCTGCCCTCTGCCTACCCAGTTTCCAGCAGGAGAACCACCCCAGAGCGCTGGCGTCAGTGTGGGGCAGAGGTATTTGCTAAACACAGGTGCCTTCAGTTAGGGTGGGGAGCTATGTGGAGATGTGCTCGGGACATGAGGCTGCAGCCCAGAACCAGGAGGGTGTCTGGAAAGCATGTCTGTTAGCGGACAGGGCCTGCGGGTAGCACCTGCCATCTGCCTTGTGCAAGACCAGGTGAGGCAGGAGGCTCTGGGTTTTGGAGGTTCAGAGACAAGGCAAGTCTTGGGTTTACCAAGAGCACCCACTTCTCTTTGGGCAAATCCTCCCTCTAGGCCGGGCGCAGTGGCTCACGCCTGTAATCCTAACACTCTGGGAGGCTGAGGTGGGTGGATTGTTTGAGCTCAGGAGTTTGAGACCAGCCTGAGCAAGAGGCTCTACTAAAAATAGAAAAATTAGCCGGGCATCGTGGCACACACCTGTAGTCCCAGTCATTCAGGAGCCTGAGGCAGGAGGATGGCTTGAGCCCAGGAGGTTGAGGCTGCAGTGAGCTGTGATGACACCACTGCACTCTACCCAGGGTGACAAAGCGAGACTCTTGTCTTTAAAAAAAAAAAAATCTCCCCTCTAGACTTCAGTTTCCCCATCTGTTACCATGGAGATAGTCAAGTTGATGGATGGTTTTGAGTCCTTGGAGGGGTCTACGCCACAGAGGCCCTGGCCTCCTGCCTCCAGCCAGAGGTATCCACTTACATTTCTTCCACCCATGGCTCTCCATGTCAGATTTTGCTAGTTCCCATGCTGGGAGGTGGCTAGGAAAGTTTTAAAAAGCACAGAGATGGCCTTAAAGTCCTCCTAGGGCTGACATCTGGTTGAATCCAGAGGTTTGCAAACCTGAGCAAGCTGCAGAAAGACCTGGCACCTTCTCTAAGAAGGGTGGGGCCCCAGAATCTATATTTTTAGCCAGCTTCCTGGTGATTCAGGTGCACAATTTCTTTGAAGATCCAACAGAAAATTAAATGTACAGGGTCTGGTTCCCAAGCTCAAAGGAGAGAGTAAAGAAACAACCTTCCTATCTGAATTTCTGGACCGTCTGAGTCTGAGTTCTAAACCTCAACTTTGTTCTATACTTAGCATTTCTTTGACCAAGCTGTGGGAAGGGTTGGGACACCCAGACTCCTTTTCCAAGGAGAACCTGCTGCTTTCCAGACTAGCGTTGCAAAGGCCTGGATTAGGGGTAGGGGCGAAGTTTCAGTTCCTCATGTCCTCCAGGTCTGAAGCCCACCTCTCCAAAGCTGTGTCCTCCCATTGGGAATGGTCGTCCCCCTTCATCCTGTGCCACTGTCTCCTCACCCTTTATGTCAGGGATTCTCAACTGGGGTCAGTTTTGCCCTTCGGGGGACATTTGGCAATGTCTGAACACATACTTGGTTGTCATAACCGAGGTGCTGCTAAACATCCTCCATTGCACAGCGCCCCGCCCCACCCATGACAAAGAATTATCCACCCCAGATGCCAGTCATGCCGAGGTTGACAAACCTGCTTTGGATCTCAGCTCACATGCCACCTCCAGAAGAGGCCTCTATAATAAACCTAGTCACCCTCATTACCCCCCGTTTATTTTCTTCATGGTATTAAAACCATCTGAAATGATTTATTAATTTGTTTACTTGGTTCTACGGCTGTGCCCTAAACCACCAATAGAATATAGCTCTCGGGCCCGGTGGCAATAGTTCCAGCAGCCGGCATTTATTTAGCGCTGACTGCGTATCAGGCACTTGCTCATATGATTTCTTATAATCGTCCTAATAACGCTGCAGAGTAGGAGCTATCATTAGGTGTATTTTACAGATCAGAAAACAAGGGCACGGAGTGGTTATTTGCCTAAGGAAGGAGCCACGGTGCAAACCCAGGCAGTCTGCATCTGCCGCTGTCCTGTGCCGCCTGACTCAGGGCTTTGGGATGAATGAGTGAAAGGCTCCGTGGCCGCTCCAGCTTAGCCATCCCCTCTCACCAGGTAAGGAAGACCCCACCAGGACAGAATGATGGACATAGGTTCACGGAAGAAAGGAGCTGCCTGGCGTTCCCACCCCTGGTTGGCAGCGCGACCCGGCTTCTCTCAGAGCATGCTGACCAGTAGTCGCAGAAACATCGATGTGATTTGCAGCTCCATCTGTCTGCCCCCAACATGCTCCGATCTGGGAGGGGCTCCCTGAGCCCCCAGCCCCATCTATGAAGGTGAAGACCTGGGATGGGGGTTGGGGCCTCCCCAGATCATCCCCTGGGAGGCTCAGGCCAGCTCTAGGCACCTTCCAGCTGGTCCAACAGCCTGGAGAGCTGCCCGCCTCCTTACCAGGAACCAGCATCCTCGTGCTTCTGGGGCAATCCCTGGCACCAGGTGCCTGAAAAAGAATCTTACCAGCCCTCATTAGCCAGGGCCTGTTTCTCAGAGAAGACTCCTGTGAATTGCATTTCAGCAGAAAAGCAGCATAGCATTTGGCAGGTGTTTCAAGTCCAGGACCAGGCAGGTGGCATAAGTACGTGAATCTAGCTGGGTGACGGTGACAGCGTGAGGTGGTGGGGACTGTGTTGAGTTGTAAAGCCAGTGTCCTCCTAGAGGAATATAGTGGCTACTTAGCTCCAGCTCATTCTTACCTTTCAGGGATGTAAGGTTCGTGTTGCCAAATGTTTAGGTTTCCAGAGACACTGGAAATCTGCACTTTCTGTGAAATCTAATTTTAGGAGTTTTCTAAATTAAATTGAAAACATTCGAACACAATAGAGAGCCAATGAAATGTAGGTTTGCAACTTCTAGTGTGTACAAGAACACTGAGCCTGAGGGGTGGAGAGTCTGAGCTCATCTGCTCTTACCTGGGTGACCTTGAGAGTAGCCATCTCTCCACTCTGAACCTGTCCCCTCTTTTGTAATGCGGGAAGGCTATCAGTCTGGTCTACAGTTCAGGTATGTAGTAAGGAAGCTTAGAATATATGGTGTCATTATTCCGCATTGAGTTCCACAAGGAATATTGTCAATAAGTGGGCCCCTCCCTTCTTTGGGGGCTCAGGTGAGCCTCTGAGCTTCACCTCCCTCTGACCCAGCTCTAGCTTTAAAGGAAGAACTCAAAAGGTCAGGCTTCTGCTGGGCCACTCCGCTGTTTGGAGGCCCCTGCACTTCCGGGAGACACAGCATGCAGGACACACAGGAAGTCAGGCCTTCTGCTGCTCCTTAGCTGTGTGGACTCACTTAGGCAGGTCATTCCCCCTTTCTAGATCTCAGTTTTTTCATCTGTAAAATGGGAGGGTTGGGACTGCACTGGTCTCCAAGTTCATGCCTTGCTGGTGAGCATATCCAGTGGCAGTCCCTGGTCTTTGTACCTAAGAGATGGGTTTGGAAGGTCTGGGATGGGAGATTCCCCCAGGAGAGGCTCGTGTACAGCCAGACTTGGACACTTTTCCCTGCTCTAAAAGCCTGACTCTGCGTGTGCCCGTTGTTACCAGTAGAACTGTCGAGCAGAGCCCTTAATAGCTATCTTGTGAATGCTTGCTATGTCGCAGGCCCTGTCTTTGGCACTTGCCTCATGCTCTCTCATTCCCCCGACTCCTCTTTTGTCCTCACAATGCCACCATGAGCTAGTACTATTGTTGCCATTGTCCAGACAAGGTTACTGAAGTTCAGGGAGGCTCAGGGTCTAACCATGGGTGAGTAGTGAGACTGGGTTTCACATTTAGATATGTCTGACTGAGGAGCCCATGGGGTCTCCCAAGCCATGTCACCTGAGGTGACACACAGCCAAACCGAGGCCCAATCATTCAGGATACCGCTGCTCCCCCCACCCGCCCACATACAGTACCCACACCTGGTGTCCATGGAACAGCAGACAGGTGATGGAGCGCCACCTGGTGGAGACCTTTAAAGATGCTTTGGGTAGCTCCATGTTTCACCGGATTGAGCTTGGCAAGTGGGATGCAGTTATCCTGGCAGAGTGGGAGAGATGACAACCAACGGTCAAGGTGAAGGTCATGAAGAGCCAGGGTTGCAAAAGACAGCTGAACTGAGGACTGTGGAGTGGGGAGCCACTACAGCATCTTGAACAGAAATGATAAAGCCAGTCTAACTTTTTGGAAGCCATTAGTGTGGATTTTTACCCTTTATCCTTGCAACTCCCCTGTGACCAAGTAAGGGAGGTGTTATTAACTCATTTTACACAAGGACAAGAGGAGGCTCAGAAAGGTGCAGTGGCTTGCCCACGTGACTCAAGTTGGTGGCAGAGGCACTCCTGGCCCTTTAATCACACTGACTTGAGAATGATGGTGGTGATAATAGAAGTCATGGTGGTGGTGGTAGCAGCTAGTACAGAGTGAGTTGGCAGCAACTCCATATGGTAGGTACAGTTGCTATCCCCATTTACAGGTGAGGAAACTTGGATCAGAGAAATGGATGAACTTTCCCTAACGTGACACAGCTACTGAGTGAAAGAAGAGGGATTCAGACCCTGGCAATGTGACTCTCAGCCACTGTCTCTTCTGGCTGAGGAGCCTCCCTGCCGAGATGCCAACTAGGTGGATGTCTTACTCCAGCTCACCTTCCTCTATTTGCCTTGGAAACTGGACTCAGAAACTGCAGCCTCCACCCGTGAGTGAAGCCCAACCCCACACTACTCTCAGAGACTCAGTCTGTGCTGTGTGACCTTGGGCGAAGTTCTTCTCCTCTCTGAGTCACAGTTTCCATATCTGAAATATGGAGTTTAAACTAGTTGAGATCTGAGGTCCTGCCATTCCATATTCCATGAGTCTGTGAGTCTATAACAACACAGGCTTAAGAATTTCTCCCCTGCCTCCAATCTGAATTTGTCCTTGAATCAATCACATGAGTGAAACTCTCTTTTTCTCTCTCTCCCTCCCTCTCTTCCCTCCCTCTCTCCATCACTCTCTCTCTCCTTCCTTCTCCTTCTCCTCTCTCTCTCTCAATTTTCAGCCTAATTATGGTTAACTCTGTTATTTAGAGACTTATTATCCAAGCTCATTATGAGTAATTATTCAGTCTGGAGAAGAAGCAGCAACACTGCTAGTTTAATTTAATGCTTACCTAGTTCCCTTAATTAGCAATAAATCTTGGCAAAACGATGGAATTCATGGGGTGCTGGCTGGGCTGGTGTGTGGGGAGAGGCTGTGTACTGTTCTTGGAAAGATGAACAAGGTTCTGGAGTAGAATGTGAACGGAGGCAGAGAACAGGCTGCCAGTGAGCTGGGCCGTGACATCTGTCCAGGTCGAGGCTGGTCCTCCAAAGTGAAAGGCTGCAGATTGCAAAGGGCTAGTAGGACCTCAGGTCAAGCAGCACTTATTAAGCACCTGCTGTGAGCCAGACCCTGTGCAAGGTGCTGGGCAAACCTTATTTCTTAATAACATTATTTCCCTATATGTGAAACTTGTACATTGAAGACAATCTAAGTACTACTTGCCTTAGATAATTCAACTCATACAGTATGGTCTCTTTTCCATAGTCTTTTAGTAATTTTGATTAGTTAAGGAGGAAGCTTCACATTTGATACTACTCTTTTACCTCTCTAGCCCTTTTCACAAAGGGAGGTCTTGGGCTCAGGGCTTTGAGCAGGCAACAGAATCTAGCTAAAAGTCAATGTCATCCAGCTTTGACTTTTTAAATAGTTTTACTCGGCCGGGCGCAGTGGCTTACGCCTGTAATCCTAGCACTCTGGGAGGCCGAGGCGGGAGGATTGCTTGAGGTCAGGAGTTCGAGACCAGCCTGAGCAAGAGCAAGACCCCGTCTCTGCTAAAAATAGAAAGAAATGATCTGGACAGCTAAAAATATATATAGAAAAAAATTAGCCGGGCATGGTGGCACATGCTTGTAGTCTTGGGAGGCTGAGGCAGCTACTTGGGAGGCTACTTGGGAGGCTGAGGCAGAAGGATCACTTGAGTCCAGGAGTTTGAGGTTGCTGTGAGCTAGGCTGACGCCACGGCACTCACTCTAGCCCGGGCAACAAAGCGAGACTCTGTCTCAAAAAATAAATAAATAAATAAATAAATAAACAAATAGTTTTACTCTACTTATGGCAAATGATAGTGGCTGTCCGTATATGGAAGTGGCATAAAGTTTCCATTGCAGTACAAATAAGTGAAGCGTCACACAGAAAAAATATTGGGTAAAAAGAAGTCAAGGTGGTACCCAGAGGTGACAATACTCCCAAGGAGACAGGAAGATGAAAAAGCCCTGTTCAGAGCTCTTTGGTTAGGGATTATCTAGCCAGGGGTGTCTAGATGGGCCACCCTCCTCCCCTCCCAACCCAGGGCTGGCGCACTTTCCCATCAGTCACAGGACATCTGCTAAACCCGAATGTCACAGCAGAATGCTTCTCAACTCAGGCGCCGAGCACCTGCCGAGGGATCAGCGTGACCCTTGGGACCACCTTTCCTAGCCCACCGCAGCCTCTCGCAGTTCCTCCCAGGCACCCTGTCCAAGCCCTTCGAGTCCAAACCAGGATATTCCAGCCCCTCCCTGTCTCTCCTGTCACCCCCACTGCCCCTCTGCCATCTCGTAGACTACCATTTCCCCTCGGGCCCTCATCAGTCCTCCCTGTCCCCTGCCTACCAGTGGTTAAACCAAGGCCCAAGAAGATGATTCCCCAGCAAATAACAGCAGAGGCACAGTCGAGCCCTAACGGCCTCCCAGGGCGAGCCCTGGTACATCCATTCCTGCCTGGGAGCCTGGCTGGCTGCCGGGGGCCTGTCCCCCACCCTCAGGGCCTGACAGGCCTGTCCTGTGGCCCATCTGAGAATTAACTCATTACCCCTCCCAGGAGACTTTGTCTCTTTAAAAAGGAGCAGTGGAGCAAAGTGATGGGTGTCAGGGGCACCCACCTGCGGCCTCTGCAGGGGTCAGGAGTCCTGCAGTCCACATTCATGTCTCATGACACGGCCCCCACAGGGACCTCAGGGCCAGCGTTTGGCCCGTATGGCCATCCTTGGGGGCTTTCCTACCACCACCCAGCCAGAGGCAGCCCCAAATTGCCAGAAAACAGAAACAAAGAGGTTCTGGAGTGAGCAGTTTCTGTCTGTATCTCAGTTTTACTGGCGGGTTTGTCGCCCCATTGGACCCGGCTGGGCCACTTAGGCCAGCCTCTTGCTCACGCGCTTGTAGGTTACGTCTCCGACGGTGGACGTCTGAAAGAAGCAGCCGGGACAGAGGGGGTCAGTCCCCACTCCAGGCAGAGGCCCCAAGGTGACCAGGGGGCACAGCTGAAGGAAAACCAGCCTCCAATCCCAGCCCGGAATGGACGGGAGTCAGGTGCGCCACTTCTCCAGGCCTCAGTTTCCCGATTTGTCCCAGCAGTCAGTGTGCAGACTCAACATGGTGAAAACGCTAACCAGCTGTGAGGGGGGATGTGGCTCTCAGGTGACAACCTTCCCTCTCTGTTCCTTTCAGTTCGCCCATGCGGGCACTTCCCTCGCATGATTCCATGTAATCCTCCCAGCAACCCTGTGAGGCTGTCCCCATTAAACAGATGGGAAAACTGAAGCTTAGAGAAGTCAAGTAACCCCTCCAAGGCCAAGAGGCCATACTCCAGCACTGCACCACACAGCGTTGTGGGCACCTGTCACATGCTTGGTGACGGGAAGATACGGTCCCCACTCTCAGGAAGCCTGTGGTCTAGTGGGAGAGGCAGGCAAGGGGATGCTGTTCATTGAAAGCCCACAGCGTGCACTGCCCTGGGCCCCACGCCATCATGCTGTCCTGTGGGGGGATGTGCACGTGTCATCAGCTGGTGCTGACGCCCAGCGGAGAGAGCAGCACCCCATGAGAGGGGGTGGCCGAGCCCCGAGGAGGCAGGGAGCCACTGACGAGTGAAAGCGGGAGAGAACTGGCCATTGGACAGAATCCTGAAGTATATACTGGACTTGGAAAAGCAAACAGGAGAAAGGGAATTCAGAGCAGAAGGAACCACGTGGCATAGAAAGGGAGCTGGGAGAGGGCGGGTCCTGGGGGGCTGGGCAGCGGGTACTAGTGGGATGGGGCAGTGCAGGACCTGAGGATTGGGAGGAGGTTGGGCCTGTATATAACAAAGGGCAGCTGGTGCGAGGTGATTTGCATGTGGAATGGATGGAAGATGGAGTGGGGGAGGGGTGGGAACAGGGAGGATGCTGGGGCTCCCCGCATAGGGGAGAGGTGAGGAGAGCAAGGCAGGGGTACTGGTGCTGAAGGCAGGAAGAGGGGAGGTCACTAAATGCACTCCCTGTCAGTGCAGAAGGAGGGAAGCACCCAGGATGACTCTGGATCTATAGAGTAGGAGATTTGCAACCAGGACAGCTCTTCTCAGTGCCCAGTGGATGTGCAATTGCCTGTGCGTGTGTGTGTGTGTGTGTGTGTGTGGGTGTGTGTGTGCATGCCTGCGCCCACGTGCACACATACACGTGTGCACACCTCACGTGTGTGTGCGTGCTGGCCCTGAACTCTAGGCACTGCTCACACCACACAGGATCCGTGGTCAGGAGCCTCTAGGAACTGAGAAGCAGGTTTGTTCTGCTTGGGAAGGTTGATTCTCTTGTCAGGCACAAACCTGCTCTGTTTCTCCTGCCCTGTGCTCTCCCTGCGCTTCTCACAGGAAGGAGCTTTGCTTCTGGGAGTCAGAACCCACTAGCTGAGAGTTTGTGTCCGAACGTGTCCAAAGTTTTCATCAGCTCCTCCAAGTGGTCAACTTTCACCCAGGAGAAGAGAGATAGTCACTTTTGTTCTTTTTGCACGTTTTTCAACATTATGTATCTATTAATTTTTAAATTAAAAAAATGTAAAAGGAGATAAAAGACCCGCTGACCTGGGAAGAACAGGCAGACAGCCTAGTCCAAAAGTCAGCTAATGGGATCTATTGCACTAGCTGTGTGGCCTTAGGCAAGTCACATGCTGTCTCTGAGCCTTGTAAGGCTTCTCTGTAAAATGAGAATTATGGGAGGGCACAGAGCCTCTTGGGCTGTGTTACAGACTGCATGTTTTTATGTACCCCCTTCCCCAAAATCATATGTGGAAGCCCTAATCCCCAATGTGATGGTATTTGGAGATGGGGCCTTTAGGAGGTAGTTAGGTCATGAGGGATTGGTGTGCTTATAAGAAGACATGAAAGGCCAGGTGTGGTGGCTCACACCTGTAATCCCAGCACTTTGGGAGGCCAAGGTGAGAGGATCACTTGAGCCCAGGAGTTCAAGGCCAGCCTGGACAACATAGCGAGACCCAGTCTCTAAAAGAAACAAAAAAATAGGCCAGGCACGGTGGCTCACGCCTGTAATCCTAGCATTCTGGGAGGCCGAGGCGGGTGGATCGCTCAAGGTCAAGACCAGCCTGAGCAAGAGCGAGACCCTGTCTCTACTAAAAATAGAAAGAAATTATCTGGCCATCTAAAATATATATAGAAAAATTAGCCAGGCATGGTGGCGCATGCCTGTAGTCCCAGCTACTCGGGAGGCTGAGGCAGAAGGATCCCTTGAGCCCAGGAGTTTGAGGTTGCTGTGAGCTAGGCTGACGCCACGGCACTCACTCTAGCCCAGGCAACAAAGCGAGACTCTGTCTCAAAAAAAAAAAAAAAAGAAACAAAAAAATAGCTGGGTCTCCAGACTTTCAGGGATGTAAAAAGAAAAAAAAAATTAGCCAGTATGGTGGCTTGTGCCTTTAGTCCCAGCTACTCAGGAGGCTGAGACAGAAGGATCGCCTAGGAGTTTGAGGCTGCAGTGAGCCAGGTACCAGCAGCACACTCACCTCCACCAGCTTGTCACCCACAATCTCCGAGGTCTGGCGGTAGTTGGGGAAGTTCGCCACCACCTTCCCGCCCTCCATCTCCACGGTGGCCTGGAAGGGAAGCACAACACTGAGACTGCGCCATCAGGGCTCTCTGCACAGCCCAGCCCCTCTGGGATGAAGGGCTTCCCTACAGCCCAGCGAGCTCCTCTAGGAATCTGCCTGCAGACATATAATTACATATTTCTAAAGATATAGATAGATAACCTTGACTAAGTCACTTAACCTCTCTGTGCCTCCATTTACCCACCTCTAAAATGGAGGTAGTAACGGTACCTACCTCATAGGTTGTTGGGAGGATTAAATGACACATGTACAGTGTAGAGAGAACCGTGTCTGGCATGCGGTGAGCTCTCCCTAAGTGTGAACTATAGAATTAGTTATGGTCATCGGTATTAAGACAACATGGTGCCATCCAAGGATGTTGATTGCAGCATTGTTTGTAACAGTGAACAACCTAAACATCCAACTTAGGCTACCCACCAGTAAATAACCTAAACATCTATCCATGAGGGAACGGTTAAATAAATCATGGCATTTCCATGCTCTAGGATACTGTTCAGCCATTAAAAAGAATAATGCAAATCCACATGTGCTGATCCAAAATGACTCCCGTGAGTGTTAAATTTTTTAATTTAACTGCAGAAGATGAATATTATGGCTACTTATTCTCCCCCTTGGCATCCCAGGGTGCAAAGTACCCTCATGGTCATTGTTGGGGTCTGCAGGGGGGATCCAGAATGGGCGGAAGGCCTGAGAGACCGGCCCAGGTAGGGTCGGCACAGACAACCACCTTTTGCTTCTCTGCTACCCAATATTGCAGATTCAAACCCAGATAGGGTAAACTGCAGCACCCAGCCATGTTATCTCTGTGCCATGCTGAGAGGCAGCATGATAGTAATGGGTAGGATCTCTGCGGCCAGACTGCCGGGGTGCAAGGGCCTGGGCCAGTTTATCCTCAGCAAATGAGAAATGCACATGTGGGTGGGACAGGTCGGCGTGGAACACAGAGGCTAAGCAGGGATTCATCAAGGCACCTAGAACTTTGCTGCAGAAAGAACCACCAAGCTGAATTACTCAGCGGCCTGGCTGTCCTGTGTCCCAGATGGGGGCTTGTTCACTGCAGAGGCAGCATGCTGTGGAGACAACCTAAGGATTAGACGCAGCAGCTGCGGTTCAAATCCCTGTCCCCAACCATGTCCTGGCTACAGGGCCTTGGGCACACTACTTGGCCTCCCTGGGCATCAGTTCCCTCACCTCTGCAACAAAAGCAGATTACTACATTGTTTTCTTCTAGCATTCACTACGTGGCAGCTACCATGCTAGGTGCTCCCATGCATTTTCTTTTTTAATCTTCACTGCAGCTCTTCGTTTGAGCCAGGGGGTGCCCTAATCCTATTTTGCATACTAGAGATCTGAGGCTCAGGGATATGAAATGACTTGCCCAAGGCCCCACAGTTGCAGGCGGGAGAGCAGAGTTTCAAATCCAGCTGGGGCTCGCCCCGGGAGCTGGGCTACCCTGGGAGACCGCACAAAAAATCAGTTATACTCTCTGGAGCCAGATTGCCTGAGGCTCAGATAGTTACTTGCCTCAGTGTGAAGGGCTGGACGTGAAGGTCTGTCCCTCCTGTGGGACACGGGACAAGCTATTTATTCCCATGACTCTGCCCCCCCCATCTGTAAAATGTGGAGAGTAATTGTAGCAATTTCATAGGATTAACTGCATTAAGATGAATCAACTATTTAGCAAATGTCAAGGTTATAGTAAGTGTTCAGAAAATATTAGCTATTTTTATTATCATTATAGTGTCCGTTATTGACCATTAACAACCAGGAGCATTAAATTGCCAAGTAACCCAAGCTCTTAATGCTGGAGGCTAAACTAGAGAAAGGGGCCTCGGCTTGGGAGCAGGGAGGACATGTTTGAGATGGAGAAGTCGTCCAGCAGCCTCTCACCTTGAACTTCTTGCCACCTATGGACTGTATGTCACATTCCTTGCCGATGGTGAACTTGTTGGTCATGATGTGGCCCCCGGAGTAGTACTGGGACCAGGTGAAGTCCTGCCCATCCTGATGCACCTCCGTGATGGTCTTGAAGTTGCGGGCCTTTTCGATCACGTCGCTGGAGAGACCTGAGCCCAGGGACAAGCAGAGTGGCCATTTAAGAGCTGCCTTTAACCTATGATTTGGGGAAAGAGCTCCCCCACCCAATCCCCAGGGCCTACAGGTTAAGAACACAGTGCCTGAGACAGATAGTAAGTGACTTCAAATCCCAGCTCTGCTGTAAGCGGGGTGGCCAGGCCAAGTCACTCTCTCCCTGAGCCTCAGTGTTTTCGTCCACAATCTGGGAATAATAAGGCCCATCTCACAGGGCTGTTGCAAGAATTAAATTCAACTTGATTGTGTCTTGCACAGCTCCTTGGCACATAATGGGTGCTTGTTAATAACAGCTGATCTTTTTTCTTTTTTTTTTTTTTTTTTTTTTTTTGAGACAGAGTCTCGCTCTGTCACCCTGGCTAGAGTGCAGGGGTGTCAGCCTAGCTCACAGCAACCTCAAACTCCTGGGCTCAAGCAATCCTCCTGCCTCAGCCTCCTGAGTGGCTGGGACTACAGGCACACACAACTGTGCCCAGCTAAGTTTTCTATTTTTAGTAGAGATGGGGTCTCACTCTTGCTCAGGCTGGTCTCAAACTCCTGAGCTCAAGTGATCCTCCCACCTTGGCCTCCCAGAGTGCTAGGATTACAGTATGAGCCACCGTGCCGGGCCTAGCCAATCTTCTGATAGTAAGAGCATATAAATACAACAGAAACTGGCCAAGCTCAAAAAGTTTGGGGATGAATGAGACCTTCAAGACTGTGTCTTCTAATGCTTCTATTTTGCAGGTAGGAAATGAAGACCCAGAGCAGGAGAGTGGCTTCCCAGCTTTGTGGTAGAGTTTAATGGCAGAATTGGGTCTAGAACCGAGGTGGGCTCACTTCAGTTCCACAGCACTGGACTGTTGTAGGTGAAGCCCAGCCACTGTTCCTTTAGGGCCACTGCCAATAATTGACTCCAAAGGGCTCTTGCCTCCCCAAGGCCCCAGGGCCCAAAGGCCCTGTTCCCAGGGCTCTGGACCAGTGGACAGGCAAGCTGTGGCCACCAAGAGGTAGGGCCCAGGTCCCCTGGGGCTGTCTTCTGAATCTTGACAATTGCACTGTCTCAGACTTAGACAATGCACAGAGATTTCCACAGGATTGTCAAATCCACTGTTTCATTGGTTTCTCACAACAACAGATCAGTGTAATAAATGAAATAGTGAGAGAAGGAGTGAAACTGTTGATCTCTCTGCCCACAGTGTCTAGCACAGTAAGAGGCCTGGCTTTGTTGAATGACTAAGTGAAGGAATGGCTAGTCAAAACTGGTCTCTATACTAACCCCTTGGTCACCTCTCCTAAGCAGGATATTGTGACACCACTCATTATAGGATCCTGGGTGTTAATGACCTTAGCTACTGACTTAGGCAAGTCAGGCTGAGGCCCCATCAGTAACACTGTGATAGTCCTTGCATATAGCAGATGTTCAATAAAAACTTTAATGAATAAACATCAAATCTCTACTTCAAACAAGTCTCCACGTCATTAATTACTAGCTGTGTGACCTTGAGCTAGTTACTCAACTTCTTTGGGCTTTAAGTTTTCCATCAGTAAAATGGAGATACTAATATTCTCCAAGTGTTTTAAAGAATGTCGTATAGTTCTTGTTATCCTCAGAGCCTAGAACAGAGTAGTTGCTAAACAAATGAGTGAATGAATGAATGAATGAATGAGTGAAGTCCTGTCCCACTCAACCTTAGGGGTTTGGGTTCCTGGCCCCGAGATGGCTGTGACAAACCAGCCCCACGGAAGGCATACTCAGGAGCTCACTCACCGAGGCGCTTCATGAACTCGTCATAGTTCTTCTCGCTCTCCATCTCAAACTTGCCGTTGAAGGCCATGTCGCTGGGAGGTTTGAGGGCCAGAGAGCAGAGGGGTGAGGAGGACGGTGGGTGCCAAGGGGTCTGGTGTCCTGGCTTATAAACTCTCCCCCTACTGAGGCTCAGCCCCTAAATCACCCCATCCTCTTCTCCATCCTGCCCTGAAGAGGAAGCTCTTGCTGTTTTATGACATGGGCAGGACCCAGGGAGGCAGAGCCCCGGGGTTATTCACCCTGGAGAAGTGCTGGCTGTGATCCCATTGCCATTGTCAGCAAAGGCCAGGGCCAGGACTGCCACGGGTTAGAGGGGTCATCCGCTCTCTGCCCATCCCTCCCTCCATCACCCACGCCCTGCCCTCCCCCCATGCTCTCATAGCTCTCATTCACTCAAGCACCCCTCACTCAGCCACCAAAGCGACTGAGCACCTACTGCATGTAAGGACAGCACTGAGGAAACACGGGTGAGTGGGACATGCGCTTTCCCCAAAAGAGCTTCCGGTTTAGACCAGGCACACACCTGCAGAGTTCTTGTGTAAGCAGGAAGTGACAGTGTCCCAGGAGCAAAGCAGATGGGGGCCTGGGGCCTGGGGAAGGACCAATGGTGTCCAGCAGGGGGCTGGTGCACCTTTGGGGAGGAGGTGGCATTTGCTACAAGTCTCAGAGGGCCTATAGAATTTGGATGCAGAGAAAAGCAAAAAGGTTGGAGGAGGCTGAGAACAAAGGAACGTGTGATATTCTAGGATGAGGGAACAGTGTGATGAAGGCGGGAAGGGCTACAATAAAGGGAAACAATGAGTGTGGCTACAGCAAAGAGCGCTTAAAGGAAAGTAGACACGATAAGGGTGCCGATAACGCAATCAGAGTGAAGCAGCCTCCCGAGGACCCGTGGAGCACCTGGGGGAGGAGGTTCCGGGGTGCCCTGAAGACGGCTGTGTGCCAGGCACCAGGCTGGGAGCCTGGTGAGTTCTACTTTGTTCAGGCTTCACAGCTGGAAGGGTCCGGGGGCTCAGACCCTTGGCTTCCAGTTCCTATGCTGCCTTCCAGAACCTCTTCCCGTGCAGGGACCCCATCTCCTCAGTGAGCACCCCTGCCCTGCCCATCTTGGGAGATTGCTCTCTGGATGGAGCCAAATTGACAGTGCAAAGTATGAAGTACTCTGTGAAGGCTCCTATGATTATTATTAATATTATTATTAATTAAGGAAATCTCTGCTCCAAAGCTGAATTCACCACAGTTACTGATGCCCAGACCTGGAACTCAGTGGTTTCTGAACTGATGAAAAACCAACTCTACCATATTTTGCCAGTGTTCAGTGTCCAATCTTGGAATTCCTTAACAAAGCCAGGAGTCCTGTTTTAATCTAACACACACACACACACGAGTCATGGATTTTTCTGATGATGAATTATTTATATTAAAACTTCAAATAATTCAGAGCAAGTGAGAGTCCTGGCAGAGGTGACCCTTTATAACTGTTTGGTATCTCTCCTTCTAGACTTTATTTTTTTATTTTTCACTAAGGTCTATGCAGTATGCTTCTAGACTTTTTTTTTTTTTTGGTGAGACAGAGTCTGGCTCTGTCGCCCGGGTGAGAGTGCTGTGGCATCATCATAGCTCAATGCAACCTCAAACTCCTGGTCTTAAGCAATCCTCCCTCCTCAGCCTCCCGAGTAGCTGGGACTACAGGTTGCTGTGAGCCAGGCTGACGCCACGGCACTCACTCTAGCCCAGGCAACAGAGTGAGACTCTGTCTCATAAAAAAATAAAATCAAAAAAAAAATAAATAAATAAAAATAAAATAAAAACCATGTAAGAACATGAACAGCATTATTTGAGGGAAGTAGGATGGGGCTGAAGTTCTTCTGGATGTTCATGGGTCATAAACTAGCGGAGGACAGTGACCTCTAGGATGGTGACTGGAGACAACGTGGGAAGTCCTGCAGCCCTTGGTCTGCAGGGCAGCTCCTCACTGGGAACAGTCGTTGCCAGACAGGAAAATCTTTATCTTCCATTCTGGGTCTCTGCCTGTTGCACTCCCCACTTTTGAGTTGATGGAATTTCTGACTGTTGTAGACAGTCCTTTGGATTACAAGTTAAAAAACCCACTTGAGCTAGCTTAGGCCAAAGGGGGGGAATTTATTAGGTTGAACCATTTGTAATTGCCAATATTTGAACTTTTTGACCTATAAAAACAACAATTTCATGTGGTTCAACTCAATATTCTAAGGAGGCAGGGACATTCAGGGAACTCAAGAGTAGGAAACCAAGTCTGGGTTCGTGAGGAACTAGAATCAGGAACTGGAATGCCTCAAGAACCATTCCCTCCCTCTTCATCCCCAGCCTCTCTCCTCAGTGCCTACGTCATTCTCTGCAGACCTCCCTTCCCTGCTGACTCACGTGCACGGAGACAACACAGCCTTCAGAAGCTAAGAGAGAAATCACCTGGCTGGTCTATCCTGCGTCAAGTGTTCTCCTCTGGTCCTACCAGCTGTGGGCAGGGAGGCGGAGCTCTTCATTGCAAGGCTTCTAATCGCAAGCAATGGAAACTGATTTGAGCAGAAAAGAAATTTATGGAAAGGATATCCACTAGATCACAGAATTTCCAGGCTTGGAAAACAACCAGGGACAGAGAGAACAAACAGCAAGGACCACAGCCACAGTCGCATCACAAAAATGGTTTTGTGAGGATCCTGCTGCCAGTACTGTTGCAAGCTGGCGTGGGCAGTTTGCTCCTGTATCCACGGTGGCACTGGTGGCACTGTAGCACCACTCCCCTGCGCATGGGATATGGCCACCACCAGGGGCAGAATGGATTATCCTGTCCCCACATATTGTCACCACAAGCTGCAGAGGCTGAGCCGACCTCATGAGCGGGCAGCCTCATTGCCACAGGGTTAGGGGACATGAGTGTCTGGCCTTTTCAGCTTTGCACTGGGAGGTGGACCCACCTTCCACCAGGACCCATGTAGTGGGGAGTTCTCTAAACAAAGAAAAGGGTGCAGATGCTCCATCCCACCGAGAGGGTCATGAGAGACCACTTCGGGCATGAGGGCCAGCTGCTTTGGGTGGACAGTCTTGAATAAGGGACCATGGGCTGGGTAGATGCCCAAAAAGTGTCCATAACAGTGACCACTCCCCAGAGATCCTACCCAGCTCATGTGCCCTCCATGAAGCCTTTCTTCCTCCCAATCTACCCCATCCTAGTCTGTCTCTCTTTCACTCAGAACCTGCATAGGAGGACAGAAGATAAAATCATTAACAGTGTTTTTCCACCTGAGAGGTAAGCACTTGCAAGGCAGGAAGCCCACCATATGCTTCTGTGCGAACTGTATAGCGGCTGACCCAGGGCAGGGCCTATACCTGGGGCTTTACAGGTGTTGGTTGGCTCAAGCATCAGCCAGGGCTTTTACAGATGGAACAGACACTGACTCTTGGTGACAAACCAAAAAAGAAATTTCTTGGAAGGGTAATGGGTAGCTCATAGAAAGGATAGAAGAGCTGAACCACCAGATAGCACATGGTGCCAGGGAGCAAGAAGGCAGAGACAGACTTCCTGGGGCACTGCCCTCTGGTCAATCACCTTCAACAATCCTTTGTCCTTATACCATGGCACCCAAGACTCAAAGTCCCAACTTGGTCAGTTCCTTGGACAGGTCACTAACCCTCTGTGCTTGCGTGTCCTTGTTGGCAAAATGGAGCTAACAATTAAACCCATCTCCTAGGGTAATGGGAGGGTTAGATACTCAATGCAAAAAGGCCCTTAGAGAGGGGCTGGCACTTAGCAAATACTTCATAAGTATCAGCGACTAAAAATATACCAGGAAGGAAAGTCCACTTGGCTTAGCTAGGGACATGTATCCATTCCTGGGAGTGGGTGAGGTGAGTGGAGGATCTTGATTGACAGTCCCATGAAGACCCACATGCAGCAGGATCTTCCAAGGGTAGCTCTTCAAAGAACACAGAAGTCCTCCAACAGAAGAAGGGGAAATGGGTACTGGACAGGCAGGAGCGTGAGTGCCCACTGTGATTCTCAGCTCCCCAGGACTGACAACGATTGGTCACCCCGTCTACAGGTCTAATCCCAATTGGGCCATAGCCAAGAAGGGGGAGGAGGAAGAGTAGGAGACAGGTTCAACAACATCCAAGTAACCTCACCTCCAAAGCAGCCCACGACCCTTGAAAAACATTGCTTCAGGCCAAAGTCAGATGCCAAAAGTTCTTCCAGTTCCCCATGAAATTATTCATCGCCCCATCTCCTGCCGCTGGCTAACCGTGATTAATTCCTGTGGCAGCCACAGGAATCCTTCCTAATGAATTTCTAATGAACTCATTTGGTGTTAATGCGGTGTGTAATTCTGCAGGACACTCATTGTAATTTAGCCTTATTAAGTCTCCAGTTATTGGGAACTACTATTGCTCTAAGCTCCTAAGCAAGAGAAAAGTAATTATGTGGAGCAGGCAGTTAAATTATGAAAAGGATTGGCCATTCGGAGAAGGCCAAGATGTGGCTGCTGCTGTGTTTTCTCCTTGGGGTGCACTGCTCTACAAAGGTCTTTGAGCTGAGGCAGGGATGCCCTCCCTGACTTCATATTCCGTAATGTCAGAGTTGTGCAGGCTGCCTCTGTGTGCCGGGATTTTTAAGGGCCATCCAAAGGTGTCCCTGTCCCCAAATGGTCTACCCCATCTGCCTGCTGCTTGGATATAAATTTTCATGTTTGGGGTGCTGTTCCACGTAGAAAGGTGACCTATTCCCCACCTCACAGTTCACCAAGCAGTCAGAGATAGGCTATCTCATCTGATCATCATGACATCCAATTATTGTCATTAAACCCCTGTGACAGATAAGGACATTGAGGTTCACAGAGGCAAAGCCACTGGGGTCCCAAGGTCACTGGGTGCCAGAACTGACATCAGAACCCATATCTCCTGGCACCCAGGTGAATTCTCTTTCCAGCTCACCTCTCATTTATTGCCCGCTATGCTTTCCACGCCTGTGTGACTCATGCTTCCACCTAGATCAGACGTTCTTGAGGTCGGAGCCCTTTCTGTGATCCTCATTAGCTGTCTGACTTGCCTTGGTTCAGAAGATGGTGCTGCAGGGCTCCCTCAGTTAGGTCAGATCAGGTGTCCTGAAGATACCCAGAAGATTCTATCATGCACAGGTTGATTTTATGCTTTCTTTTCCCACTTCTTTCTGAAATTTTCTTACAACCTGTTTTATACTTGTGGTTAAAATGTATATCTTAGTTCATTTTCCATTGCTATAACTGAGTACCTGAGAACTGGATAATTTATCAAGAAAAAAATTTATTTCTTATAGTTCTGGAGGCTGGGAAGTCCAAGGTCTAGAGGTCATATCTGGTGAGAGCCTTTCTGCTGGTGGGCACTCTCTGCAGAAGTAGTGGTCCAGGGCATCACATGGCGAGGAGAGCACACTGAGAACCCAAACTGGCTTTTATAATAGACCCACTCTCATGACAACTAACCTACTCCTATTATAACCCATTAATCCATTAATCCAGGAGTGGATTAATTCGTTTGTGAGGGGAGAGCCTTCGTGACCCTATCACCGCCTCTTAATACTGTTACATTAGGGATTAAGTTTCTTCTTCTTCTTTTTTTTTTTTCTGAGACAGAGAGAGTCTTGCTCTGTCACCCAGGCTAGAGTGCCATGGCATCAGCCTAGCTCACAGCAACCTCAAACTCCTGGGCTCAAGTGATCCTCCTGCCTCAGACTCCTGAGTAGCTGGGACTACAGGCATGCACCACCACGCCCAGCTAGTTTTTTCTATTTTTAGTGGAGACGGGGTCCTGCTCTTGCTTAGGCTGGTCTTGAACTCCTGACCTCAAGTGATCCTCCTGCCTCAGTCTCCCAGAGTGCTAGGATTACAGGCGTGAGCCACCATGCCTGGCCAGGGATTAAGTTCCAACGTGGGTTTCACAGGGGACAAACATCCAAACCATAGCAATGTAGATTAAACTTTTTTAAAAATTTGAAATCATTTTCTCCTGATGATAAAAGTAACACATGCTTTTTGCCTAAAATTCAGAAAAATGCAGAAAAGACTAAAGAAGATAAAAATGATCTGCAATCCTGTCACTCATATATAACTATTGTTTAACAGTTGGTGTGTATCTCCTTCCAGATCTTATTATATACACATATAAATACACATGCGAACATTTTATCCAAAACAGAATCATACCATATATGTACTATTTTGGAAATAGCTTTTTATTAAACTTAGAAACATGACATTTCTGAAAAATGAATTTACATTCTCAAATAATAAATAAAAACCAATTTGTAAGAAGATCCTTGGTAACTCCTCTTTGTTATAAAAAGATTCAAAAGAATGGTAGTTTAGAGAATAAAACCCAAATAAGCTCACACACAAGCCAGAAAGGAAATTTGCCTATTGCTACTTTATCTCCCAAAACATCTTATCAATTTAATTTGGGAATTTAGCATGAGAAAACCTTTGGATGGAAGATAAAGGCCTAGGTGCAAAGTCACTTGGGCCCTGGGTGTGGGTGCATCTGAGTGTGTGCCTATGGCTGGGCGCTGTGGCTCATGCCTGTAATCCTAGCACTCTGGGAGGCCAAGGTGGGAGGATCGCTGGAGGTCAGGAGTTCGAGACCAGCCTGAGCAAGAGCAAGACCCCGTCTCTACTAAAAAAATAGAAAGAAATCAGCTGGACAACTAAAAACATATAGATAAAATTAGCCAGGCATGGTGGCACATGCCTGTAGTCCCAGCTACTGGGGAGGCTGAGGCAGGAGGATCGCCTGAGCCCAGGAGTTTGAGGTTGCTGTGAGCTAGGCTGACACCACGGCACTCTAGCCCTGACACCTGAGCAAGACCCTATCTCAAAAAAAAAAAAAAAAAAAAAGAGTAACAAAAGTGGCTACAGAAAAAATATGCTACCCCCATCCCCTGATTCCCCCCAAGAAACAAAACTACCAGTTTCTTATGTATCCTTCAGAGATATATGATGCATATGCACACAAACATGTGTACGTTTATATATGTGCATATATATTTCCCCCCTTATCACACTTTGATTTCTCAATTTAATGTAGCTTGGAAAATGTTTCATGAGGGTACTAAAGAAATCCTAATCCTTTTCTGCAGCTGCCTAGTATTTCATTCTATGACTATGCTGTAATGTATTTAACCGGTCACCTACTGAAGGAATGTTTAGGTTATTTTCAATCCATTGTTATCATAAACAAAGCTGTAGTGGAAAATGTTGTACATTATTTTATTTTACATCTGTAAGATTGTATCTGTAGGGTTAAATCCCCTGATTTAAGTAGAGCAGCTGGGTCAGAGTATTGCTAGACACTGGCAGAGCTTCCTCCATGGGGGTGCTGCTAGTTCATGCCCCCCCAGCAACGTCTGAAGACCCCTCCCCCTACCACCCCACCCCTGGGTTTGCAGGGAGATCAGGTGTGGCCAGGCCAGGAGGAAGGGTGGAGCCATCCCGAGAGAAGCCTATGGCAGGAAAACACAGATGAGGCACCTGGGGACAGTCCTTTGATATCAGCTGGTGACACAGAGCTCTCCCCCAAATAAGGACCCACCCAGAGGTAGCAACCTCTGCTGTTACCTGCAGCACCATAGCAGGAAGAGCTGGGGCTCTTCAGAGTTCAGAGTTCAGAGATGGGGATTCTGGGCCTAGATCTGCCACCTCTGCTCAACAGGAGGGCAGGTCACTTTCATAAGGGAACGGCTGACTCCAGGCACAGGGCTAAGCACGTTGCATGTGTGATCTCCCATAACCCTAAGAGGCTGGTACCCGTGCAGCCCGGGATCAGAGAGGTTAAGGAACCCGTCCAAGGTCGTCTAGCTATTACGCAGCAGTGTCAGGATTTGAACCCAGGCTTAACACTATGTTTTACTGCCTTTAAGCTGGAGCCTCAGTTTACCCCTCAGTGAGACAAGGCAGCCAGATCTCCCTAAGCCTTTTCCGTCTCAGGAAGCCACGTGTGCTGTGACAGCCCAGTGAGTAGCATCCCAGAGAGCAACTGGCCGGGAGCGGGTGGAGGACGTGGAGCCCCCTGCGCGGGGAAGACAGTGAGGAAGACCGTGTCTTCCTCCACCTCCCGCAGGAAGGCCTGTCCCTCCTCAGCAGTCCTCCCAGGAGGCTTGATGGCTCCCAGGCTGGCGTGGGGCGAGGCGGTGAGCTGCCTGGCGGAGAGACCCCCCCCTGGGACGCGTCTGTGTCCCTGCCTGTGCCTGACACTGGGGCTGATCGCAGCACAGGCCCACGCGGGCTTGCTCCCGGAGATGAAGGCGAGGGGCTGGGGGAAGGCAGGAGGGAGAAGCTGGGAGGCCTCAGTAGGGAAGACAGCCGAGCCCCGCCCAGCCGCCGCCGAGCCGGGACGCCGCGACCTGCAGCGCCCTCTGGTGGCCACTCGGCCCGGCCCGGCCTGGGAGGCTTGGGAGGGACTGGGCCAAGGGACAGGGTGCTGCCCGCTCCCTACCGCCATCTCTAGAGGAGTGCGGACCTGCCGCCACCCAGAGAGTGTCCCTCCTCTAAAGGAAGCCAGTTCAGTAAAGTAACGATGAGACTCTCACAAAGGGACAGTTGAAAGGAGGAAAAGGGCGCTTGAAGCCATAACAAGTCTGTAATCGGGGAAAGGTGGACATGCCTGCCTGGTGTCCTCCCCACTGTGACGCGGGACATCCTTTCATTTGCCTCAAATGACCTCTCTCCAGCTTCACGGGTGCCTGGTCAGCACCTGCTGCTCCACCACCGTCATTATCACTGTCTTCCTCGCCTCTGGGCTAGACCAGCTCCTGCCCGTGGCCACCACTGAGCCAGAGGTGACAAAGTCTGCAGTAAGATAGAGAGCAAGGCTCTAACAGGGGCTCTGGAGCCCACCTAACCACTCACCCATTGTCTATTCAAAACCTACCAAACACACGGGCCTGGGGACGCAAAAAAGACAGGGAGGGCCCTGCCCACTGGGGACTCAGATTCCAGGCGGGGAAGGCCACCATACCCAGGGAAGGTAAGGGAGTGCTGGAAAGAACAGACAACAGGGTTGTGTGTGAGCATCAGAGGGGGTCAGGTTGACATTGGGTGGTGGAAGGCCTGTCTGGTAAGGGAATATTTGCATAGATGCCCTAATGCTGAGGATGCATGGCTGAGAATAGCGGGTGAGGAACTTCAAACAAAGGTTCAGCTTCTACAGAAGCTTAGCGTGTTGAAGGAGGTGAGAGAAGGACGGTGTGGCTGGAGCCTGGTGGTGAGGAAGAGGGGCTGGGGGACCATAAGTGCTGGAAGGCTGAGGCTGGGGGTTGGCTGTGATTCTGAGGGCTGAGGGAGCCATTGCAGGGCTGTGGCATGGGGTGGCACGATCCGATTTGCCTTTTCCCTGTGCCGTTCCATCTGCTTTGTGGAGAGGATGTGGTAGGAAGAAGGAATGTGGAATCAGGGAGACCAGAGAGGAGCAACTCCCCGGCTCCAGAAACAAAGACATGGTGGCTGAGCCAGGTGGGCAGGAGCAGTCAGGTCCTGATGGATTTGGGGGCACTGCAGGCAAGATCTGCTGCTGGACTGCCTGGGAGGGGACAGGGACAGCGAAGGACAGGCTGGGTACCTGCCCCTTCCTCCTTCTCACCCCTTTCAGCCTGGGTAGTGGCTGAGTCATCACCCTGAGGTCACTAGGAGGAGGGGGCAAAGGACCCCAGACTCTGCTGCCAGAGGTCCTTAGGTCTCAGAGCTATCTTGGGTCTGTCCAGAAACCAGGGACCTGGAGGCCAGAGGTGTTTTCAGCCTCATAGAGCTGTCCTCTCCCTCCCTGCCTCTGCAGTCCCTCTCCCCTAGCCCTCCTCCCCTTCTCTCTTCTCTCCCTCTCCCTTCCCTCTCCAGCTTCCCCTCTTCTCTCTCTCTCTCTCTCTCACACACACACACACATACACAGGCAGTTTACTGCGGCCTTATCAGGAGGAAGCCTCTAGCAGAGACAAGCTGTCTCCAGGGACAGAGCAAGAGGCGCTGACTGTGGAGTTTTCTGAGCAGGGGGAGGCTGACTTCTCTGCCTTCCACATTCCTTCCGGCTCCCGCGGCCTCCATGTCACCCGGTTGGCTCCCTGCGGCATTTCTCCCTGGACCGGTGGTTCTAGATCAGAGGCTACTTTGTCTCCTGGGACATCTGGCAATCTCTGGAGACATTTTCAGTTGTTATAACTAGGGAAGGGGCAGGACAAGTGGCTAGAGACCAGGGATGCGCAGGCCAGCCCCACACCAAAGAATGATTCTGCCCTAAGAGTCAACAGTGCTGAAGCTGGGAGCCCCTCCCTAGGCTCTGCCATCAGAGCTGGAAGGGACAGTCCTCTTCCTCATGGAAGAGGCCACTGTCACCACATGGCCATTTATCAGGCAGTAGCTGTGTGGCCACGCTGTCCCTGTATTATCTCTGTCTGTCTTCTCAGCCACACTGAGGTAGGTAGTGTTATCCGCCCAAGGGCACAGAGCTGGGATTCAGACTATAGAGCCTGTGGTTTAACTGGCCTCTCTCTAGAGAGGGGGTTTTTGAAAGGTATGTATGTCATTGTTGTTGGCAATGGGCAATGAGACACATTGTAGCAAGTGAAGTCTCACTTGGAAGTCCGGTGTGTAAGAGAGATAAAGGAGAACTGCCTGGATGAAGTCGGGGAGGTGGGGGAGGGCGTCAGCCCCCACTGCCACCAAAGCTCCACCTCCTTGCCTATCCTCCCTATGGAGCCTCCAAGGCCATCTGTCCACCCTGGCAGGGCCACCATGGAGGGCTGCACAGGTGGTGCACTGCAAAACTCTAGGGGACGCCATTCCCGAGGGCTTCCTTGTGGGGGTAAGGCACACCCACCTTTAAGGCGGGGTAGCAAATGGGCTTTGTCTCAGTGCAAACACGCGTTGCATAGCAGACGCAGTGCCATGGTCAGTGAGTAAGGTCTGGAGCAGGAAGGGGACATGGGAGTGGCTCTGAGTGCCCAGCATCGGCCTCCTCTGTCCTAAGATACCGGAAATAGGAAATGGAATTTGACGAGGAGCTATCTTGCCCCTCCCTAGTCCTTGCAACTCAGCAGTGACTCAAAATTGAGCAGTCAAACCCACCAGACTTGGGGCTCAAACACACACCAGGCCCCCAGGAATGCCTCCACCAACTGCGGTGCCTTTCTCCCTAGAGGCCCCTCAGGTTTCCCTTTTGGGTCCTCCTGCCATTCATCTCAACCTAATGTTACCCGGATTCCTGTCTGCGCAGACAGAGGGGCCATAGTTGAGATATTTACCATTTTCTCAGTCCTATTGGGGAAGTTTTGGGCTAGAACTGGCAGAGGGGCCCGGATTGGGGGTGTCCCTTCTCCAGGTCCCCCCGTGGAGTGAGACCTTTCCCACTGTTCGTCAAGCAGCCTGGGCATCTCAGGTAGTTTGACCAGAGGGCCCCTGTAATGGGGGACAGTGGGCACTGTCTGTTCTCTCTGCATGGGGTCCTCCAGCTGCCCTGGAGCTGGGCATCTTCCAGCCTGGAAGGAATCCTCCAGGCCCATGTCCCCTCTGCGTTCACGGCCTCCATTGCCTGTGCCTGGACCCAGCTACAGAGCGAGGCTGCTGACACCAGAGCTGAACCCTCCTGTCCAACAGGGAGTGGCCCTGTGGCTCCCATGCAGGCTGCAGGTCTCCGTGGCATGAACGTACCCCAGAGCGGAGGACAACATGGGAAGCCCAGCTACCTCTGCAGGGAGGAGGCAGATGCGCTGGTGTACACCCTTGTGTACCTCTTGAAAGGTGAATCTTGGTGGAACTATTTAAAAAATAATAATAAAAGAGAAAGAATCGATTTGAGGCTTGGCACTGGAGCCCCTAAACGAGGAGGTGGCCAGGCCAACAGCGAACACAGACTGAGAACAGGCTGTGACCACGCAGAGGGGCTCTTGTTCTCATTCCCTTGTCCTGGCCTCAGAAAGGAGATTAAATGCTGTCTTCCAGGAAACCTTCCATCCATGCATCTGTTCATTCAAGCAACAAATGTTTCTTGAGCTCCTACTATGTGCTTAGCACTGCACTGGGTGCTTTCCTGGACAAATAGACCGGTGGGTTGGCAGGGAGCGGGGGATGTGGAGGTACAGACAGGGAAACAGGCAGCAGAGAAGAGTGGTGACCAGCACTAGGACTGGCTTCTAAGGGGACTGCCATCAAGGTGGGACATGAGGGACCAGGGAAGGCTTCATGGAGGAAGTGATGTGGAAACTGGGGTCAGAAGAATGAACAAAAGCCCGGGAGATCTGGGGGTGCAGCAAAGGAGGGTGTTCTAGGCAGAGGGAGTCCCGGTGAGAGGCCCAGCTGTGGGACCGAGAGGGCACGGGGATTCCTGATAGGACTCCGGAGCCATGTTGGCCTTATCTCCAGCTACCTTTGAACCCAGACCATCTTTCAGCAGAACCTGGGCACATGCCCCTCGTCTGGCCTTACTATATGTGCACATCGTCTCTGCCCAGTGGGCCAGTGAGTTCCTCAGCCCAGGACAGGGCATATGTCTCTGTGGCTGTCCTGCTGTCTGGCACAGTGCCAGGCACATAGTAGGGCCCAATGTCTATTGGATGATTTGGTTGCAAGTTCATGATCTCCTGCAAAGAGGATAGAGATGGAGGCATAATGAGTCCTTACTTAGCTCATCAGATATGTGTCAAGCACTTACTGCGTGCCAGATACAGGCTCAGCCTGGGGACTCAGTGGAGAATAAACAAACAAGGTTCCTGCCGGAATGGAGCTAACATTCCACTGGGAGAGACACAGTGTATGCAGAAGAATGTCGGTTAGGGATGACTGCTGGAAACAAGATAAAACAGGGTGTGGGATAAGAGGACGGGGGGTGGCCAGGGAAGGCTGGCCGGGGAGGTGTCATTGGGGACATTACCCGTGTGAAGACCAGCAGGAAAGTGCAAGGGGTCAGGTGAAGGCAGGGGACATGGCTCCCTGACTAGTTAAAGGAATAGAAAGGAAGCCACTGAGGCTGGAGCAAAAGGGATGAGGGGGACATGGTGGAGAGATGGGCAGGGGCGAGGTGGCATAACGTTCTACGGGCAAGGTAAGGTTCAGGGTTTTATTCCAAGTCAACTAGGAAGCCTTCCGAGATTCTAGGCAGGCGTGCAGCATGATCTGATTTGTACTTTTAGAACACCATCGTAGATCCCAGAGAAAGCTATGGCTCCCCTCTCTCCCCAGAATGGATAGACTCGGGATATATTTTTGAGGATGAATCAGAACAACTTGCCAGTATATTGGACACAGGTTTAGGGAAGGGAAGAGGCCTAGAGGACTCCTAGGCTTGGAGCCTGTGCAACTGTTTACTCTGGAGCCATTCTCAGTAGAAAGAGCTCAGTTTTGGGGTCAGGCAGGCAGAAGTTTCAATCCTTACCTTAATCTCTTCAAGCCTCAGTTTTCTCTTCCGTAAAATAGGGACAGAATGACAGTTGTACATAGAAAGTCTTCATTCTTATCCCTTGACCAAAGAGGTTGCAGACATCCAAAAAAATTAAGTGTTCTGTTTAAGGTCACGTAACTAGACCAAGCAACTCCAAGTTTGTTCAAACGGAGGAAAAGGAGGAGGATGAGTAGGGGCTCTGGAGGCAGATCTAATACACCAAGTTCAAATCTTGGCTCTGAGCCCCAGTCTTCTTAGCTATAAAGTGGGAATGTGTCATTTTTACCTCCTAGGCTGAGAGGATTAAATGACATATTGCATGGTGGACACCTAGCGCAGCGCCTGTCTCACCAGAAGTGATCTATCTGGAAATGGGGGCAGTGCAAGGGCCAACAAGACACACCACCCTAACCTCTAAGCCTCCACCTTCTGCTGGGGACACACACCAGCAGCAGTAGGATGCGTATCATTCAGGCTGTAGCTTCATCCCGCAACTGTGCCTGAGGTATGTCAGCACTGTGTCTTGCAGATGAAGAAATAGCTCCAGAAAGGCAGAAGAACCAGCCCTAAAGTCCACATGACCAAGTCTGGGCTCTAAACCAGGGGTGGGGAAACTGTCCACCTGTGGCCAAGTCCCTGTGTTATTACAGCCTGCTAGCCAGCAGTGGTTTTTAAGGTTTTAAATGGCTGGGAAAAAAATCAAAAGAAGAATACAATTTCTTGACACATGAGAATTCAAATGTCCGCTGCCATAAGCAAAGTTTCATGGGAATCATCCAGGCCTATTCATTTGCCCCTTATCCATGGCTGCTTTTGCTACAGTGGTAGAATTGAGTTGTTGCTACAAAGACAGGATGGCCTGCGAAGCCCAAAATATTTACTCTCTGGCCCTTTATATTAATAGAAAAGGAGTGCTTCCAGTGTGTTCTGGATGTTAAAAACAAAAACAACAACAAGGAAAAAGAAAAAGGATGCAGGCCTCTGCTGTAAAACGTGCAGCAACACCTCTCTCCAAAGAGACAGACTGGATAAATGCCACCCGAGATAACCCTGGGACCCTCCCTCCCCCACGTCCCCTAAGGCTATGGAGAATGCAAGAGTTTCAAATCCAAAGAAGAAAAGGCATTGCAGGGACTGCTGCGAGTGAGAGGGATCTTGGAGAAATCGAGTCCAGCTGCCTCTGTTTAGATGAGAAAATCTGAGGCCCAGAGACAGGAGGCAACCTGCCCAAGGCCACCCAGCACGTGGCTAACAGCCAGGTCCAGGCAGATCAAAGCGGGGGTCGCAGCAGGCTAGCGTGCCCCGAGGGCGGCGCCTCAGGCCTCAGGGGCCCCCTCGGTTGAGCTGGGCCAGTGCGGCACAGGCGTGGCGCCTGCGGCTTGGCCTCCCTGCCTGTCCCGCGCGCTGGGCGCTGCACCCGGCTTGCGCTTCGGAGCAAAGCCCTCCACGCCCCTCCCTAGCTCCAGCCCGGGTCCCACGCACCCACCCGCTACCTGGGCCCAGGGATTTCTCGGGGCTCTTTTGCCCCGCTTTTTTTGCAAAGCACAAAAACACACCCAGCTTCCTTGGGCTCCAAAGCAGCATTGATCTCGTTTGGTTGGAGAAACTGCAGCTCCCGGTCGACGAGGAATCTGGAGGACGCCTGGAGAGCAGCCCTGGGCTGCCACCGCCCCAGCCACCCACCTCAGCCCCGGCTTCCTGCTGGAATCCTCCTCGCCTGCCCGACCCCTGCCTGTTTTTCTCCTGGGTGAATTGGGAGGACTGCCCCAGAGGAATTCAGAAGACTCCCTCTCTTGTAGCCTGGAGAAATAATAAAAATAATCACAAACATGTGTTAAGGGCGGGGCTTAGAACCGGAGCTGCAGACTAACTGTTGGTGGAAGACCCTTCGTTCCCGGAGCCCGAGCTTCCCGCAGCTCCCAGCCTCCATCACCCGCACTCTGGTCCCCCCAGGTCCGGGCTGAAAGGGGCAGCTTTGCAAAAATAACAGGAAAATGCCTAATGCCACATAGGAAAAATATCTAATCCTACAATTTCCCCAGTAACGATTAAAGATCAATCCTACGAGTTCTCTCACTAACAGGTACTCTGCAGGAGTTCTGTTTTGCACAATTTCTTTTTTTTTTTTTTTCTGGAGACAGAGTCTCGCTTTTTTGCCCTGACTAGAGTGCTGTGGCGTCAGCCTAGCTCACAGCAACCTCAAACTCCTGGGCTCAAGCGATCCTTCTGCCTCAGCCTCCCGAGTGGCTGGGACTACAGGCATGCGCCACCATGCCCAGCTAATTTTTCTATATATATTTTTAGCTGTCCATATAATTTCTTTGTATTTTTAGTAGAGACGGGGCGTCGCTCTTGCTCAGGCTGGTCTCGAACTCCTGACCTCTAGCGATCCTCCTGCCTCGGCCTCCCAGAATGCTAGGATTACAGGCGTGAGCCACCACACCCGGCCTTGCACAACTTCTGAAGAAAGCTGAATGGAAGGAAAAGAGATGTCAATCTCTCGCTTCCAAATTTTTTTTTTTTTAGAACCTTCTTTTACAGAGTTCCTGAGTAAGCAGCAGGAGAACGAGCTACAGCCTCAACCATCTCAAGGACAGAGTCACGTCTCCTGTGATAATCCCTTCTCCAAGGAAAGGCAGAAAACCAAGTCTTGGACTTTGACATCCTTGCAGTTTTTGTTATCTACCTGCTGCTGCTTTTGTTATCAACTGGCAGCCATCGCTATCTTTTCCTTCTTTTCATCCCCCTTAAAATCAGTGAGCCACTTGACCTCGCTGCTGGCACCCCTGCTCTTTCTTTGGGATGCCACAGTCTCCCTGTTCTCTTCTCCCCCCTTCCCCTCTCTCTTTCTCCCTCTTTCTCTCTCTCACTCTCTTATTCTCTCTATCCTTCTGAGAAGATAAAACAAACTCTTTTACCTTCATATCTTAATCTCTGAATGAGAAATCTTTCCACCCTAACACTGGCACCACTCCCGATCTGACCCCAGTTTCCCACTCCCCAAGTACACTTCCACGGGGCCCTTGGGAGCCCTTGGCCCCTCATCAGAGAACTGCTGGCTCCTGGCCTCTTCTCTGCATGTTACCTTCACCTTGCTGCTCTGTCACTTGCCCGGCACCCTCTCTCGAAGGGAGCTGTTTCTAATTTTCACGCATGCCCTATAGGTCAGGGTCTGGGCAGTCAGGTCACTCTCTTGCAACCCGTTTCTCCTCCTTTCTCCTTCCAAGCACGTTACTTCTTGGGGATTTATGACATCGGTCTTTCCTGCCCACGACCCCTGTTCTTCCTCTCTCCCGCCTGCTTCTTGGAGGCTGCCCTCACTGGTCAGCGGGGGCTCTCTGCTGCCTGCATCTTTCCTCCTGTCGCCACCACTCCAGCTTCCATCTGGAGGACCCACTGACATTTGGCCTCTCGGTTTCTCAACCCCTGTGCTTGTGCCTTCTGCCCCTCTCAGCCACCTGTGGTCACATCCTTCACTCTCATCCCAGCATCACACTTCCTCTTTCCCCCAGTGTATCTTGCACATCTTCTATTTTTTTTTTTTTTTTTTTTGAGACAGAGTCTCACTCTGTTTCCCAGGCTAGAGTGCCGTGGGGTCAGCCTAGCTCACAGCAACAAACTCCTGGGCTCAAGCGATGCTTCTGCCTCAGCCTCCCAAGTAGCTGGGACTACAGGCATGCGCCACCATGCCCGGCTAATTTTTCTATATATATTTTGGCTGTCCATATAATTTCTTTCTATTTTTTAGTAGAGATGGGGTCTCGCTCTTGCTCAGGGTGGTCTCAAACTCCTGAGCTCAAAGAATCCGCCCGCCTCGGCCTCCCAGAGTGCTAGGATTTCAGGCAGGAGCCACCATGCCCGGTCTTATTACTTCCTTTAGCTTAAAATGTTTTCTTGAAAAGCATTTGTCCTTCCACCAAAATGGCCTGGTTTTCCTCTTACCTCACTGGCCACTGCTTCTCAGGTTCCTCCCCTACTTGGCATTAAAATGTAATGTGCTTCCCCAGGTGTGGTCCTGGCACTGCTGCTTTTTCATGTCTACTCTCTTCTCCTCGGTGATGTCTTCCTATGCTGAGACTTTAAATAGCATATCGTAAAACCTCCTTAAGAGCTAGAAGTGGCTGCTAGCAACTGTGAATAAAGCAAAAAATAAATAAATAAAGAAAGAAAGAAAAAAAAAAAGAGCTAGAAGTGGCACTGTCCATGCGGGCAGGAATTTTTGTCTGCGGTGTCCTCTGATGTATACTCAGAACCTAGAACAGTGCGTGCCACGCAGGAGCTGCTTCGAAAGTATTTTCAGAATAAATGATACCAAATTCCCCACAGCCATTAGGGCCTTTGTCCTGGCAGTTCCATAGCCCCCACTCTTTGCAGCTTAAAAGCCAAGGCCCGGCTGGGCGCAATGGCTCACGCCTGTAATCCTAGCACTCTGGGAGGCCGAGGCGGGTGGATCGCTAGAGGTCAGGAGTTCGAGACCAGCCTGAGCAAGAGCAAGACCCCCGTCTCTACTAAAAATAGAAAGAAATTATCTGGACAACTAAAAATATATATAGAAAAAATTAGCCGGGCATGGTGGCACATGCCTGTAGTCCCAGCTACTCGGGAGGCTGAGGCAGTAGGATTGCTTGAGCCCAGGAGTTTGAGGTTGCTGTGAGCTAGGCTGACACCACGGCACTCTAGCCTGGGCAACAGAGGGAGACTCTGTCTCAAAAAAAAAAAAAAAAAAAAAGCCAAGGCCCTTTCCACATGCAGCAGCCCCCAGCTTCCCTCCCATTTTCCTGGTAACACTTATCACCTGAGAGCGTCTTGTTCAGTGTCTGTCTCCCCTACCTAAATAGGTAAAGATGCCCTTGACAGTCTCCTTTCCCTGCTGTGTCCCCCAGTGGGCATACAATAAGCGCTTGGTAACTGCTAGATGGGGGTTTCTCCACCTCCACACTATTGACATTTTGGGCTGGAAAATTCTTTGTTGTGGGGGAAAATCCTGTGCATTGTGGGATGTTTAGCAGCATCTCTGGCCTTTGCCCACTAGACATTAGCACACCCCCCATCCCAGTTGTGACACTCAAAAATGTCTCTGGACATTGACAGATGTGTACAGGGGTGGAGGGGCCGGGGGAGGGATGAAAATCACCCCTCATTGAGAACCACTGTACTAGATGAATGAATGGATAAGTAAATGAGTGAATCGGTGAACTTAATTCTGAGGCCTACCTTGAGCCGTCTCGTCTACTCCCAAGATTCAAAAGTGTAGAATAGGCTATACCACTTAGTAGTAGGCCACGCTATCCAGGTGTGTGTAAGTATACTCTATGATATTCACACAATGGTGAAACCAACTCACAATGCACTTCTCAGATTGTATCCCTGTTGTTAAGGGATGCATGAGTGTATATATTTTATAGCCATTTAATCTTTACAACTCTATGAGATAGGTAATGTTATTACCCATTTTACAGACGAGGAAAGTGAGGCACAGGGAAGGAGAGTCAGGAGCCGGGTCTCTACAGAACCTTTGGACTACTGTCCTAAAATCCAGGCCTTAAGCCCAGCTGCAGTCTGGACAGAGGCCCTTGGACACCCTCAGGCCTCTCACACTCAGCAGGTCTAGAACAAAACTTATCTCTCTTCTCCAGGCTTTGCTTCTAGGGGTCCTTATCCCCAGCCTGCATCCTACCGTGTGCCTGTCACTCCAGTCAGAAACCAGGCCTCCCCTGTACCTCTCACTCTCAGATCTAATCAGTCACCAAAGGCCCTCCTTATCTCTAGAAACTCTATGGAATCAGTCTCCTGGCATCCTTCCTCCAGACCCCAAGCTTTCTAAATGCAAATCCATATCACCATGTCTAACATTCCATAGTGGTTCCCCTTTGTCTCTTAGCAAAACCCCAAACTCCAGCCAACTCTAGAATCTGCAGTCGCACCTCTCATCCCTCCCTGCCCTGCTGTCACTGCTCTGGTGCTCTTTTAGGCCTCTGGGCCTCTGCATGTGCCAGCCCCTGCTCCTCTATTTGCCTGGACAGCACTTAGTTGGCCTATAAGACTCAACTTGGCCTTCTCTGTGCCCCAGGACTAGGTCATGTCATAACACCCAACGTTCACCCCTACCATACTGGAATTGCTTGTCTGTCGCCCAAGTAAAATGTAAGCTACAAGGGTGCTGGAAACCCACTGGTCTTGTAAGCAAAGGAGAACCTGGCACACAGCAGGTGCTCAACATTGTTTGTTGAATGAGTGAATGAACAGATGATTAAGTGGATGAATCAGTCTGGGTGCCAGGCATGGATGTGACACATTATACAGTTGTCACAACTTGGGGCGTGGGATCTCATTCATGTTGTGGAGTGGCCAACAGCCTTAGATTTGGAGTGAAACAAACAGCGGGGGCCTGGCACAGTGGCTCACTATGGTAATCCTAGCACTCTGGGACGCCGAAGCAGGAGAATCGCTTGAGCCCAGGAGTTCGAGACCAGCCTGAGCAAGAGCGAGACCCCATCTCTATACAAAATTAAAAAATTAGCCTTGTGTGGTGGCACATGTCTATAGTCCCAGCTACTTGGGAGGCTGAGGCAGGAGGATCACTCTAGCCCAAGAGTTTGAGGTTTCAGTGAGCTATAAGCCTGGGCAACAGAGCGAGACCCTATCTCAAAAAGAAAAAGGAAAAATGAACACACAAACAAATGGTTTCTGACGATATTAGTGTGTGTGTGTGTGACATTAGCAGGTTACTGGGCCTCACTGTGCCTTGGATTTTCCACCTGTAAAATTGGATGATAATATCATCTCGAAGTGGCTGTAATAAAAAGCATGCCCCGTGTGTGTGAAGGGCTCAGCAGACAGTATTTATCAAATGAAATGGTAACTGTATTTCTGCTGCTCAGCAGGATGGCAGTTTTGCCCTGTAAGTCGGGGTGATTGTACTTATCTCCCAGGGTTGCTGGGAGAATAAAATAAAATAATGTATGTAGAGCAGTGAGCATGGTAGCTGTAGCTTTGACTGTAACTCTTACAGCACACTTGAGTGCCAAAACATAATGCGATGGGCAGGAACCCTGGGTCTCTGTGACTCAGAAACAAATTCCTTCTCTCGGAAGCTCAGTTTTTATATCTGTACAGTGGGTCAGTTCAACAGACTCCCTGGAGCTCCCAAATGCCACGATTCTGAGCCCTGCCCGGTCCTTATCATCCCTGACACTGGTAGGCACTGTCATCACCTTTGAGCCCACTTTGCAAAGAAAGAGGAAGGGCCCCTCCCTCTCTCTAGCTCTGCTCCTTCAACCTCATCAAAGCTGATTTACTCGACTCATCCCCTCTGTGGTCCCTGTGCTTCTGTCTTCCCCTGGGTGTTAATCAGAGACGCTAATGGAACCTACAGGAACTCAGTGTTAGCTAATGGGGTCGCCCCATCTGCTCTCCCTGTAACCCAATGCCTCCACCCTGGTAAAAGGCACTGGGGGTTTCCTGTTGGCTCTGATCTGCCGGTTTCTGACATCTTGAAAGGCAGAGGGCTGGCAGGGGCAGGAGGTGGATTGATAGAAGGTGGGACAAAGTGGGAAAGGCTCTGAACCAGCGGTCAGGACACTGGGCTCCATCCCAGCTCTGCCACTGGCTTGCTGCCTGAACTTGCACAGATCCATTCCCCTCTCTGGGCCTCAGTTTCCTCATTTGTAACATGAGGCAGGTTGGGCTGGGAAGGCCTTGCTGGAGCTAACACTCTGGAATTATCAAACCCTGTTGCTTTTGCAGCTGAGAGGTGAATGTCCTTTCAATATCAATCAATTCCAAAAACTACTGAGCACCTACTATGTGCTAGCCTGTGCCAGCCCCCGTGGACCAGGGTGAATGAGGCCCAGTTCCTACCCCAGGTGCCCCCAGCAATGTGCCATCCTCCTACTATTTCTCTACCCACAGAACAGAGGTGGGGAGAGAAGGGAGGCCTCTGCACTTCCTGAGCATCCCCTGTGTGCCAGGCTGAGGGCACAGAGAAGATACAGGAAGTTTCAGATTCTCTCCTCCATTCAGTTCCCCGACTATCCCACTTTCTCTTTCCTCGTGGCCTTTACACAAGCCATTCTCTATGCCTGGAATAGTCCTACCTTCCCTGACCTTTGCCTCCCTAAATTTATTTTTCAGGCCTTGCCTTCATTCATCCCTTCAGTCATTCCTTCTTCATTCATTCATCCCACACAGATAGGGCACTTACTTTGTGCCAGGCTGTGGGATCCAGGAATGAACAAGATGCTCTCTGTCCCTGTGTCCTGGGAGCCTGCAGATTTTTATGGAAGGAGACAATCAATGAAATAATGTTATTTTTACAAAAAAAAAAAAAAGATCATTTAAGTTAGGATGAACACAGGAGGGACAGAAAGGAGGGCTGACATAGAAAGAGGGCGGGGGCACTCTGGGAAGAGGCAAGAGCACTGCACAGCTAGCTCCGCGGCAGAAAGGAAATGGCTTCTTAGAATGCTGGGAAGACCAGTGTGGCTGGAGCAGAGTGAGGGAGGAGGCAGGGGAGGCTGGGGACAGAGGCAGGAGCATGAAGCCAGTGGTCCCTCACCCCTGCCATGTTCACCCAGCTCCCTGGCCCTACCTATCACAGCACCTGTCACACTGTACTGTCACTGACTATCATTTCTCTAACTCCCCAGCTAGACCTTGAGTTCTTAAGGACAGAGACCACCTCCTGTAAGCGTGTGCCCTCTATTCTTAACTCACTAGTTAAAGTAAAATCCTCTTTATCCGTGAGCACTGCCAAACACTGTCTCTCCAGTCTGCCCTGGCTCAGCACTCAGCCCACCACTCATTGGGAGGCACAAATGAGAAACCCAGGAATGGGGATGGACTCCTTGATTTTGATTTCCCTCTTCCCGGGTACCCGGGAAAAGACCTGTCCCCTCTGCCTCTCAAACCATCTGGAATCTGCCCCAGCCACCCCGGTATCTGCTCGGAGGCTCTCTCTTCTACTTCCCCCATCAGCCCCCACCCTTGCTTAAAACTAATTCTTTTGTTGTTGTTTTTTTCCTACTGTGCAGAGTGAAAGCAAAACAAAAACAAAAGCACAGTCACTTCCTACAGTGCTTGAAATAAAACCTTTGTCCTGGTCTGCAGGCCCTTGCAGCTCTGGCTCCTCTGTCTCTGAGCTCACCTCCTGTAAACTCCCCTTCCCTCCACTCCTCTCTCCTCACTGCTCTCTCAGTCTCTATTCATTCTTTTTCTGATTCTTACACACTCCAAGGTCCATTCCTGCCTCAAGAAACATGTGCTGCTCCCTCCAGCTAGAATGCTGTTTCCCCAGATGTTCACCGACTGCTTGACTGCTTCCTTCGCACCCAAACTCAGCCTTCATGACCACCCACCCTCCTGACCCCACTCCCCATTCCACACTCACTTATCCACCGCCCGCCATATCCTCCTTTGTTCATCCAGGTATGTGTTTATTGTCAGCCTTCCTCCTTCTAAGACCAACTGCCTGAGATCGGGGACCTTATGTGCCTCGCTCATGGCTGTGGCCCCAGAACCCAGCCCATCACAGGCCCTCGGTTATCAGTTATGGGATGAATGAACTGACTGATCTCTTTTATATGCCAGGCTCTGTTCTGGGCATCTTACGTGTACCATCTGACTGAGTCTTGCAGTGGCAACCCCAAGAGAGAAGCTGAAGCTTGGGTAGGTGACATGATCTGCTCAAGGTCACACACCTAGGAAGGGATGGAGGAGCCAGGATTCAAACCAGCCTGTACCCCAAGACCACACTTACAGTTCCAGTGGGGTGCTGAGTGTCCTATTAATAGCAAACCCTCAGGCATGAATGAATGGGCAAATTCTAAACACCTGGACTGAGAGGCATGACTGAATGACAGACACTTCCAGCTTTCCGGAGCTCCCTGTCCTCATCTCCTTGGGTGTCTGTTTTGAAGTGGGGAAAGAAAGGAGCACCCGCTGACTGGGGGCCTACTGTGCGCCAGGTACTGTGCCCAGTGGCCCCTGTGGCTATCTGCTCTGCCCAGAATGGCCACCACCAGCAGCCTAGGCATGGGGTGGGGGGAGCAGAGGAGGGCCCCAGGGAGCGTCGCATCCTGGTGGCTGCGGGCTCTCCCCCGGGGCAGCCTTGCTATCTTGAGAGAGAGCCGCGTTTCTGGCTGGCTGCCACCCGCCTGCCAGCCCAGCGTCTAAGCTCATCCATCAAGCGCTGCGCTCCGCTGGGCTGGATCTCGGAGGAAGACAGGTCTGCGGAAGCCGGAATGGGCCGCGGGCTCAAGAGGGAATCGAAGCCACTGCGAGGGAGGGAGGGAAGGCTCAGAAAGACGGGTCAGGATCGATCTGATCCCCGGCAGCTAAGGAGGGTGGACTGGGGGAGGCGGCAGGGACAGGGTTTCCACCGGGAAAGCAGTGAGAAAGGAGAGGTGGAGAAAATGGCTGTGTGGGCGGGGGCGGCTTCCCATTGCAACGGAAATTCAGCCTCGCTGGTGCCCCGCCAGCTCCCGCGGCTCCGGGGAGCAGACCGACGGCTCCGGGAAAGGGGCAGGTCCCGGCGCTGATGGGTGGCGGCCCGGCTGCCCTCCCTCCCGCGCACGCCCCTCGGGCTCCCTGGCTTCCCGGACCTGCTCCCCCAGCGCCCGGGCGGGCGTGGCGGCGTGGCCGGGCATCGCCCTCCTCCCCAGCAACCTCTCCTTCCTCCCTCGCAGCCTCTAGGGAGTGGAATTTGTGCTGTCTCCCCAGAGAGGTTCTGCTGAAAGCCCAGATGTCTGAGCCGAACACCCCTCAGAGATCTAGTCCAGAGAGGCAAATCAGCAGCCCTCGGCTTTTGTTTTTGTTTTGCTTTTCAGTCTGCACAATTAAAAAAAATAAAAGAAGAAGAAGAAGAAGAAGAAGAATTCGTTGCCAACATTTAAATAGGAATAGATTGTACATAAAAATCTGATTTCTGGTTTTTCTTAAAACCTCCAAAGATCTGGCAACTCTGGGCTGGCCTTTCCCAGAGCTAAGTTGAGACTGCTCCAGACAGAGCCCGCCACGCCCACTGCACCCCTTTGTGTTCCCCAGGCCCCCGCACTGGGGAAAGTGAGGCCCACAATGGGCAAGGAACTTAAGCAGGGACCCATGAGTGACAGCCCTGGAGCAGAGAGGCCTCCTGGTTTCATATCTCTTATGAGCTGCATGACCTTGAGCAAGTAAGGGAGGAATCCCTCTGAGCCTCAGTTTTCTCATCCACAAAATGGATTAAAATAAATACTGCACATTTAACACTTAGCACCATCCCTTTTATGTTTACAAGGAAGATACTCTTAATTTTAAATAGGTTATATGTATGGTAATAACATTCCAGTTAATACACACACACACACACACACACACACATACACTCGCCACCCAAGTACTTAGTGACTTAAAACAGTAATGTATTATTATCTCTTGTGGCTCTGTATGTTGACTCAGTTCCAATGGGTGGATCTCACCTGGGGTCTCAGGAGTTGTTGAGGTCACATGACAACTGGGAGCACAGTCATTTTGGGACTGAACTACCAAGATGGCTCACTTACATGGCTGGCCTATGATGTTAGCTGTCAGTGGGGCACTTGGATGGGACTGTGGACCACAGAGTCTACGTGGGGCCACTCCATGTGGCTTGGGCTTCTCCCAGCCTGGTGGCTGGGGTCTGAGAGAGAACATACCAAGAGCAAGCAATCCAAGAGAACCCACCATAGCCGCATGACCTTCTATGACCTAGCCTTAAAAGTCATATAATATCAGTCCCACCATTCTTTATTTTTCTAACCTGTTGTAAACCACTCAGATTCAATGAGAGAGGACATAGACCCCATCTCTCAAAGAATTCTGGGACAATGCTTTAAAATCATCACCACATATACATTAACTCAAAAATAAGTTTTCTTTCCACACCATCCTCTCAGGGCTGAATTACTCCCCACCCCAGCAGCAACTACTACTAACCAATTTCTTGTGTATCTTCCCGGAGAGAGTCCACATATATATAGGCATGAGCATTAGGCATGTACATATATCTCTACTATCTACCCCGGCTATCCAAATATTAATACCATTCCAACATAAAAACCAAATGGATTCAGATAACCTCTTGGATGAACTATTTACTATCTGACTCTCACTTATTTGCTATCTAAAATGAAATACAGGAGTCAAAGATTCCAATAACGTAGCATTCCTTGCTTTCTGAACCCTCACTATCTGAATTCAGAAACATAAATAGATTTGGATAGCAAAAGATGCTTGTATAAATATACATACAAACACCTCTTTTACTCCCCCACCAAAATGTGAGCATACTAGACACACAGTTCTGTGCCTTGCATTTTTCACTTAACCATTTATCTCAAAGATCGGCCTGTTTCAGCACATATACATGGGCCTCATTTCTTGTATGAGCACAGAGCATTCCATTGTTCAAATGCACCATAATTAGTTTAATTAAATTACCGCCTATTGGCTACTTGCTCTTTTTTTTCTAGTCTTCTGCTAATCATAATCCACACTGCAGTGGATAGCCTTTTCCAGAAGTCTTTGTGCACTTGTGCAATATTATGTGTGTGATAAATTCCTAGAGACAGAATGCTGCGTCAAAGGTAAGGCTTCCCATGACCATCTATGCTATATCTCACCAGAGCAGGCTCAGACCCTACATCGCTTGTGTTCTGGCCAGGATCTTTTGCCCTTGCTCATGCTGTCTGTCACCTGTGGGATCCTGCCTGCTTCCAGGGCAGCAGGTGGCAGCTGCTTCCCAGCTACTCACCAACGTCATACAGAGGCCTGCAGGGGTAAGGGAATGAGGGGACCGAGCAGGGGGTAATGTGATGGCTTTTGCAAAAGAAGGACATGGGGGACTGCAGGCACCTCACCCCACTTATCTGCCTCCTGGTCTTCAGCAACTGCGGCATCTGCTTCTCTCAGACGCCAAAGCAGTTGGCTGGGGTGATCCAGGCGGCTCCGACCCCCCACTGCCTTTAAAGAGAAGAGAGAGCTCGCTTCGTGTCAGGTCTGCACCCAGCTGTACAGAGCAATCTGTAGAATCCTCCAGATGTGCAAAGGCCTGGGGGAAGAGGCACAGGAGGGCCCCCAGTTGCCCTTTCCCTGCTTTTCAGGTATCACAGGACATACCATAAGTGCTGGGTTCTACTTTTGGGCACACTAACCTCTCTGTGCCTCAATTTCTTCTTCTGTAATGCAGGAAGAACAATAACACCATGCTGGCTTGGTGTGAAGGTTAACTGGACTAACAGTTTGCAAAGTGCTTAAAACAATCCCTGAAACATATACAGTATAATATTTATATCAGGGTTTCTTTTTTATTCTCATTTAATCCTCACAACTTCTCTTGGAAAGACAGGGCTATTATTGTCTTGGTCTTATAGATAAGGAAACAGAAACCTGGAAAGATAAAGTGACCTTTTGGAGGTCACATGGCTATAGTGATAGGATTCAAACTAGGTCATTCTGACTCCAGCTTAATCCTGCTCCATCATGCAGTTGATTCAAATCACATTTGGTGAACAGGCTGGGGACTTTGGTGGTGCTGCCCAAGCTCCCATGCTGACTGCTGGACCCCGGGTGGTTTGGCCTGCCTGTCACTGCACCCCTCACCTCCAGCCCACCCTTGCAAATAGGAAGCCCACACAGCCAGCAGCCTCTTCCCCAGGCCAGAAGGAAAATGGGTGGAACTGGGAGGAGAAGGGGAGTAAGATCATTTTCACCCTCTTCATTGTTGTGACCATTCATTGAGCCCTTCTTAAGTGGCAGACACTGTGCTCAGGGTTTTACCTGCCAAATAATTTAAGATTCCTGTGGCTGCAAGTAAAGGAAACCCAAGGAAATAAGGAAAATGCTAATGAATTGGCCCATGGCACTAGGAAGTCTAGGCGTGGATTTGGCTTCAAGCAATGCACAAGGATGTCTACATCATCTTCAGCTTCTTGGCTCTGTTTCCTTCTGAGAATTGACTTCATCCACAGATAGATGGGCTCTCTCCAGACTCCTATTTTCCCAGCTCAATAAGCCCAGGAAGATATCCTCTCTCAAGGCAAGCTCTGGTTGGCCTGCTTGAGGCTTGAGCCCACGCCAAAGACCAGTTGCTGTTCCCAAAAAAGGGATACCATGATTGGCCATCCCCGTGCCCAGGAAGCAGCCAAGGCTATGACTGAAAGGCTCATTAGAGCACATAGACGAGTGTGTATCCCCAAGGAAAGGGACACTCCACACACAATATAAAAAGGATGAGTTGGCCACGTGTGGTGGATCATACTTGTAATTCTAGCACTTTGGGAGGCTGAGGTGGGAGGATCCTTTGAGGCCAGGAGTTCAAGACCAGCCTGGGCAATAGCGAGACCCCATCTCTACAAAAAGGAAAAGAAATTTTCTGGGCATGGTGCTACACACCTGTAGTCCCAGCTACTCGGGAGACTGAGGCAGGATTGCTTGAGCCCAGGAGTTTGAGGTTGTAGTGAGCTATGATCACACCACTGTATTCCAGCCTGGCAACAGAACAAGACCCTGTCTCAAAAAAAAAAAATTAGTCAATGAATGAATTCATGACTGTTTAGCTATATGGGGATCACTTCATTTAATCTGTGCTATTTTTTTTTTTTTTTTGAGACAGAGTCTTGCTCTGTTGCCCGAGCTAGAGTGCCATGGCATCAGCCTAGCTCACAGCAACCTCAAACTCCTGGACTCAAGCGATCCTCTTGCCTCAGCCTCCCGAATAGCTGGGACTACAGGCATACGCCACCATGCCCGGCTAATTTTTTTTTTTCCTGTATATATTTTTAGTTGTCCATATAATTTCTTTCTATTTTTAGTAGAGACGGGGTCTCGCTTTTGCTCAGGCTGATCTCGAACTCCTGAGCTCAAATGATCCGCCCACCTCGGCCTCCCAGAGTGCTAGGATTACAGGCGTGAGCCACCGCACCCGGCCTAATCTGTGCTATTATTATCTTCATTCTGCAGAGGAGGAGACAGACACAGAGAATCTAGGTAAGAAGGTCAGGCTCTCAATGGCCCAGTCAGGAATGGAACTGTCTGACCCCACAAAGTGCTTACTTTTTACCCATGGTAGTTTCCTGTCCTCACAGACCCTGCAGAGCTCAAGGACATGCATGGGGAGGAGGGAATCCAGAGGAACTGGGGAGTGGGAGAGAAGATTGAAGATCTTTTCCAAGTATAGCTGGACCTTGCTTTCCCCCCAGTAAATTTCAACAGGGCAAGGTTGGAATGCTGTCACTGAGCGAGGAGCTCACCCACACTGTGCTCAAGGATCTGCTGTACCCCTTGGCTCAGAGTCCTGGATGGAGGTCTGCAAGCTTGTTTTCTACTCTGTGGGCATGAGTCAGGCTTTGCCCTGGGCTCAGGTTTGGGACGGGGGCTGGGTTGCTTCCTATCTGTGTGTTCTTACATGCAAGAAGCAGTCCTCTTCAAAGCTGGCTTGTCAAACAGCGGCCCAGCCACCCTATTCCCTTATAGGAATCCCCGAACCTCTCCCACACCAACTCTACCCCAGCCAGTTCCTCTTACAAGCCACGGCCTCTCCCAGTCCCCGGATTTGGTACCTCGTGCTGCTCCTCTGCCTTCCTGGAAGGCTCTTTCTCTTGACTGACTGACTCTTTCTCACCCTGTGGAATTCAGCTCAGGAGTCACTTTTCTTCAGGAATCTTCTATGACATGCCTTCTGCCCTCCCCCTGGTCTACAGGCCCTTTCCCTGTACTTGTATAGCACTAATCATAGTCTAATGAAATTCTATTTACTGGTCTGTTTTCCTCACTAAATCCTAAATTCTCTGAGGATAAGGACTTCATCTTTGAACACAGCTGGTGCTCCATAAATGTGTGTTGAATTGAGAAACGAAGGAATGAGGGACACCACTAGGACTCGTGGCATACCCTCTGCAGGTCTGGGCAGAGACCAGGGCCGCCTAGGGTGTCTGCTGGTCTTGAGGGCAGGGCAGGAATGCAGCCAGGATCCTTGCGGTGTGGCCAACAAATCCCTCTGATTTCAGGCAACCAGGGCAGGCTTTAAGCAGCCAAGGTCATCGCTGGCTTCTTTCTGCCCTGCAGAAAATAAAGTAGAATTTCCTCTTTAGGGCCGGGCATGGTGGTTCACTCCTGTAATCCCAGCACTCTGGGAGGCCGAGGTAGGAGGATCGCTTGAGGTCAGGAGTTTGAGATCAGCCTGAGCAAGAGCAAGACCCCGTCTCTGTTTAAAAAATAGAAATAAAAAAAGAATTTCATCTTTCAGTAAATCATAGAGGAAATCATAGACTTGTGAGGAATGTTAGAGTCTTGGAAGCTTAAGTCAGAGGTGATTTTTTGCTTACATAACTGATTGGGGTGGGAGGAGGGAAAACTTTCTCTCCACCCTCTTAGGTTTAACAATTGGGGGCCAGGCCTGTAAATTAAACTGACAAAAGCCGGGCGTGGTGGCTCACGCCTGTAATCCTAGCACTCTGGGAGGCCAAGGCCGGAGGATCGCTCAAGGTCAGGAGTTCGAGACCAGCCTGAGCAAGAGCGAGACCCCGTCTCTACTAAAAATAGAAATAAATTATATGGACAGCTAAAAATATATATAGAAAAATTAGCTGGGCATGGTGGCGCATGCCTGTAGTCCCAGCTACTCGGGAGGCTGAGACAGAAAGATTGCTTGAGCCCAGGAGTTTGAGGTTGCTGTGAGCTAGGCAGATGCCAAGGCTCACTCTAGCCCAGGCAACAGAGCAAGACTCTGTCTCAAAAATAAATAAATTAATAAAAAATAAATTAATTAAACTGACAAAAGACAGATTAGCAAGAGAAAAGACAATTTAATCATGCCCCTCCAGGAATTCACAGAAAAATGTGAACCAAAGAGGTGTTTAGGATTGGAGGGGAGTGGGTGGTGGTATATGCCATCTAAATGGAGGAAGTGAGGGGAGAATGACACTTACAGGAAAACAAATGACTTTCAGGAAAGATAAATGGGCCCTTAGGAGAATAGATGGGAGATATGATAATTTTGTGACAATGTCAGTTTAGATGTGGTTACTTCTAGCCTCCAGGGATAAGAGTCAATCTTCCCTGATTGCTCCTGGGAGGAGATTTATGAGGCTCTGCTTTTAGGCAGATAAACGATTTCAGGAACTGAAATGCCTTCTGCTCAAAATAATTTTCATGCCCTGGTGGTGTATTCAGGATTCCTTCACTGAGAAGTCCAGGGATAAGATATTGACGGCATCAGTTAAAGCTAGATCCAGGGGCTCAAATCATTTCAACAAGTCTCAAGTCCCTAGTCCCTATGTCTCTCTTATAGATGTCAATTACTCAATCTGTTGCCCCTCTTTACACTGTCTTCTCTGTGATGGTCTCATTCTCAGGCAGGCTCCTCTGCTGGCAGGGCCAGGTGGCCCCCAGCACCTTCAGACATGCATCAAGCCAATTGCTGGCAATTTTACTTTTCCAGTGAGTTCCAGCAAATCCCTGGAATTGGATCTCACTGGATACAGCAGGGGAAGAAATCTGTTGATTGGCCAGGCCTGGCGCACACACCCACCCTGGAGCCAGAGGGTAGAAAGGCAGAGAAAGTCGGCCTCACCCAAACCACAAGGATGGAGAGTGGAGAAGAGGTGGCTCCCTGAAGGATAACCTGGGTGCTGCTAACAGAAGGAGCAGAGTGGATGCCGGGCAAGGGAAAGCCACAGATGTCCTCTCTACAGAGAGAATTCTACAGTGTGAGAGAAGCTAGATCATAGTCGTGGAATCAGAGTCTCAGAAGGCCCCTTAAAACTGGGCTCATCCAGCCCTTTTTGTGACAACTGCTTGCCTGGTACCCCAGGGAGCCCCATCCTGTCCCTGGCTGATGCCTGTGTCCTGGGCAGCTTGGGGGTCAGGGGAAGTGTCTCCCTGGCATTCCTCCTCCCTCCTCACTGCTCTTTCACTGGAAGATTCTGGGTCACAGCTGCCCACCAGGCCTTGTTTATGCTTCTTCCCAGTGAGCTCCGGGCTCTGGCCATCTGCCAGGCTGGCCACCAGCCATGCTGACCACAGACTACATTCTCTCTCCCTGACACAGAGGCCCAGTCGGAAGGACATCCGGGGCGCCTCCAGAGCTAGAAGCAGGCTGGGGTGCAGGCAGCAGTCCTCTCTGAGCCCAAGGCTGAGCTCCTACTCTGGACTAGGATGCCAGAGTCTCCCCTCCCCATCTAGCACTGGGTCTAGGAGCCACGACCACGCCTCTCCAACCACAGACTGGAGCATCCTGTTCAGACCTGCTCAGACACTCCTGAGGCCTGGGCCATTATGGTTCTCCCAAGTGAGAGCTAAACCAAGAGGAAAGGAAGGGTTAACCTAAACAAACCCTCACAGGGTGGAAAGGCCAGGCCTTCCTCTCCCCCTCCGCCCACCCTCTGCCCAACCAGCAGAGGTTCAGAGGTTCAGCAGAGGCTGAACCAGGTCTCAGGTTCCCTGGAAGCTCCTGCCATCCCTTCTTCCCTTCCTCCTTCCTTCTCCACTTCTCCCATCACAGAATGTTCCAGCAGAAAGGGAGCTTTAAAAACACCTAATCTGGAGATTGCAGACTGGCACCTCACAGTCCAGGACATGTTGTATTTGGCCCTCCCACTTCTTAAGAAAATTTGAGCCAACGTTTAAAAATTGGTAGATTTCACATAAAAATTCATGTCTCTGACTTCTCTAAAAAGCTTGTAAAATCTGCTGATACTGGGCCTTCATGTCCCCATGGCACCAACTGGCCAATGCTGAGTGTCAGTTGCTCCTGAAGATAGTAGGCATCCTGCATTTGCTGCATGGACAGGGGGTGGACTACAGGTCCCTTTTGTTCACATCTGATGAGACCAAGTGCCAGTTGTCATTTTTCTTCACTCTTACATTTTTGTTTTTATTACTTTAGGTAGTTCGCCTCTATGGCTCCTTCAGAAATAGGAAATGAAAGAGTAAGAGGGTGACATGTTTCAAGGAAATCCAAAGAGAACCCACCTCTTTATAGAGGAAATGAGTATTCCTAGATGTTTCTATCATTGGCTTGGCCCCAGTAAGCATTTGGGTTTGCAATCCCAATCTGATCGCCCCCCCACCACCCCTAGTTTTGCAGAAAGACTCATCTGGGCCCAGAAAGCTACAGTTCAGTCTCTTGGCCAAGGATGCACAGTGAGCCAGGGGAAAGGTATCTATACCTGCACGTCTCAGATGGCAACCGGGCTTTGGGTTCCCTCTTACACGTGCTCTCAGCAGGGATGAGGGCATCCTTTAAGAAGTAGCACCACTCTCATCTCTGCACCTCTTGCTTTAACAGGGGGCCTTTGCAGAGGACACAGTAGCAGGGTCAGAAGCCTTTGAGGAAGGAGGGGTGGGAGGGAGCAAAGGCCATCATCTGAAGGGCTGTCTGGGAGCTGGGAGCTGACTTGCTCTCGGGCTCCAGGCTCTTGTGCAGTGGTCCCCGAGAGGCACACTTCTTCTTACCAGAGGGACAGTTGGATCTTGCTGTTCGAAGAATGAGCCTGGAGAGATAGGAAGTTCCTGCTCTTGGAGACCATAGAGAAAGGCAGAAGGCCACCGATAAGGATGCTGTAGTGAGATGGGAAGTAGAGCGTCTGGGTTGAGCTGAGGTTATTTTTTGGACGTTCTCTGATAAATATTAGAGGCTTTGGGAGCCCCCTAAAATCACAAAGAGTTATGTGTCTGGAGAGAGTATTTGTGACTTTTTTCAGATTCAATAGGGTCATCTGAGCTTACAAAAAGATTATCATCCTCAAAAAACTAAAAATAGAACTATCATGTGATCCAGCAATCCTGCTGCTGGGTATATATCCAAAAGAAAGGAAATCAGCTTATTGAAGAGATATCTGTACTCCCATGTTTATTGCAGCACTATTCACAATAGCCAAGATATGGAATTGGCCGGGCGAGGTGGCTCATGCCTGTAATCCTAGCGCTCTGGAAGGCTGAGGCAGGAGAATTGCCTGAGGTCAGGAGTTTGAGACCAGCCTAAGCAACAGTGAGACCCTATCTCTTCAAAAAATAGAAAAATTAGCTGGGCATCATGGTGTGCACCTGTAGTCCCAGCTACTTGGAAGGCTGAGGCAGGAGGTTGCATGACCCCAGGAGTCTGAGGTTGCTGTGACCTATGATGACACCACTGCACTCTACCTGGGGCAACAGAGCAAGACTGTGTCTCAAAAAAAAAAAAAGAAAAGAACGAAAGAAAAAGATATGGAATCAACCTAAATATCCTTCAACAGATGAATAAGTAAACAATGTATACATACACAATGGAATATTATTTGGCCATAAAAAAGGAAGAAATCCTAATATTTGCAGCAACATGGATGCAACTAGAGGTCATTAGGTAAAGTTTAACAAGCCAGGCACAGAAAGACAAATATTGCATGTTCTCACTCATATGCGGGAGCTAAAAAAGTGGTTTTTGGAGGTAGAGAGTAGAATGGTGGTCACCAGAAACCAGGAAGGGGATGGGGAGAGGAGGAGATGAAGAGAAGTTAGTTAAGGGGTATGAAAATACAGTTAGAGAGACGGAGTAAGTTGTAGTATTTGTTCAGGTTTGATCTCTGTCTACAAAAAAAAGAAACAAACAAACAAAAAAAAGTTGTAGTATTTGATAGGACAGTAGGGAAATTATAGTTAACAATAATTTATTGTATGTTTTTAAATTGCTGGAAGAGAAGATTTGTAATGTTCCCAACACAAAGAAAAGATAAATACTTGTCTACGGCCATACCACCTTGAACGTGCCCCATCTTGTCTAATCATGGAAGCTAAGCAGGGTTGGGTCTGGTTGGTACTTGGATGGGAAAAGATAAAAACTTGACATGTGGCTTCTGAGATCAGACGAAAAAAAAATATATATATAAAAAAAAAACTTGACATGATGGATACCCCCATTACCCCGATTTGATCATTATACATTGTATAATGCATCAAAATATCACATGTACCTCAAAATTATGTACAATGATTCTATATCAATAAAAGAATAAAAAAAATTTTTAAAAAGGTTATTGGTTGGGTGTGGCAGCTCACACATGTAATCCTAGCACTTTGGGAGGCTGAGGTGGAGGGATTGCTTGAGCTGAAAAGTTGAAGACCAGCCTGGGCAATATCCAGATCCTGTCTCTACAAAAAAAAAAAAAAATACAAAAATTAGCAGGGCATGGTGGCATGCACCTGTGGTCCCACCTACTTGGGAGACTCAAGCACGAGGATCACCTGAGCCCAGCAGTTTGAGGTCGCTGTAAGCTATGATGGTGCCACTACACTCTAGCCTAGGCAACAGAGCAAGACTCTGTCTCAACAAAACAAAACAAAACAAAAAAAGGTTATCAAACACCTGGGGGGGGGGAGCGGGTAGACTGCCATGAGGCTGGACCGTGCCAAATTAGGAGCACAATATTGCCTGTGGGCTGAGTTTGACCGTCTGCTCCATTCATTGCCATCAGCCGCGTCATTCCAAGTGGCCAGCTGCTTACCCTCTCTCTGCCTCTGTTTCTGCATCCACCAGACGAGGATAATAGTACCTACTTTGTAGTCTTATTTTAAAGGGTTAAGAGAACTTCTTGGCACAGTGTTAGCTATTGTTATTGCTGATGTTCCTTTCAACCCTGAGATTCTACTCTGAACAAACTCACATATTTTAAAATGTGTTTGTCACTGGCAAGGGTTAATACAGTCTTTGCATTTTGCCAGGGGCAAGGCTATGATCCACAGGCAGGGCTCTCAAATGGTGGATGTCAATCTGTGGTCGGGTAAGGAGGAGAAGCCCCATCGCTCAGCTTAGAACTTTTTTTTTCTTTTTGCCTACTCCCCTCCATCCCCCGCCCCTGTTGAATTTTCGTACATGGCTTTAAACTACTTAAACTTCTTATGGCCTTAGTCACCACATTTGTCAGATGGCAGTCATAACAGCTACTACTTCCTAGAGTTGCTTTGAAGATTATATAAGATAATTCATTTCAAGCACTCAACCAAGGTCTGGCATACAGAAGCACTCAATAAACTGTATTTGTCACCATCATTCTCAGTTGGAGGGTTCTTCCTAGAGATCCTAAAATCACAAAGCATAGGTCTACTTTACTGCATACACTAAGCCTCAATTGTTGCCTCTATATGTTTTTGAGATTTAATTTTTATATATTCAGCCCCCTCTCTTAGACTCTCAGGCCCTTGGGGACAAGAAATGGCAGCCACCACGTATAGCTGGAAAGAGCACGAGCTCAGGAGCCCTGGGATCTGACACTAACTGGCAGTCAAGTCTATGCTGTATCTCAAGGCTTCATTTGGATGAAACCATAGCTAAGAATTATTTGGTCACTCTCCTGTGCTAAGCACTGTGCTGACCTGTGCACAGCTGATCTTGTTTAACCATGGGCTAACTTTGTAAAGTAGCTTGTATTATTATCCCATTTTACAGGTGAGGAAACTGAGGTTCAGAGAGGAAACAGATCTGACTCCAAATCACACAAGAGGTAAGAGATGAAGCTAGTTTTAGACCCAGAGCCTATGTACTTTACCACTAAGCTACCCTGGTTCAACACAATGATTTCTAAGAACTCAATACACCAACACCCTCCATGGCCAAGCATCAGACACCTAGGAGAGCCAGTTCAACTCCAGGTGGTTGTTTTTTCCCTACCCTGTTTCTCTGTCTTATGCACCTCATGTTCATCTTCTTCCCACCTCTACTCTCAGAACCCTAGTCCATCGCCTGGGTTACCAGGAGAACACTGGGTTCCAGCAAAGGAGGTGTCATCAAAACCACAAGGGAGTTTCGGCCTAGGTTCAGTTGCCCACCAAACAAAGATGCAATTATTGAGACGAGGAGAACAGCCAGGCAATTTTTTAATACAGCAGACATCTGGGAGAAGTTGCCTCAAACTAGCATCCTGGACTATTGGAGATCATGGGTTTGTTAGGGAGGGGCCACGTGCCTTGGGGCAGGTCCAGGGTGGGGTGGTGAGTCTTGGAGTCAGGAAGTCTGCCCAGGGGCCTTCAGAGTCTCTGCTCCTTTGTCTTGCAGAAAATCCACCATTTCTGGGAAACAACTCAAAAGGTCAAGTTAGTTAAGGGAGAGGATTCTAAAAAACTTGTAGGGGTCATTGGAATTTGTTCCTGGAGCTGGCTGCAAAGGTACAGCTACGAAAGCTTTTACTTTATTTACTCTTTTTTCCCCAGGCCCTGGAGGTAGGTATGAGCTACTTCCTGGTCCCACACAGGCTAAATATATCTCTCTCGGGTTGGTGGCTTCTCAACAGTTAGTGAAATAATTTACATAAAGTGTCCAACGTGGACAGTTTTGTGTGGATTTGAATAAACAGGATTTGGTTCTCTCCCGAGTGACTCTAGAGGCCCATTTATTCCACGAACATTTATTAAAAGCCAGTAGTATGCTAGACACAGCCCTAGCCGTTGGGCCAGGGTGGGTCAGAGTTGCTTTCTCCTGGAGGAAGCGGGAAGAACAAAACCAAGAGGTACACACACAAACAACTTCAACTGAGACAATAATCCCAGGTCGGGTGGATAGAGAGTGAAGAGACAGCCGGTGTAGACAGGATTCTCTGAGGTGGCGCCAGTTGCCAGCCACTTGAAACTCCACCGTGGCCTCCATTCCTCAGAAGATCCCCAAGAGGAAAGTATTATTATCCTTATTTTACTGTGGGAGAATGAGGCTTCCAGAGGTTAAGTAACTTGCTCAAGTCGCAAAGCTTGAAAGTGGCCGCCTGGGATTTGAACCCCACGCCCCTTGCACTCCGAGTCTGTTTACTCCTCTGGCATCAGTCGGCTTCCCTGTAAAATGAATGGGTTGGACGAGGAGACAACTCAAGATCTTTCCTCTAAAATCATATCTATAAAGAATGTACAAAGGAGTGCTGCCGGCAACTGACGCCTCTGAGGGCAGGTGTTCGGGCTATTTTCTCTCTACAAAAGAAATAAACTACCAATTATGACACAAAAGCTGGTAGGGCTGGGTTTACTGACTTTACCTGCCCACAGGGGTTTCAGAGAAAGTGTTTAGCAGTGGTTTAGCAGCTGCGGGAACAGGTCAGTCGTTAAGATACCAAATGCAAATATGTCAGGCCTGGAAATTCCTGCCCTGTTAAAACAAAGGACAGGACTTCAGGCAGTCTGGGAAGGGAAGGACACATGCAGGTGGGCTGTCCCTATCCCCTATCCCCTGAGAAGGCTGGGGGAGCCTCCCTGTAGTTATTTATAGTGTTTATGGTCTGGTGGATCCATGCTCACGAGAGCTTCCTCCTCTAGCTGGGCAGCAAAATCTCAGTCCAGTGTCGCCTGGGCTGTGGAGCCGGGCCTGACCCAGGCCACAGACAGCGTTGGTCAGCTTGCCTGCTTCCACTCTCCTAGCTCTCGGTTTCCCCCTGTATTAGACCACTTCTAGGGAAAAAGTGATAATAATAAATATTTGGCCCTATGCTAAGAGACCTTATAAAACGACCGCATTGAATATTTTTTTATTCTGGTAAAATATATATAACGTAAAATTTACCATTTTTAAGTGTACAATTCAATGGTATTAGGTACATTCACACTGTTGTGCAACCAGCCAGCCCCTGCCAACCACCATTCTACTTTCTGCCTCTGTGAATTTGCCTGCTCTCGGTGCCTCTTTGTGCTTAAGAACATTTGTCCTTTTGTGCCTGGCTTATTTCACTCAGCATGATGTTTCCAGGATTCATCCATGTTGCAGCACGCATGAGAACTGCTTTCATTTCTAAGGCTGGATAATATTCCATTGCACGTATCCAGCACGTTTTGTTTATCCATTCATCTGTCGATGGGCATTTGGGTTGTTTCCCCCTTTTGCAATAGGGAACGGTGCTACTGTGAAGATGAGTACACAAATGTCAGCCTGGGTTCCTGCTTTCAATTCGTTTGGGTAATACCTAGGAGTGGAATTGCTGGATCATTCATCTAATTTTATGATTTAGCTAAGAAGGAGGGTACCAATATCATCTGCATTTTATAAATGGAGAAACCAGGTCTCAAAAATTAATTTTCCCGGCCTGGCGCGGTGGCTCACACCTGTAATCCTAGCACTCTGGGAGGCCGAGGCGGGTGGATCGCTCGAGGTCAGGAGTTCGAGACCAGCCGGAGCAAGAGCGAGATCCCGTCTCTACTAAAAATAGAAAGAAATTATCTGGCCAACTAAAATATATACAGAAAAAATTAGCCGGGCATGGTGGTGCATGCCTGTAGTCCCAGCTACCTGGGAGGCTGAGGCAGTAGGATCGCTTAAGCCCAGGAGTTTGAGGTTGCTGTGAGCTAGGCTGACGCCACGGCACTCACTGTAGCCTGGGCAACAAAGCGAGACTCTGTCTCAAAAAAAAAAAAAAAAAAATTAATTTTCCCAAGGCCAGGAAGTAGATTAAAAGGTATGATGTTGTTTACATCTGTCTGTCCCATTAGAACTGTGAGCCTCAAGGTCCTTAACTTTTCCTGCAACTGGACGGACTTTGCCGGTTCCTGGCTGCCTCTTCCTTTGGTCTCCGTCTCAGTGAAGAGCACCAGCATCCCAGAGCCCACGGCCATTCCTGTATTCACACGCTCTGCCACGTGCCAGGCACTGGATGATGCTGGACATGCAGCTGCCCCTGCCTTCTCCTCCTAACTTACAGGACAGAGAGCCAGTGTGGGGTGGTGGGTCCAGGAAAGTACTGTCCGATAGAACCTCCTGAGGTGACGGAACTGTTTTATAAACTGCACTCCTTAAATGTGATAGCTACTGGCCACATGTGGCTACTGAGCACTTGATATGTGGCAGATATAACTGAGGAACTCAATGCTTTCTTTTATTTAATTGTGATGAATTCAAATTTATATCTGGACAGGTCTCAAACATCAGTTTCCGTTCAGAGACTTGGATTCTAGTCCTGCCTCTGCCTTTAACTCACCTGTTCAGCCCAGGGCAGGTGCCTTTCCTTTTCTGAGTCTCAGTTTCCGACTCTGTATGAGGCAAGCGATGACAAACATGTTTCCTCTAACACGCCTGCCCTCATGAATTGCTGATGGCTGTCTGAAGCCCTGCCTTGGCTGGGAGGAGGGGTGCTGTAATTGATTGGCAATGTCTGCATGAGCACGTTTAGCAGCCCTTGCAGAGCGAGGCAGGTTTACTGCTTCAGGGCTCAGTTGTTCATGCCCCCAAGCTGCTGGGAATGTTGTTGGGGGCAACTCAGCTGCGTGCCTCACTGGGACTTGCCCATGCCTGAGAGATCTACTACGCTAGTCAACATGGGAGTCAACAGCGGGAGACAACGCTGCACAGGTCACTCCAGTTCTGGAGCTTCCATTGGGTTCATTGAGGTCTTTGTTGCATGTACCTCATAACTCAGTTTCTCTTTCTGCCCCATCCTGCTTACTTCCCTCCCATAGTTGTTGCTCCTGAAAGCATCACCAGTAAACTTCCTGCATGCAAAACTCTGTCTCAGATTCTACTTCCCAGGGAAGCTTGCCCTAAGACAGCAAAGTGGGGGTGGTGTCCATACTTGGGCCATGCATTGGCCATCGAGGGCCTAAAGAAATTATAAACCAAGTTTTCCCACGATAGCCCCTGGTAGTACCTATACAAAAACCAGCCCAGCCACAGTCCTGCTTCTGGGAAACTATATTCCCACCTGAATCCAGCATTCAACAGGTGCCCGTGTTTGTTAAGCAGAGGCCAAGTGTGAAAGCCGGGGAAAGCCCCAGGCTCACCTGGGTGGTTCTCGGGAGCTTTGCCCAGAAGACTGTGTGTGAGGCTGCTCTGAGTTCCCTGACACCCAGCAGGTCCTAGGGCGTTTTGGAAAGGCAGAGAACAGTCTGACAGTGGCAGAAGAGACAGCTCAGGGAGAGGGGGGCTCCAGGCAGCACGAGTCAGAACTCACCTCTCAGGGCTTCTCTGCTCTGTGGGAGGGAGAAGGCAGCACAAGCAGGTAGGAGACAAGTCTCTTAGTGCACACATTTGCGGGGCGTGTCTGTTTATGTTCCATTTATGGAGTCCCTGCTATGTGCAAGCAAAAGGTATGTTACAGGGGGTATCTAATTTAATCTATGAAACCCCTTATGTGTTAGGGATTCAGATTCTGTTTTATAGAAAAGACTAAACTGAGGCTCAAAGAGAAATGACTCACCCAAGATTGTATATAACCAGTAAGTGGCATTGCTGGGATTCAATCCCAGGATTTTCTAATGCCCATGTTTCTATAGCTCCCATGCCCTCTTCCTGTTGTGATTGCACCCTAGAGGCTCAAATCCATCAGAATATCAGAGTTGGATGGGTCCTTAGGAATGGTCTCTTTTAAGCACATGGCTAGTAGGTGCTAACCTCTGTGCTAACCCTGAGTCATTGGTGGTAGCTGATGAGAACACTGTATTGAAAAGGATTCTGAGGCTGAGTACCATGAGTGGGTGATCAATTAGTTATACCTACCATGGTGCGGTGTGTGTGGCAGAATGCAGGTCTGGGCTCAGTCATCCCTGAACTCGTCCAGACCCCTTTAGACAAACCAAAGCCCCCACGGTGATGGGACCTCGCTAAGATACAGGGTCGGTGGGTGCCAGAACCAGGACCAGAACTTGGGCACAGACTCCCAGTGCAAGGCCCCTCCCATGGTCTCCGGAGGTCGGTCTGCCTCAGACCCTGGTGAAGGGGCTTCTTGCTGTACTAAAGCTCATCAATACCCACTCCTGGAAGCATTCAAACTGGTGGAGAGCTCTTGAGAGACAGGGGTCTCAGAGCCATCTGGTGCTACCTATATCACCGGTTCCACCACTGACTGGGATTACAGTCCCGATAGGAAAAATCTTGAACTCATGAAGAAACTCAAAGAGCTGTTCTGCACCGAGCCTGGACCCCAGGGCCCACTGGAATTGTTGAGCAGAGGCCATGGTCCCATCAGTCAGCAGTTTCACCCTCTAGGACCCCATTTCTCATTTGTCAACCAGGTTCATATAAGATGATGGGAAATTCCCAGGGACTTGAGCCAAACCTATATGTTCAGTACAAGGCGCTAATTATGCGAAACTGTGTGCTTTACTTCTGGTTTTTCTCTGCAACTGCTGATGACTTTTATTTCATTGTCCTAAGGGGAAATTATTTTTGCTCCCTCTCTCCCAGCAGAGGAAAGGAGAGATGCCACAAATCACCCACTTAAGCAAGAAACATTCGTCAGAAAGGGCAATGGTTGCAGCTGAGAATGAACAATGGTGTGAGTTCCTATCACAGTGCCTGGCACCCTGTGAGCTCAGAGGATGTTTGCTGAATGAATAAATGAATGACTCAATCAATTAAATGCCACCTCCTCAAAAAGGCCTTGCTTGACAACCCTATTTAAACCTCACTTCCCCTTTGATACAGCCACTTTCTTTTTTTTTTTTAAGAGATGGGGTCTCACTCTGTCACCCAGGCTGCAGTGCAGTGGCATCATTATAGTTCACTGTAACCTCAGCTTCTGGGCTCAAGCAATCCTCTCACCTCAACCTTCCAAGTAGCTGAGACTACAGGCCATCATGCCTGGCTAATTAAAAAAATTTTTATTTTACAGAGTTCCTAGGTAAAAAAAAAAAAAAAAAAAAAAAAATTTTTAGAGACAGGGTCTTGCTATGTTGCCCAGGCTGGTCTCGAACTCCTGGCCTCAAATGATCCTCCCGCCTTAGCCTCCCAAAGTGGTAGAATTACAGATGGGAGTCACAGTGCCTGGCTGATGCAGCCACTTTCTGTCTTAAAAGCCTTATTTAATTTCTTTATAGCATGTACGGTATTCATATGTGAAATGATCTTGCTAAAATGTACTTGTTGATATTCTGCGTCCCTACACTAGAATATAAACCTCGAGAGGGCAGGGCCCTTGCTTGGCTGTAGACCACTGTGTCAGCAGTCCTAGAGTGGTGCCTGGAGCACAGTAGGGATTTAAGAAATATTTGTTGAATGACTGACTGAATGAGGAACTAAGTCTTGAGAAGCCATTTGGTAACACAGGCCTTACCACTTTTGTATAACAGCTTTACTGAGATATAGTCCGAATACGATTCACCCATTTAAAGTTCAATGCTTACCATCACCAAAATCAATTTTGGAACATTTTCATTACCCCACAAGATGCCTTTACTCATTAGCAGTCACTACTCATTTTCCTCCCACTTCCTCCCAGCCCTGGGCAACCATTAATCTACGTTTTTTTTTTTTTTTGACACAGAGTCTCACTCTGTCACCCTGGGTAGAGTGCAGTGGTGTCATCATAGCTCACTACAACCTCAAACTCCTGGGCTCAAGCAATCCTCCTGCCTCAGCCTCTGGAGTAGCTGGAGTGGCATGCACTACAAGTGCATGCCATCATGCTTGGATAAATTTCTATTTTTTTGTAGAGATGGGGTCTCACTATGTTGCTCAGGCTGGTCTCGAACTCCTGGCCTCAAGTGATCCTCCCAACTCGGCTTCCCCAAAGTACTAGGATTACAGGCGTGAACCACTACATGAGGCCTGGATATTTCATATAAATGAAATCATGCAATATGGGGTCCTTTTTTAGGGGGCACTCCCGGGCGAGGTTCACGGGTCCTGGGGGAGAGGGGCCCAAGAAGTCGCCAATATGGGGTCCTTTTTGACTGGGTTCTTTCACTTATCATAAATGCTTTCCAAGTTTCAAGCTTCAGCCAGGTTATAGCATATAAGCATGTATCAGTACTTCATTTCTCTTTATTGTCAAATAATACTCCATGGTATGGACACATCATACTTTATTCATTCATCAATTGATGGACATTTGTGTTGTTTCTATTTTTTGGTTATTATGAATAATGCTGCTGTGATCTTTCACATACAAGTATTTGTGTGGACCTATGTTTCCATTTCTCTTGGGTATTTGCCTAGGTTTGGAATTGCTGTGTCACATGGTAACTCTATGTTTTAACCTTGCGAGAAATGGCCAGCCTGTTTCCAAAGCAGTTGCACCATTTTAGCCTCCCACCAACAGTGTATGAGGGTTCCATTCTGTCCACATCCTGGTCAAAACCTGTTATTCTCTGTCTTTTTAAATATTATAGCCATCTAGTATCTAGTGAGTGTGAAGTGATATCTCATGGTGGTTTTTTTTTTTTTTTTGCATTTACCTGATAGCTAGTGATATTGAGCATCTTTTTGTATACTTATTGGCCATTTGTATATCTTCTTTGGAGAAATGTCTACTCAATGCCTTTGGCCATTTTTAAATTGGGTTGTCTTTTTATCATTGAGTTGTAAGAGTTTTTTATACATTCTAGATACAACTCCCTTATCAGATACATAATTTGCAAAAATTTTTTCCCATTCTGTAGACTGTCTTCTTTTCACTTTCTTTTTTTTTTTTTAAATGTGGAACGCTTCACAAATTTGTGTGTCATCCTTGCGCAGGGGCCATGCTAATCTTTGTATTGTTCCAATTTTAGTACATGTGCTGCCAAAGCGAGCACAAGATTGTATTTTCACTTTCAACACAGGCTTTAAAATAACAAGCACTGGGTTCAAATTCCATTTCTCCTACTTACTAATCTGTGACCTTAGGCAAATTATTGAACTTCCCTTATCCTCAATTTCCTTATCTGTAAAATAAGCATAAAAATACCCACCTTACAGAAATGCTACAAAGATAAAAAGAGAAACAGTGCAAACCAAGTGGCCCTTGGCTAGATCCCA